>CM056052.1:75804711-76353972 GCA_029574335.1 Rana kukunoris
TTTTTTTTTTTTTTTCCCGACGCGATGACGACGCCTATACCTAACATAGGATACTCCAACCACATGTAGGTATATCTATGCGCCGCGTATCCCGTCCGGAAACGTCGTATCGTCATTGCGTCGCGCCGGAATTCGATCGTGAATTGCCGATTTCCGCTCATTAACATATTTTTTGAGCGTAAATCGGCGGGAACGCCCCCGGCGCCATTTTTAAGTTGAAGTAACGATGCGATGGCGAAACTCAGTTACGCTGCTCGCATCGGAACTTCAACCCGGCGTTTCTTTTTTTCTGGTTACAGAAAACAGAAACGCCGGCTCAAAGTCACAGTTAGGCTGGCGGATCACTCGATCCGCCAGCCTAACTGTTCGTGAATCTGGCCCATAGTGTCCATACCTGGTGCGGAACGCTGTTTTCCACTCATCACCATCTTTGATGCGTATCAAGTTATACGCTCCCCTCAGGTCCAGTTTAGTGAAAATAATAGCTGATCGTAATATTTGGAAAAGTTTGGGTATTAGAGGCAGAGGGTAGCGATTCTTCACCGTGATGTTGTTTAATTCCCTATAGTCAACGCAGGGGCGGAGAGTCTGGTCCTTCTTTGTGACAAAGAAGATTCCGGCGCCTGCTGGCGAGGTGGACGGGCGGATGAATCCTTTGGCCAAATTCTCATCAATATAGACTTTTAATGCGTCCTGTTCCTTCTCAGAAAGTGGGAAAATTCGCCCAAAGGGTATTTCAGCTCCAGGAAAGAGTTCAATCGGACAGTCGTATGGCCGATGAGGTGGCAGAGAATCCGCTCCTTTCTTGCTGAACACGTCAAGGAATCCATGATATGGTTTTGGGACAGACTGAAGCAGGTTAGGATCAGCATTCAAACACATCAGGGTAGGAGACGGGTTAGATGGTCTAGGCAGACAGTGTTCCTGACAGTAGTACGATCAATTTGGGGGTTGTGTGCCCGGAGCCAAGGTAGGCCTAAAATGATTGGAAACAAAGGGGATGAAATAACATCCAAAATGAACAGTTCCTTGTGTTGGAGAGAAGAAGTAGCAGGTAGTGGGAGCGTCTCTTGAGTTACCTGACCAGACTTAATGTGTGAGCCGTCGGCCAAAAAAACGGAAAGTTTAAAGTCTTTTCTACGTAAAGGAATGCTGTGAAGATTAACAAAAGAGGCATCAATAAAACAGCTGCATGCACCCGAATCAACGATAGCGTTGACCAACACCGTCTTTTCCGGAAGCTGTAAGGAAAGGGAGAGAACAAGGTGGTTGGTGTTAGTAGAGATAGCTGAGACATTAACAGGAGTGAAAGATCTGGGCTTACGTGTCTTGACAGGACAATTATTCACGTAGTGGCCGGCCTCGCCACAGTAGAGACACAGGTTCAATTGACGACGACGTGTGCGTTCTTCCGGGGTCAGGGATGGTCGCATCACTCCTAATTGCATAGGTTCGGAAGTGTCCATAGATGGATTAGCAGAACTCAGAGAAGAAGATGGTTGAAAACGAGAAGCAGGTAGAGGGGCCCGCGCAGTGACCCATACTGGGCGGCCTTGTTGGGAGGAACGCTCTGACCGGCGTTCCCTTAGTCGTCGATCAATTTGCACAGCTTTAGTGATTAGATCCTCTAGAGTTTCAGGCACCTCAATGCGGGCTAGTTCATCCTTCAAGGATTCGGATAAGCCTAAGCGGAATTGGTGGCGCAGAGCTGCGCTGTTCCATTGGGTGTCTGCACTCCATCTACGAAAATCGGTTACATAATCCTCAACCGCTCGACGGCCCTGTTGGAGTGCAAGTAGAGCGGATTCAGCTGTGGCAGTTCTCTGGGGGTCGTCATAAAGTTGGGCCATGGCCTGGAAAAAGTTTAACAAAGTCTGTGTCGGAGGGCCATTCTCCTCCAGTACCCGATGTGCCCATTTTTGGGGTTCCCCTTGAAGTAAAGAGACAACAAACCCCACCTTCGTGGCCTCTAGTGAGAATGTGCGGGGGTTGCAGAGCAAAATATAATTGGCAGGCATTACGGAAGTCCCGGAATTTAGAACGATCTCCCGTGAATCGTTCGGGCATAGGAACCCTGGGTTCGGGTGGTAGCATTACCACAGATGGGACAGCAGCGGTTGAAGAAGACCTAGTAGCGGATGTTGAGGCGTCTTCAGGGACGGCAAGGTTCTGGACCTGTCCTTCCAATCTCAGGTAGCCATCTTGCAGGTTTTTAACGGCTTGGGTGAGGGATGCTAAATGCTTGCATATCTCCTCCATTGCTGGGGCCACTCCTGCAGACTCTGTCATGGCTGCCTGATACTGTCACGTACCTGGTACCAGAGTCTGATGCAGGGTAGCCTCTCTTACGACTCTGGTTCGCGAGCCACTGAAGTGGGAACAGCGGACTCGGAGCACAGAGGGGTATGAGTGCCGTGATGATGATGGATGGACGCAGGTGGATGAATACCTCCGGAGCGACAAGCAGAGACGCTGAAGCGAAGGGTCAGCGACCCACACGGATGTTGCGATACTGCGGCACAAACAGGTAGGTAATAGGAATCTCCAGAAAACAGCAAAGTCCAACAAGCAGGGTCACAATCTTGTAAGCATGCAGGCAGATAGCTGGAGAATGGTCAGTACAAACAAGCAGGTGGATCTGGCAACAGAGGAGTCAAACAGATGGGAGGTAGGGTTGTCCCGATACCACTTTTTTAGGACCGAGTACAAGTACCGATACTTTTTTCCAAGTAGTCGCCGATACCGAATACCGATACTTTTTTTAAACGTGTCCCCAAATGCAGCCATGTCCCCCCACATATTGCAGCCATGTCCCCCCACATATTGCAGCCATGTCATGTCCCCCACATATTGCAGCCATGTCAGGTCCCCCACATATGCAGCCATGTCATGTCCCCCACATATGCAGCCATGTCATGTCCCCCCACATATGCAGCCATGTCATGTCCCCCCACATATGCAGTCATGTCCCCCCACATATGCAGCCATGTCATGTCCCCCCACATATGCAGCCATGTCATGTCCCCCCACATATGCAGCCATGTCATGTCCCCCCACATATGCAGCCATGTCATGTCCCCCCACATATGCAGCCATGTCCTGTCCTCCCACATATTGCAGCCATGTCATGTCCCCCCACATATTGCAGCCATGTCATGTCCCCCCACATAGGCAGTCATGTCCCCCCACATATGCAGCCATGTCATGTCCCCCACATATGCAGCCATGTCATGTCCCCCCACATATGCAGCCATGTCATGTACCCCCACATATGCAGTCATGTCCCCCCACATATGCAGCCATGTCATGTCCCCCCACATATGCAGCCATGTCCTGTGCCCCATATTGCAGCCATGTAATGTCCCCCATACCTCCCCAGCCGCCGCCGCTGCTGCAGAGTTAATCCCTGTGTAACACATACCCGCGGCGCCATGTAAAGACACGCGATTGGACGGATCCGTCCAATCGCGAGCAAGGGGGGAGTGTCTATGGACGTATCCGTGTATAGACACTCCCCCCTTGCTCGCGATTGGACGGATCCGTCCAATCGCGTGTCTATACATGGCGCCGCGTGTATTACATGTTTACAAGGTGCACGGGATTAGCGGCGGTCGGCGGCGGGCGTTGTGCGGCGGGCGATACTGGTATCGGTATCGGGACAACCCTAATGGGAGGTCAAACGGAGCCGGGTCAGGATTGGAGAGGTTCGGATGGTCGATCAAGCCAAGTTCAAAGTTCAAGCAGGTTTCAGGTAAATGACAAACAAACAGGTCTCAGATAAGGATCCGGTCAAAACTGCAGATCAGGCAGCAATGAGCTGCAAACAAACACAGGTTTTTAAAGTGCCTGTTTGGCGCCAGAGCCGTTCACGTGCACGCGTGCGCTCCCGCACGTGCACACGCGCGCTATGCACGCGCGCGCGCACCCCCCGTGCACGCGCGCGCCGTTGGAGCACGTGCACGAGCGCGGGACGCGCGGCGGTGATCCAGGGACATGGAGGAGGAAGACTGCATGGAGGAGGTAAGTCCCTGACAGTGACCTTTCAGGCTCCCAAGAATTATCCTCTGGACCATACCCCTTCCATTTGACCAGAAACTGATCTTGTCCTTGTCGCTTTCTGCAGTCCAATATGGCCTCCACTATGTACTCTTCATAACCATCGATCTGGACAGGTTCAGGAGGCTTGGATCCTCTGTTAGGGAAGGGATCAGGAACTGCAGGTTTAAGGAAAATAAACATGAAATACAGGGTGTATTTTCAAGGAATTAGGTAGAGACAGTTCATATTATGCTAAATTAATCTTTTTTTTAACCGGGAAGGGTCCCAAAAACGTAGGTGCCAACTTCTTAGATGGGCAAGGTAGTCTAAGTTATTCGTGGACAACCATACCTGATCATCTGGTTTAAGATCCAACTTCCCCCCTCCTCTTTTTGTCAAAGAACCTTTTGCTGTCAGTTTGAGCCTTGATTATCGCTTCACGTAGTATCTGGTTGTTACGTTGAAGAAACTCAAAGATATCTTGAACTGCTGGAACGGTAGATTCTGAAAAGAAATCTGGTAAAAATGTTAAATTAAACCATAATTAGAGAAGAAAGGGGATTGCCCTGTGGCTGAATGTTTGGCATTATTATATGCAAATTCTGCTAGTGGAAGCAGCGAGACCCAATCGTTTTGAGAAAAAGTATCAAAAAGCATCTGATATATTGCTCCAAGGTTTGATTTGTTCTTTCAGTTTGCCCATTGGTTTGGGGATGGTAGGCCGAGGACAGGGAAAGTTTAATCTGCAATTTTTCACAAAAGACTTTCCAGAACCGAGAAGTGAACTGGACCCCTCTGTCGGAGACAATATTGGAGAGTACTCCATATAACCTGATGATCTCTTCAATGAAAACACGGGCAGTTTCTGCAGCAGAAGGTGTTTTCTTCAAAGGAAGGAAGTGAGCCATTTTAGTAAAACGATCTACGATCACAAAAATTGCTGTACACTCTTCGGAACAGGGAAGTACTACAATAAAGTCCATTGCAATAATTTCCCAAGGTCTATTGGGTACAGGCAGAGGTTTTAACAGGCCCCAGGCTTGTTTCCTGGATGTTTTGTTTCGATTGCAGATGGGACAAGAGCTGACATACGTTTTACAAAAGTCCTCTAAATCAGGCCACCAGAAAGTGCGTCGCACTAATTCGAGGGTTTTGTGGACTCCAAAGTGCCCCACTAATGGATGGTCATGGAGAAGTTTTAAAACTTTCACTCGGACATCTTCCGGTACAAAGACTTGACTTCCTCTTCAGAATAGACCGTCTCTGGAAGTTAGCGAGATGTTGGGGGGTTTGGAAGATTCGGAAGATGCTTCCCTGATCGTGGATAGCAGGTCCGTATGCAAAAGTAGGAAGTTGCCATCTGGAAGAATGGTATCTGGAACGGATATGTGTCCTTCGGATTGTCGTGCATCCGAGATAAAGCGTCTGGTTTGACATTCTTGGATCCGGGTCGGTAGGTAATATGAAAACAAAAACGAGAAAAGAAAAAAAGCCCAATGGGCTTGTCGTGGCTTTAACCGTTTTGCTGTCCTTAAATACTCTAGATTCTTGTGATCTGTGTAGATCAATACAGGGTGAGTAGCACCTTCGAGTAAGTATCTCCACTCCTCTAAAGCGGCCTTGATGGCTAACAGTTCTCGATCCCCTACATCGTAATTCCTTTCAGCAGGAGAGAGTTTACGGGAGAAGAATCCCACTGGGTGCATTAGATCTTTATCTCCTGAACGCTGGGAGATGACGGCCCCTACCGCTACTTCGGAGGCATCTACTTCAAGAATGAAAGGTAGCGCTGGATTAGGATGGCAGAGTATCGGAGCGGATGTGAAGAGCCCTTTCAGGGTGTCAAAGGCTTCTTGAGCTTCTTAATTCCATCGGAAACAAAGATTTTGTTTGGTGAGTTGGGTGATCGGGGCCACTATCGTGGGTGGAGAAGTGCTTAATGAATTTCCTATAGAAATTTGCGAATCCGATAAAGCGTTGCACCCCCTTCTTATCCAGGGGCGTTGGCCAGTCCAGGATGGCGGATACCTTTTTCAGATCCATTTCAATTCCAGCTGGGGAAATCACTAGGCCTAAGAATTGAATAGTTGATTGTTCGAACTCGCATTTTTCCACTTTTGCGTATAGGCGGTGCGAACGGAGACGGTTTAGGACTTTGCAGACATAGTTAAATAGTTAGTCAGGTTGAAAAAAGACACAAGTTCATCCAGTTCAACCATAAAAAAATAAAAATAAACAAACAAAATAAAACACAGTACATCCCATACACCCAACTCCATACCCACAGTTGATCCAGAGGAAGGCAAAAAACCCCAGCAGAGCCCCAGAGATCCAATTTGCTACCGGAGGGGAAAAAATTCCTTCCTGATCCCCCAAGAGGCAATCGGATTTACCCCGGATCAACTTTACCTACAGAACTTAGTACTCGGTTATATTATGTGTATTTAGGAAAGAATCCAGGCCCTTCTTAAAGCAATCTACTGAGCTGGCCAGAACCACCTCTGGAGGGAGTCTGTTCCACATTTTCACAGCTCTTACTGTGAAGAAACCTTTCCGTATTTGGAGGTGAAATCTCTTTTCCTCCAGACGTAAAGAGTGCCCCCTTGTCCTCAGCGTTGACCTTAAAGTGAATAACTCAACACCAAGTTCACTATATGGACCTCTTATATATTTGTACATGTTGATCATATCCCCCCTTATTCTCCTCTTCTCAAGAGTGAATAAATTCAGTTTTTCTAATCTTTCCTCATAGCTGAGCTCCTCCATGCCTCTTATCAGTTTAGTTGCCCTTCTCTGCACTTTCTCCAGTTCTCCAATATCCTTTTTGAGAACTGGTGCCCAAAACTGGACTGCATATTCCAGATGAGGTCTTACTAATGATTTGTACAGGGGCAAAATTATATCTCTCTCTCTGGAGTCCATACCTCTCTTAATACAAGAAAGGACTTTGCTTGCTTTGGAAACCGCAGCTTGGCATTGCATGCCATTATTGAGCTTATGATCAACTAAAACCCCCAGATCCTTCTCCACTACAGATCCCCCCAGTTGAACTCCCCCTAGCATGTATGGTGCATGCATATTCTTAGCCCCCAAGTGCATAACTTTACATTTATCAACATTAAACCTCATCTGCCACATAGTCGCCCAATTAGACAGAGCATTGAGGTCGGCTTGTAAATTGGAGACATCCTGTAAGGACATTATTCCGCTGCATAGCTTGGTGTCATCTGCAAAAACAGAAATGTTACTTTGGATCTCAGACCCAATATCATTTATAAATATATTGAAAAGTAAGGGACCCAACACTGAACCTTGGGGTACGCACTCGGTGCTCTTCTAGAGAACAAGAAAAGACCAGGATATCATCCAAATAAACAATAACGAAGATGTCTAGGAAGTCTCTAAATATGTCGTTGACGAAGTGTTGAAATGTAGCAGGTGTATTACATAAACCAAAGGGCATTACTAAGCACTCATAGGGCCAGATTCAGGTAGATGCGGGCATCTTTTCGCCAGCGACGCAAACTAGCGAGTGAAGTACAGTATTCACCAAGCGCGTGGCAAGGTGGCCACCATTCGGACCCATGAGAGGGGCACAGGTGGTGGACCCCCATGTGCGGTCAGCCTGACCACAGAGGAGGAGGTGGTCGCCCGCTGCCTGGACAGGGAGAAGTTGGAGGGGGTCCCTGGATATGACTCCATGGAGGAAGGCTCCAGGACAGGTAAGTGTTTTTTATCCCCTATTTGGTGTGTTGCATGTGGGGGGGGGAGGGTACATGTGCCAAGTGTGTGGGACCACCAACATGTGTCTGCTTTGTGTCATCCACACTGAGCAAGCACTAAGCACTAAGCAAGCAATCCAAATACTTGAGGCCATCCCCTGTACCCGTGATACTATTCTAGTTACGGCTGATGTGGGCTCCCTATATACAATTATTGGGCATGAAGCAGCTCTATCTTCAGTACAATGGGCATTGGAGTCCACTGAACTTAGCCATGATCACATTAATTTTCTGTTGGAAGGCCTCAAATTTTGTCTTCTTAAGAATTACTTTTGGTATAACAAAGAGTTTTATTTGCAGCAATGTGGTATTGCTATGGGAGCCCGTTTCGCCAATTTATTTATGGCCTACTGGGAGCGAGAGACGCGGTGTTCCTAAACAGACCCCCTCAGCTTGTCTGCTATCGGAGGTATATTGACGATCTGATCTTGATATGGGAGGGTGATATATTCTCATTACAGTCCTTTATGGATAAATTGAATGCCAACACCAAGAATATAGTCCTGACCTGGACAGTGTCTCATTTTAGGATTAATTTCCTTGATTTGGAAATATTTAAGTTAGACAATAGGTTATGTACTAAGAATTATTTTAAATCTGTAGACCGTAATGGTTACATACCTATTACCAGCTGTCACCACCGTCTGTGGCTTTGTAACATCCCACGTGGGCAGTTTGTGCGGCTACGCAGGAATTGTACCAGTCAAGCTGATTATCTTTTGCAGTCCCAAGAGCTTGCTACTAGATTTGTAGCTAAAGGCTACTCTCGTCCTTCTATTTTGCAGGAAATAGAGAAAGTTAGTGCTCTAGATAGGGATACTATAGTTGCTGATGAGGTGGTCAATGTTGATAAGGATCAAGCCAACTATAAATTATTGTTGGATTTCAACATACACCACAAGAAATTTGAGAAAATAGTTGCCAGGCACTGGCCGATTCTAAAGGGAGACGTTGTGTTGGGCCCGGTGCTGCCGGACCGTCCCCAATTCATATATAAAAAGGCTCCCTCACTTAGAGATAGTCTGGCCCCTGGAGTGATTGATCCCCCTACCAGGGCCCAGCCTAAACTCTTTAAAAAGTATTAAAAAGTAAAAAATAAAAACCATATTTAAAACTAATGAGATCCATACGAGGTCTCAGTAGAGAAAGCCAAAGGCTATATTCTAAATATTAAAGACGTCACCCACGACTGCACATATCGCACATTCACAAATATATATAGCAGTATCATCATTGATAAAGTTACAAATACTATGGTAAATAAAATAAAACATACAATAATAAAAATAATATGGATACTAAACACTAGATATATAAGGCAATTGTAACAAGAACCATTGGTATGCATATTTATTTATTTACATTTGGTTGCTGGTATAATAGCTGCACTTAGTATCACACACTCGAGAGAGTAGGACATTGGTATATAAAAAAATATATATATATTTTTTTTGCATATGCTCGAGAGAGCTGAACACTGTCACTCATATATATATATATATATATATATATATATATATATATATATATATATACATTTATGTATTTTGTTTGTTGGCACAGTAGTCGCACATAGTAGTACACAATTGCACATGCTTGAAAGAGCTGGACATTGTCATTTAGTCAGATAATCACCTATTGTGGTTTATCACGCACAGTACTGCACTGAATTCAGCACTTTATTAACTAAGATTATTTTGTGTCATCACCTATTCAGACCAGCGCAGTAACAAATTTTAAAGTACGCTTCAGAGAGCACTAGATCTCTTTCTATTCTTTTTGCATAAACCATTACTGGCGTTTGAGTTTACTGATGCCGCATGAGTGAGGTTTTTCTTCTGATTTCACCATTCACGTTTTGGATGTAGCTCTTCATATTCACTTTGGATTATCTGTACACTTATGGACATTCTGTTTGCTTTTTCTTATATATGTTTTTTGAATAATTATTTATTAATTTGTTCTGCGCTGCACTATTTTTTCATCATTTCTGTTGGGGTGTTTTATTTGAATTAACCTTCAGTGCTGGCTTGCATTCGTTTTTTCATTGTGTGTTTACCTTCTAGCGCTGAATAATTCATTTATTTGCCCAGGTTTCCTGTCATGGCAGTTCGGCCTCACGTGTCAGGCTCAGCATTTCTCTCATATCATTTCTGGCCTACGTTTTCAGTCATAGCGTTTCTGGCCCACGTTTTCAGTCATAGCGTTTCTGGCCCACGTTTTCAGTCATAGCGTTTCTGGCCCACGATTTCAGTCATAGGGCCAGATTCAGGTAGAGTTAGGCTGGAGTATCTGTGATACGCCAGCCTAACTGTCACTTTAAGCCGGCGTTTCTGTTTTCTGTAACCAGAAAACAAGAAACGCCGGGTTGGAGTTCCGATGCGATCGGCGTAATTGAATTTCGCCATCGCATCACAAATTTAATTTTAAAAAGGCGCTGATTAACGCTGAAAAAATATGTTAATCAGCGGGAATCGGAAATTCACGATCGTTTTCGGGCGCGACGCAGTGACTTTCCGACGTTTCCGTAAGCGATACGCGACGTAAAGATAAAGCAGCCCCCTATGTTAAGTATAGCCGTCGTCATCGCGTCGGAAAAAAAAAATTTTGCGTCGCTTGCGTAAAACGTTCATGAATGGGGATGTGACGTCATTGACGTCACTGACAGAATTTGGAGCATGCGCACTGGGATGTATTGACACTCGACGCATGCGCAGTACGTTCGCCGCGGGATCACGCTTAGTTTAAATAATACACGCCCCGTACCCGCCCAATTTGAATTCCGCCGGCTCATTTGCGATGCGCTGCCGCAACTTTAGGAGCAAGTGCTTCATGAATAACAGCACTTGCTCCTAAAATTTCGGCAGAGTAACGTAAATGAGAAGCGTTACTCCAGAGCAAAGATGCTCCCATCTACCTGAATCTGGCCCATAGTGTTTCTGGCCCACGATTTCAGTCATAGGGCCAGATTCAGGAAAGGTTACGCTGGCGGATCGAGTGATCCGCCAGCCTAACTGTGGCTTTGAGCCGGCGTTTCTGTTTTCTGTAACCAGAAAACAAGAAACGCCGGGTTGAAGTTCTGATGCGAGCAGCGTAACTGAGTTTCGCCATCGCATCGTTACTTCAACTTAAAAATGGCGCCGGGGGCGTTCCCGCCGATTTACGCTCAAAAAATATGTTAATGAGCGGAAATCGGCAATTCACGATCGAAATCCGGCGCGACGCAATGACGATACGACGTTTCCGGACGGGATACACGGCGCATAGATATACCTACATGGGGTTGGAGTATCCTATGTTAGGTATAGGCGTCGTCATCGCGTCGGGAAAAAAAAAAAAAAACGTCGCTTGCGTAAAACGGTCATGAATGGGAATGTGACGTCATTGACGTTCATTCACAGATTTTGGAGCATGCGCACGGGGATGTTTTGACACTCGACGCATGCGCAGTACGTTGGCGGCGGGATCGCGCGTAGTTAGCATACTACACGCCCCGTACCCGCTACATTTGAATTCCGCCGGCTCATTTGTGATGCGCTGCCGCAACTTTAGGAGCAAGTGCTTCGTGAATGACAGCACTTGCTCCTAAAATTTCGGCAGCGCAACGCAAATCAGAAGCGTTACTCCAGAGCAAAGATGCTCTGGAATACGTGAATCTGGCCCATAGTGTTTCTGGCCCACGATTTCAGTCTTAGCGTTTCTGGCCCACGAGTACTGGCCCACGAGTACTGGCCCACGAGTACTGGCACACGATTTCTGTCACAGCGCTTCTGGCCCACGATTTTGGTCATAGCGTTTCCGGGGGGTTCCTGTCCCCAGGGGCTTACCCTCATAGCGTTCCAGTCTCTGCGTTTCTTGCCCAGCGTTCCAGTCTCTGCGTTCCTGGCCCAGCGGTCCAGTCTCTGTCATTCTGCCCCAGCGGTCCAGTCGCACGTTTCTGTCATTCTGCCCCAGTTGCACGTTTCTGTCATTCTGCCCCAGTCGCACGTTTCTGTCATTCTGCCCCAGTCGCACGTTTCTGTCATGTCTGCACCAGCATGTCGGTCATGTCGTCTGTCTGTCACGGCGTGGTTGTTGTTTGTTGGTTATTATGTCTCATTGTTTTTTGTCATGTTGCAACTGGGTTAGTTAGCTAGTATTCGCATCTCGGGATCTGTCACGTCTACAGATCCATACGGGCTGAGGTTTCGTTTTTAATGGTTGTTGCCCACAATCTTCTCGCCCGTATACCATACGTCATACGATGCACTTTCATTCTTACACTTATACGATTACCCACCACGCTCCGTGGGTTCACTAGCCCTGAGTGTTCAGTTATCGCCTGTGTCTGCGCCGTAGGTTACTCGGGCTCATTTACCAATCACATAGGGGTGGGGTGCCATCTTTTAGTTCATTCTCGCGCAGTGGTCTCGATGTTCCCGCTCATGTTTCCGTACTTAGGTAGGGTGCCGTGGGGGGGGGGGGTGTTGCATGGCTGGTGTTCGGTTGTTTGTCATTTCTGTCCCAGTCGCACGTTTCTGTCATTTCTGCCCCAGCATGTCGGTTCTATTGTCTGTCATGGCGTGGTCGTTGTTTGTTGGTTATCATGTCTCATTGTTCTTTGTCATGTTGCAACTGGGTTAGTTAGCTAGCATTCGGATCTCGGGATCTGTCACAACTACAGATCCATACGGGCTGAGGTTTCGTTTTTAATGATTGTCGCCCACAATCTTTTCGCCCGTATACCATACGTCATATGATGCGCGTTCATTCTTACACCTATACGACTACCCACCACGCTCCGTGGGTTCACTAGCCCTGAGTGTTCAGTTATCGCCTGTGTCTGCGCTGCAGGTTACTCGGGCGCATTTAACTATCACATAGGGGTGGGGGGCAGTCTTGGTTCATTCACGCGCAGTGGTCTCGATGTTCCTGCTCATGTTCTCCTTCTTAGGTAGGTGCCGAGGGGGTCGTGATCGTTGCATGTCTGGTGATCTGTTGTCTTGTTTGCTAGTTTATGTCCCGAATCCGAGTCTGGCTTGGTTCCCTTGTGCCACGATGCATTGCCTGTGCTTTGGTCTTATCCGCCTTCCAGGTAGCTGACATTCAGTCTCCTACCTGTTGTCCTTTTTGCAACTTACCCTCTCACTTCCCTTCATCAGCGTGGGTAGTACCCGGTTGAAGGATTCCTATCCGCTTGGCCCTCGCTCCACTTCCCCCATGCATCCTCTTGTCACAAGTAGTACATTCCTTATGGTGGGGTTCTCTACCCTTCTTCACCTAAACATGTGTCTTTTGCCCTCTTTTAGGCATACCGACCAGCTAGGCCCAGGCACACCTCAGGCCTTGGTTGATAGGGTGTTCACTTTCCATACTCGAAGACTCTGACTACAAGTTTTAAGGCTTGCCGAAGGTTAGCCTGTATTTGTGGGAGGAGTCTGATGAGTACTTAAGGCTCCTCCCATGTCAGGTCCGGTGTTGGCGCCATTTCTGGTTTCCCACCCACCCGTTCCCCCAGCTTCACACACTCCATTTCTCTTTGTTCTTTTTCTTATTCTCATATTCAGGGTATGCCCTCTTTTAGGCATACCGACCAGCTAGGCCCAGGCACACCTTAGGCCTTGGTTGATAGGGTGTTCACTTTCCATACTCGAAGACTCTGACTACAAATGCTTGCAAATCTCCTCCATTGCTGGGGCCACTCCTGCAGACTGTCATGGCTGCCTGATACTGTTACGTACCTGGATACCAGAGTCTGATGCAGGGTAGCCTCTCTTACGACCCTGGTTCGCGAGCCACTGAAGTGGGAACAGCGGACTCGGAGCACAGGGGGGTAGGAGTGCCGGGGTCATGTAGAGTAGAAGCAGATGGGCGAATACCTCTGATGTGAAGACGTAGGAGATGCTGAAGACGCTAAAGCGGAGGAAGGGTCAGCGACCCGCACGGAAGCTGCGACTACTGCGGCACAAGCTGGGAAGGTAAGTTGGTGGAATGGACATCAACTGGAACAGCAGGGTCAGACAAGCCGGGTCATAACAGGTAAGCAGAAGGTATACAGGCAGATGGCTGAAGAGTAGTCGGTAAAGCAAGCAGGTAGGTCTGGCAATGAGAGTTCAATCAGGCGGATGGTCAAACAGGAGCCGGGTCAGAGGGTTGGAGAGGTAAGGATGGTCAGGCAAGCCAAAGTCAGAGTTCAAACGGGTATTCCAGGCAGATAATCAGAGTACAGGTCTCAGGTAGGGATCAGGCATAAACTGCAGATCAGGCAGCAATGAGCTGCAAACAAGCACAGGTTTTTAAAGTGTCCGTTTGGCGCCAGACCCGTTCACGTGCCCATGCGCGCCCCCGCGTGCTGTGTGCGCGCCCCCGCGTGCCGTGCACGCACGCGCGCCGTTGGAGCGCGTGCACGAGCGCGGGACGCGTGGCGGTGATCCAGGGACATGGAGGAGGATGGCTGCATGGAGGAGGACGGCTGCATGGAGGAGGTAAGTCCCTGACACTTGCAGTATACAGCAAGTTGGTTTAGGTGCATTGAGCACACGGGCAATACAACAAGTGAGAACACTGCAGCTAGCACAATCAACTGCCTGACAGATTAGGAAGAACTAATCTAACTAAACTATACAGTGTATAAATATATGTACAACTCCTGGGATATATATATATATTTCTTCTACACACTGTAAATTTAACTGACTAGCCTGCCTGTTCTATCTAGCTAGAAAAAAAGACAATCTCTCTCTCTGACTGAACTGTAACCAGTGCCGGAACACACTACACGAGGCCACCCAGCAGGCGGCCTTTTAAAGTGTGGGGCGTGTGCTAAAGCCTTGAGGCCGCGTACACACGTCCGGGAACCTCGTCGGGCTAAACTCATTGTTCCGCCTGACGAGGTTCCCGATGAGCGGTCGGAAAAGTTGTCGAGCCAAAGTCCTCATTGAACAACGAGGAAAAAGAGAGCGTGCTCTCTTTTTTGGCTCGACGAGCTTCCCGACGGGACGCTCGTCGGAAGTGTACACACGACCGAGAACCTCTGCATAATATGTTTCCCAGCGAGCTTTCCGCTGGATTCTGCCAAGAAGCTCGGTCGTGTGTACGGGGCCTAAGCCATAATTGGCCGAATTATGGCTCTCCATTTTTTGCGCGCTGTGATTGACCAAGCATGCAGGTCATAGTGCATGCTTGGCCAATCATCAGCCTGCAATGCCGCAGTGAATTATGGGCCGTGGCGCATCACTCGAATTTGGCACGAACGACCCGTTTTGTTCGTATTTCGACGAACGATCGAACATATGATGTTTGAGTCGAACATACGTTCGACTCGAACACAAAGCTCATCCCTACTGATGATCCTTTAGTAAAAAAAAAAAAAACAGCTCTCCTAAAGTGTGTTCCTAACATCATCTCACATGATGAACATTGGTAAATCATTAAGGCTGCAATCCAGGTTAAAAAAATATTGTCTAATTTCAAGAGCCAAATACAACATCTACTGTATGGACTACAAATTTATAGTTGCATATTTACATACAGTTTATACATAGTTTATACGGAGTAATTCCATAACCAAACTGTCATAGCTGGGCTCTCAGCCCTTCCTTCTCTGTGCTCAGGTTGCTCAGCTGTTGGTTAATTGCCAGTACTCATTGTTCCACAGTGGCTCACCTGTTGATCATCTCCTGCTAGTCATTTAAGCCCACAGCCAGCCCCTACTGGCTATTTAACCACTTCCCTACGACCGTACGACTATATGCGGCCGCAGGGTGGCTCTAAATCTCCGGGCCGCTGTGTTTTCACGGCAGCCCCTTTCTTTGTTCCGAGCGCGCGCTCCAGAGCGCGCAGCGGGGAACTTGTGTACTGGCCGTGTCCCTTGGACACAGCCAATCACAGATCGCCGCGAACGGCCAAATCAGAGTAGCCATTTGCGATGCGATCTGTGCGGCGAATGAGAGATGATCTCATATGTAAACATATGAGATCATCTCTTATTGCCGGCTCTCACAATGACAGCGTCCTGTCACTGGAGAGAGCAGACCGATCTGTGTTCCTTGTAAATAGCCACCCCCTAGTCACCCCCCCCTCCCCCCATAGTTAGAACACAATGCAGGATACACATTAACCCCTTCCTCACCCCCTAGTGTTAACCCCTTCCCTGCCAGTCACATTTATACAGTAATTAGTGCATATTTATAGCACTGATTGCAGTATAAATGTGAATGGTGCCAAAAATGTGTCAAAAAAGTCAGATGTGTCCGCCATGATGTCGCAGTCGCAATAAAAATCGCAGATCGCCGCCATTACTAGTAAAAAAATAAATAATAAAAAATAATAATTCTGTCCCTTATTTTGTAGGCGCTATAACTTTTGCGCAAACCAGTCGCTTATTGCGATTTTTTTATTTTTTTACCAAAAATATGTAGAAGAATACGTATCGGCCTAAACTGAATTTTTTTTTTAAATTTGACTATTTTTTATAGCAACAAGTAAAAAATATTGTATTTTTTTTCAAAATTGTCGTCCTTTTTTGTTTATAGCGCAAAAAATAAAAACCGCAGAGGTGACCAAATACCACCAAAAGAAAGCTCTATTTGTGGGGAAAAAAAGAACGCCAATTTTGTTTGGGAGCCATATCGCACGACCGCGCAATTGTCAGTTAAAGCGTCGCAGTGCCGCAAGCTGAAATTTCACCTGGTCAGGAAGGGGGTATATGTGCCCAGTAAGGAAGTGGTTAAACTGCCTGGTTAATTTCTTCAATGCCTTCACCTTGGTCAACATATCTAGAGACTCTCTGCTTTGTTCCTGTTGAAGACTTGCCTGGCAGATGTCTTTTATGGTTCCTGATTCTGTCTGCTGCCTCTGACTATGCTGATCTCTGGCTTCCTGATTTCCTGGCTTGTTCTGACTACCCGATTTGGCTACTGAACCCTGGTTATTTTTTGACTATGTTTATCAGTTGTACCATTTTTACCAAGATCTATACAGATTGCTGTGAGAATAGTGCAGTCTTAGGCCCCTTTCACATGTGACCGTATGTCCGCATTTTCATCCATCTGTTTGCGGATGAAAACGGGACATACATTGGTCCCTATGTGATTACGGGACACCCGTAATTGTCCGCATCCGCAATGATCCGATTTTTCGGACGGAAGAATGTCCTATTTTTCTTCCGTCTGGCGGATCGGATCGGATAAATACGGACATAAGGTCTGTGTTCATCCGGTCACCCCATAGGGGAGAGCGGAGGAAAGACAGGGCGGTCTCTGCACAGTGTGCGGAGACCGCCCTGTCAGCCGACAGCTCAGCTGGGATTTTATGGAGGATCCTCGCTGAGCTTACGGACACACACGGAGCGGATCAATACTGATCCGCCCCGTGTGAAAGGGCCCTAAGGATAGTTACTTCTGGTATATTTTTCACAATCGTGCACAGCTGGGGTTGTTCGGTGGTTTCGGTGTACTTTCAATTTAAAATGACATACTAATAGGGGGTGTTTATTAAAGTTAGCTTGCAGAACAATTTAACTGCAGCAAGAAATGTAACAGATTAAAAAACAGATAATTCTATGTAAATGGGGCAATCCTGGATGGATGCAATGATAGTGTTTTATGGTAGACTAAACAGGCAGGGAAATGCTCAAGGAGCAGGAGGATGAGGGTGTGTTGGGCTGTGTGATGCAGAAGATGGACGGCAAACCCGCACTGGGACACCATGGATGCAAGGAGACGGACGGAAACCAGCACTCGAATGCCTTGGATGCAGAGGATGGCTGGCCAACCCCCACTGAAACATTGTGGCCACTGCTGCTTAGGCTGCACTGTTGGGAAAGTTCCTAGATGGCTCAGCACTCTAGAATGAATGTCTGTTCTGATTCCCAGTTCTGGGGTCAAGAGCCCCGAGTCTGCCTAAGCAGTTCAATAAGAATGCCTCCACTCCTTTCTCAGACTTGGCTCCTTGGTAACTATAGTTTCCTTCAGCTGTAAAGCAGTGTTGCCTGTACATAGTAAATCTGCATCTCCCACAATAATTTTTTAACAGTGTCTACATCTTTTCAGTCTGTTGTCCAATCAATAGAGAACATGCAGTGCTATTGGGAATGGACATGCCAGGACTTGTTGTCCCACAACAGTAATCTGCAATGTTAATTTATCTTTTTCCATTAAAGGGGTCAATTTTTCCAATACCTGGCTACATATGCAATACCTGTGGCTCTGGGGTACCAAAATATTTGCACATTTTATGCTATATGTCCCAATGCGCCCATCTGAACAAGCCCATAAGGCACTCATTTTTTAGTATAAATGCAGGTTATCCGATATTGTCCCACTCCCCTGTCAGTCAATAAAAGAAGGAACCCTTTTGGATCCCACTAGCCAGCTGACCAGGTCTCCCAGTCTGATTAAGGTCCAGGATGCAACACAGGCTCCAAGGATAAACAAAATCAGAGTCTAAAATACTAGATTACTACTGCACTAGTAGAGCAGATAGTTTACCTGGTTGATAAAAAAAGAGGCACGGTGAAGTTTATTTCCTATGAGTCATTTCAGTCTGGGTCGAATGTTGTTTCTAAGGAAATAAATCCACTCATATTTATATAAGGGTTGGGGAGTATTTTTAATAAAATGCTTAAAATAAGAAACCTATTGATAGAAACATAGGGGAGCAATTTGGAAGCATGTATGATATGCATTTGCTAGCTTTAGTCCCAAAACAAATAACATTTTATAATTGTTAATATAACCAATAAACTGACCCCCAGCTGATGGCCACAGCGTCTGAAGACTCCTGTGGAGTCATCACTGCAAAATAGCTGACATTGACCAGGAGGTAGATGCATGTTACTAGTGGAATAGAAATCATCAGAGCTCGTGGGAGACTCACCTAAAACACAATAAACAAAAATGAAAAAAAAAACATCATAATCTACTGCTTTCATCATTTGTTTCAATTATAACAATTTAACACAAATATGTGTGTGTGTGTGTGTGTGTATATATATATATATATATATATATATATATAGCACTACCCCCGTAGGAGCTGCTGGATTAGATTTGGGCCTTGCACGTTACCTCAACATTCGTTGTCTAGGGGAAAAAAGTCTGTAAAGAACTCCAATGTCCACACAAGTTGTAAAACCTTTAGCTGTTTTTATTTTCTCATAATTTGCAAGAAAGTAGAAGGATGGAGGAGCAGGGTAAGGTTCAGGCGCATAGTACAGATCTCTGGGGAAAACTTCTAAGTTCCAAAAAAGTCACTCACCACTTTCTCTTGAGTGGGTATTGCTCACACGGATAGGCCCCCTCACCTGGCCTAGCAGCTCTTCCACAGACTGGTTGCAAACAACAGTCCGGAATCCTCTGCCACAGGATTTGGTACCCGAACTTCCAGTCATACGGTTTAAGAGCCTTTAAGCCGACCTGGCGAAACTGTAGGGTAACATGGATTGTAGATCATCCCTTAATAGAGTCACCAGGCCTGTCCCGAGACATCAGCCTTCCGCTTGGTCCCATCCTCGGCAGGTCCTCCCCTGGTTTCCTCCATTAAGTAGCTTCCTCTCGTGAAGTGGGGTTCACCGCTCCAGGGAAATCCCAAGTTCACTCGTGGATCAGTCCAGGTATATGCGGGTGCTGGCAATGCACTAGGCAATGGAAATAACAAAGAACGGATGGAGGGCCGCACACCGGAAAACTCTTGACTTGTCTTTATTGAAAAAGCATAAGCAGGCACCACAGATACACAGCAAGAATCAAAAAACAGCCGACGCGTTTCACACTTGGTTAGTGCTTATTCATGGCCTACGTTCCTCTCGTGAGACGGACAGCTCAGGATCACTTGAAATCATAGGCCCCAGTCAGGATGGCTGGGCCTACTTGGTAGAAGTACAGCTTAGGGCCAACAAGGCCCGAGGCTCAACGACCATCACAGACCTCGAGCCAGGGAGCCCAGTAGTCGACTGGGTTCCCAACCCTGAAGATCCCAAGCGAGGTAGCTGTTCGGTGGGGAGTCAATCTGAGGAGAGCCAATGAGAGGCTGGTGATCCAATAGGGTCTCGACAAACCACCGGGGATCAAGGTAGTCGGACACTGAGAGACTGGTCACCTCTCAGTCCATTTCAGGAGGGTCTGTGGCAGAGACCTTTCCTTCAAGTTTGAGCGATACCCTGGCTGCCAGGCTGGTAAGAGTTGGCCTGTCTAGGTGCGGTATACCCACTCTGGCTAGAGTGGCGAAGAATACAAAGCATTGTTGGGAGCAGGACTGTTTCCCTATTGTTGCGCCTGAGTCTGCTACTTCTTTTTTTACTTCACCTCTACTCTTCATCACAAGTTTTATTGTTTTTACCCAGCTGGGTAATAAAGAGCACAGCAAAAGACACCTGTCGTGGACATTCCATTACTGCTATATGCACCATACACCCCTAGAATAGCGGAAGAGCCACGAGGTAACGTGCCACCCAAAACAAACCAGCAGCTCCTCCAGGGGTAGTGCTACATAACTCTTAGGCCGCGTACACACGATGGAATTTATCCGCTGGAAATGGTCCGATGGACCATTTCAGCCGAAAAATCCACTTGTCTGTAGGGGCAAGCAGACGGATTTGGATGGATTTCTCCAGTGGAAAATTTCCAAAGCATGCTTTGAAACTTTTCCGCCAGAGACATGTCCGTCGGATATGTCTGCTGGTTAGTACACTGACTAGCGGACATATCTGCCCGCACAAGCGTTGTATGGATGCGACGCATGCGTGGAAGTTGTTTACTTCCTGGTGCGGTGACGTGGTGGCGTCAACGTCACCGCCACGTCACAGCGCTGTCTGCCGGCGGGGATTTTGATCCGATGGTGTGTACACGGCATCGGACCAAAAAAGTCTGGCGGACATATCCGATGGAAACGGTCCGAGGACCGTTTCCATCGGATATGTCCCTCCGTGTGTACACGGCCTTAGTGTTACAAGGTGTTTCAAGGTCTCAGTTGTGAATGGGGAGCAGGTGTGGTAAATTTGGTGTTATCACTTTCACTCTCTCCTACTGGTCAGTGGAAATTCAACATGACCTCATGGCAAAGAACTCTCTAAGGATCTGAAAAAAATAATTGTTGATTTACATAAAGATGGCCTAGGCTATAAGAAGATTGGCAAGACCCTAAAACTGACCTGCAGCATAGTGGCCAAGACCATACAGCGGTTTAACAGGACAGGTTCCATTCAGAACAGGCCTTCGCCATGGTAAACTAAAGAAGTTGAGTACACATGCTCAGCGTCATATCCAGAGGTTGTCTTTGGGCAATAGACATATGAGCGCTGCCAGCATTGCTGCAGAGGTTGAAGGAAAGGGGGGTCAGCCTGTCAATGCTAAGACCATACGATGCACACTGAATCAAATTGGTCTGCTTGGCTGTCGTCCCAGAAGGTAGCCTGTTCTTAAGATGAAGCACAAGAAAGCCCACAAACAGTTTGCTGAAGACCAGCAGACTAAGGACATGGATTACCGGAACCATGTCCTGTGGTCTGATGAGACCAAGATAAACTTACTTGGTTCAGATGGTGTCAAGCGTGTGTGGCAGCAACCAGGTGAGGAGTACCAAGAGAAGTGTGTCTTGCCTACAGTCAAGCATGGTGATGGGAGTGTCATGGTCTCCGGCTGCATGAGTGCTGCCTGCACTGGGGAGCTACAGTTTATTGAGGGAACCATGAATGCCAACATGTACTGTGACATACTGAAGCAGAGTATGATCCCCTCCTTATGGAGACTGGTCACAGGGCAGTATTCCCACTTGATAATGACCCTAAACACACCTCCAAGATGACCACTGCCTTGCTCAAGAAACTGAGGGTAAAAGTGATGGACTGGCCAAGCATGTCTATAGACTATTGGGCACCTGTGGGGCATCGTGAAATGGAAGGCGCAAGGTCTCTAACATCCACAAGCTCTGTGATGTTGTCACGGAGGAGTGGAAGAGAACTCCAGTGGCAGCCTCTGATGTTCTGGGGAACTTCATGCCCAAGAGTGTTAAGCCACTGCTGGAAAATAATGGTGACCACACAAAATATTAACACTTTGGCCCCAATTTGGAAATTTTCACTTAGGGTTGTACTCACTTTTGTTGCCAGCGGTTTAGACATTAATGGCTGTGTGTTGAGTTATATTGAGGGGACAACAAATTTACACTGTTATACAAGCTGTACACTCACTACTTTACATTGTAGAAAAGTGTAATTTCTTCAGTGTTGTCACATGAAAAGATATAATAAAATATTTACAAAAATGTGAGGGGTGCACTCACTTTTGTGTGTGTTCCACTGTCTGATCTGGTAGTATGTTACCTGACTGGTTACATACTGCTTTTGATAACGTCACACATAGATGACGAAACAAATCAAGCTGAATTCCTGACACGTCACTACCAGCCCAGACAGTGGAACACATGCTGTACCAGAGGCAGTGACTACTATCTATGCTAGTGTAGGGTCGTTTGTGTGTTCGGTGACATCCAGTCGGGTTACATATGACTATTCAATCTGAATGTATTTTTAACACGTTAGATGCCGATATTCGATAAATTTTTTGAGGATTTTACACTATGATGAGTTTTTTCTCTATATATCGCCCACCTGCATATTCTGGTCTTGGAGTGTTGGAGTCATAACTGGAGGTTTACCAACACCAGTGGAAGTAACCAGAGGATACCACAGTGGGACAGGTCCCCCTAAAGACCTACAAGCACAGCAGACTCCTTTTACTATAAGGTAGAGGAGTCCAACGTATTTGGTGAGTGCAGAGTATTCACAGCCCCCCAACGAGGTGGATGCACAGACACCATTGGAACACGGAGCACAACAGCACTTTAAAAAAAAGGAAAATACTTTTTTTGCACTATAAATGTTACTTTAAAATGATATAGATTGATGGATAGAATTACAACTCATATAGAATTGGTTTATTTTGTTTTTAAATTATGCAATTTATATGTTTATTTCATCATCTAATAATAAATTTATTGACTGAGATATTAAGCACTAATTGGCTTATGATACTATAATGATCCAGATATAGACACGGAGGATTATGATATAGGTATTTAGCACTACATTAGGTGGAGTAAACGCTGTTTAGCATTTTTTATTTTACTTTTGTTCCACTAGTGGGGACAGTAGTAACAGCAGTGGTCCAATCACTTCAGTTTATATAACCGTGGCGGGATGTCCTATATTTTATATCCATAATATATTCACCATTGGTGAGATTTGAAGACGGTTTGGGAAACTGCTCTTCTCGGCAAATGGCACAGAGCTACTGGACAAGTAAAACCCTAAACCCCCAATATGATTTACACTATTGTGCAAAAGATTTAGGCGGGAGTGGAAAAATGCAGTAAATTAAGAATGCTTTTGAAAATAGAAGTGTTAACAGTTTATTTTGATCAATTAACAAAATGAAATGTAAATTACCAGAAGAAAAATTCAGATCAAATCAATATTTAGTGTGATCACACTTTGGGCCAGATTCACAGAGCCCTTACTCCGGTCTATCTCACGTTAGACTGGAGTACTTTCAAATTCCGCGCGTCGTTTCATTAGTCTGAATCCTCAAACCATGAAACAACGGCTTCGGGCTTCAATCCGACTGGCTTACGTGTTCGTACGCCTTCGGATCTACGCTGCAATAAATTTGCGGCCGCTGGGTGGAGTTCCCGTCGTTTTCCGCGTCAGGGTATGCAAATTAGCTTTTTCCGACGATCCACGAAGTTACGAGCGTCATTCGCAATCTCTTACGGCATCTGTAGTCATCTTTTTGCCGCGTAAAGTTATTCCAGCTTTTATCTGGTCTAATATTAGACAGCCCATGTTAAGTATGGCCGTCGTTCCCGCGTCGAATTTCAACGTTTGTTTTTTTTTGTTACGTAAGCCGTGCGGGAATAGGAATGTACGTAAACGACGCTACTCAAACAACAAATGACGTTTCGACATTATTTCGCGCAATGCACGGCGGGAAACTTCTGAACGGAGCATGCACATTTCGATCGCCGCGGGGACGCGCCTAATTTAAATGCTTCACGCCCCCTAATCGCGTATTTCAATACCGCCACAAGAAATACACTATGCCGCCGTACTTTACGGGCCAAAATCTACATGAATTCGTCGTAGAGCCAGGTAAAATACGGCGGCGTAGTGTATCTCTGATACTCTGCGCCAATGTAATTGTATGTGAATCTGGCCCTTTGTCTTCAAAACAGCATCAGTTCTTCTAGATAGACTTGCACACAGTTTTTGAAGGAACTCGGCAGGTAGGTTGTTCCAAACATCTTGGATAACTTACTACAGATCTTCCGATGTTGAAGTAAAGTAAGCATGATGTGTCCTTCATCTGCTGCATTAAGTTTCCTTGGCTGACCACTGTGTCTGCGGTCCTCACAATTGCCCATTTTTTGTGCTTCTTCAAAAAGCTTGAACAGCAAATCCCAGTCTGCTTTGAAATCTTTGCCTGGTAGAGACTCTGCTGATGCAGTATAACTACCTTGGGCCAGATTCAGATGTCCGGGCGTATCTTTGTGCGGGCGTAGTGTATCTTATTTACGCTATGCCGCCGCAACTTAGAGAGGCAAGTGCTGTATTCACAAAGCACTTGCTCCCTAAGTTATGGCGGCGTAGCGTAAATGGGCCGGCGTAAGTCTGCGTAATTCAAAGTAGCTAGGCAGTAGGCGTGTTTTAGTATAATGATCCGTGACCCCATGCAAATGATGGGCCGAACAAACGGCGCATGCGCCGTCCGTGGACGTATCCCAGTGCGCATGTTCAGAATCACGTCGGATAGAATGCCTAAGTGACGTTGGCGCGCAATGTTTACGACGTGTGAACGTAACCTACACCCAGCCCCATTCACGTACTACGTAAACGGCATAAACAACGTAAAATTCAATGGCGTAGGTCCCTGGCCCATACCTTAGCATTAGCTGCACCTCATATAAGCAGGGGTAACTTTACGCAGGACGTAAGCCTTACGCAAAGCGCGGATATGAAGCGGCCGGGCCCATCTACGTTCGTGAATCGGCGTATCTTGCTCATTTGCATATTTTACATGGGAACGCCGAATGCGTCCAGCGTAACTATGTGCCCACGACTGAAGCCATGTTTTTCGGCGTATCTTGCTTTGTAAATCGGCGCAAAGATACGACGGCGCACATTTGAAATTACGGCGACGTATCTGGAGATACGCCGACGTCAGTCTTTCTGAATCTGGCCCCTTGTGTCTTGTTGTTGTGCTCAGTCTTTCCATGGTGTATGACCTGTTACACGAGTCTTCCACAACCTCACCTTAGTAGCATGGTTTGGCTGTTCCTCACCTAATTTTAAACCTCCTACACAGGTATTTCTGTTTTGGGTAATGACTATGTTTCAACATACAAATGAAATTAAAGCGGTTATTTACCCGCTGACACTTTTTTTGTGTACACCTGTAAGGCAAAAGGCATAATGAGCTAATATGCACTCTGTCTGCCGGGCTTTCAGCCGAGAATCCCCTAGGCGCATGCACCGCTGAAGTCAGCAGCGTATTGCGAGGGGAATATTTCCTAAACCATACAGGTTTAGGAGATATTCTTTTTACCTACAGATAAGCCTTAATATAGACCTGTAGGTAAAAGTTTAAAAAATTACTATATAACCACTGTAATGATCATTAGCATCTGCTTGGAATAATTATTTAATCATACAACTGACTCTAATCCTACAAAATCCCTGACTTTGTGCAAGTGTACAAAGTGTGGAAATATAGGAATTGATGCCAAAGGGTATTCACACCAATCAATACTGATTTTATTTTGATTTTATTTCTTTTCACTCTCTTTGCATTTTGTAATTTGATAAAAATAAACACTTAAATTAATGTTTTTAAAGCTTTCTTAAGTTTACAGCATTTCTTCACACCTGCCTAAAACTTCTGCACAGTACTGTATGTTCTACCCATAAGTTGATGCAGTCCCATCCTTCATTAACAGATAATCTGCAGAATCCCTGGAAATGCAAGTTTGCTAGCAAGCATGTACTATGTATTGATTGTGTTTGGTGCATTAACCACTTCAGACCTGTGCTATTGACAGAATACGTCAACAGCGCAGATCTGAGGCGCCAAGTGGACGTCTTTGGACGTGTTTCAGCTGCATTACCCGCGCGCGCCACTGGGTGGCGCGCGGCGGGTAAACACTGTCCCGGCGCATTGCTGGGATGCCGATGCGTGTACCCGGCGGCCGCGATGTCCGTCGGGTGCACGCGATCGGCGGGAAAACGAACAGCTGACAGCAGGGACGTGGATCTCTGTGTGTAAACACAGAGCTCCACGTGCTGTCAGTGGAGAGGAGAGCGATCTGTGTCCCTTGTACATAGGGACACAGCATCGGTCACCTCCCCCAGTCACCCCCCTCCCCCCACACAGTCAGAACACACCCAGGATACACACTTAACCCCTTCCTCACCCCCTAGTGTTAACCCCTTCCCTGCCAGTCACATTTATACATTAATTAGTGCATTTTTATATCACTGATCGCTCTATAAATGTGAATGGCGCCAAATTTGTGTCAAAAGTGTCCGATATGTCCGCCGCAATATCGCAATCGCAATAAAAATCACAGATCGCCGCCATTACTAGTAAAAAAAATAATAATAAAAAAAATCATAATTCTGTTCCCCATTTTGTAGGCGCTATAACTTTTGCGCAAACCAGTCGCTTGTTGCGATTTTTTTTTTTTTTTTTTTTTTACAAAAATACGTCAAAATGCGTATCGGCCTTAACTGTGAAAAAAAAATAGTTTTTTTAAAAAAAAATGGGATATTTATTATAGCAACAAGTAAAAAAAATATATATATTTTTTAAATTGTCGCTCTTTTTTTGTTTATAGCGCAAAAAATAAAAACCGCAGGGGTGATAAAATACCACCAAAATAAAGCTCTATTTGTGGGGAAAAAAGGACGCCGATTTTGTTTGGGAGCCACGTCGCACGACCGCGCAAATGTCAGTTAAAGCGACGCAGTGCCAGAAGCTGAAATTTCGCCTGGGAACAAAGGGGGTTTATGTGCCCAGTAAGCAAGTGGTTAACTAACCTCTGGGTTTTCAGTTCTTCTATTACAGGGTTCAGATTGTTCCATCCATCATAAGACCAGAGTCCTTGATAAAAAGCCAGTCCAACTGGACCAAATCCTACAGCTGTATTTTCAAAGGCATTCTGGAAGACCTGAGTGTTTCCTTTGGCCAAGAAAACCATACCACCCACACTTATGATCAACAAGGCAATCAACTTGGCAGCTGTGAAGAAGTTCATCAAAGAAACAGAAAGCCTGACATTGAGGCAGTTGACGATGCTCAGGACAAGGATACAGGCAGCTGCTGTGCACTTCACTGCTACTTGAGGCAGTGGGCAGTCCTGGTAGAAGGAAGCCACCACATATTCTGAAAAACCAATTGAGATAGCAGCAATGCTAGCAGGTCTTAACACAATGATTGATGTATATGCCAGAAGGAAGGCTGGTAAGGTGCCAACATTCCGTAAAATATAAATGTACTCCCCTCCAGATTCCCTAATGACAGTGCCAAGTTCAGCATAGGAAAGGGCACCTAACATCGATAGAACACCACAGGCTGCCCATATTAAAAGGCTGGCTCCAGGACTGCCCATGTAATGGAGGACCCACTGAGGAGACATGAAGATACCAGAACCAATCATGGTGCCAGTTAGCAGTGACACAGCACTAACCAGGCCAAGTTCACGTTTAAGTTGTAATTTTTGGGTCCCATGTTCCATTTTTCCATCATAGGATGAAGAGGAGTCTCTTTTTGTCCTTTGATGCATCGTGGAATATCAGAATACATTTTTTTGGATTCTTCTAAAACAAAGTGTGCTTTTTCACAGCTAAAGTGTGACAATTAACACCATTGTTAATCATTACAAAGAATAACACAGATCCTTTATTACTGCTGTTAATAATCAATTACGTTAAAAATAATTTGGCTCATGTGTGGTGGCATGATGTTGCCATCATCCCTTAATCAATAGAAAATTGAATACCTCTAAATGGGTGGGATTTTCTAGGCAACAAAAATTGGGGGTGACAACTGGGTGATAAAAAAATACTAATTTATTACAAAAACAATTATCACATAGACTAAATATTACACTTTACATAGTATCAAAAATACCAAAAAATACGTTTTTTTAAAAACCATGATTGTAGAGAAATGCTGTATGTTACCCCATGCCCCAGGACAAGGCTAAGGGCAGGGATGATTTTCCAACGAGTTTCAAATTTATTCTTCTTCAGGGAAAGTTGTACAGCTATTTTCTATAATGACAGAACAAAGAATTGAAAAACAAAACAAAACAAAATACAAGGTTACATGATCATACATATAGGTACAGGATGGGTGCATGTATCGGTCATGCGGGGCAGAGGTGGAGAGGGAGAGGAGGTTAGAGGTTCATAATCTCAAAAATTCGAAAAAGGAGACAAAAAAGGGGAACCTTAATGTAAACTCACCATTCAACACATCAATCCTTCATACACCCCAGAGAGGACATGGATGTCCCAAATCAACCACAATGGCAAAGTCGAAAAAGGTACCCAAACAGTGCATCCAAGAGGTCGCCTCCCACCTCCAGGGACCCCACACCACGGGGGGTGGATGGAAAAAAATAGGTTCAACTCTCTGATTAGCGATAAAACTTAGAGGGTGGTCCCAACTGTAATTGTCAAGCAAAGAATACATGAGTGGTTGTTGTTTCAAAAAGGGAAAAAGAAAAACGGCCAAATATGGATAACCAGATAAAAAGGCCATGAGTAAACTCACCAATTTGTGGGGAGAGAGACTCCAATCGCTCAAAAACTTTGCTGAACCACAACTTCAAAGGGAAAAAAAATCCATAGAGATGTACAGCCAAAAATTAAACAGGGCAGCCGCCATATGTCCCTCCGCTCCTTCAGGAGATAGGAAGGGTGTGTGCTTGATCAGAAACCCCCCTGACATCCTTAAATACTTACCTGGGTACAGGTGATAGGCTCCCTTACTTGATCTCCTCCCCATTGGTCGCAGAAAGAGCGGCAAAGTACTGCAAATGGATCTCTCATGTTAATGGGTTATGCAGAGAACGCCATTGCGTCTCTGTGTAAGCCGCGCACATTGCGTTCCCAGCACAGGGAGTGGCGTGCCCCGATGACATCACAACGTCAGCGACATATTGTTTGTACACGTCGCCAATCAAACCAGACGTTGCTGGAATCTAACATGGTCAGGAGACCACGTCTGCCCGTGCGTCATCAACAGTGCGTCCGCGCGAGCATTGCATGTCGTGCTCCCAGCACAGGGAGCGGCGCGCCTCAACGACATCATCACGTTAACACCACATCGTTCGCATCACAAAGAGAAACAAACGTTGCTGGCAACCCGCATAATTGGGAGGTCACACCTGCCTGTACGTCGTTGCTGGTGCTTCCGGCAAACTTGCTGTCTGCAAGTAAGGTAAACTCTGCACCAAGCGTCCATTACTTTGAAAAATAAATAAAGGCAAAGTGATGGCAACAACCAAGACTAAGTTAAAAGGCAGGATCATCTTTCAAACAACTGCATAAATATTAGGGTAGAGAGATCAATTACAGTAGTTGTTCGACAGGTTCTCCAATGGGAAGGGGCAAGAAAAAGGGGAGGTTGGTATAGTATCTCTGAATACCCTGGACATGGGAATGATGGTTAATTCACCAATAAGGAAAAGGAATGATAGAAGATTTTGTCTTCATCCTTAAAAGAAAGGAGAATAAAAGTCACCACTGCCAGAGAAAAGAGCAAGCTCCCAGGGCAAGAATTGTCCGGGGAGCTAATTGAGCACAAAAGAGTGCTATTCTCCCCCGGCAGTGGGTGGGGGGGAACCTAGGAGGGGGGGGGAAACACAACCTAGAAAACACAGAAAAAAGGGCACCCACCGAAAATTTGCCATAAGTGGAGTTGAACATAACATATCAACATAGAGAGAGCCCCAATGTCAGCCGACACGCACCCATCCAGTATTACATATAACTTCACTTAGATCATATATTATACAACAATATCTTAAAGTATATATAGAAAAATACATTTGAGTTATCAAAAAATACAAATGAGAATATACTATAAAGAAAAACAAAATAGACATCCTATTTGTCTCAAGTCTCAGGAAAAAAAAACATATACCCCTAAGTATGGATACCGGAAGGGGCATCCCATAGGTGGACCGATCCACCAAGGGGGGAAAAAAGGGGATGGGATAGGGGGGAGAGAGAAGGGGGAAGGGGAAAGGGGGGGGGGGGGGAGAAGGGAAAACATCTCAAATATCTATCAAGGGTATTGATGACGGTCAGGAGTATGAATATACCAAAATAAAAGACAATCAATACTAATCAGTTTTTCCTGAGCTGAAGCCCTCAAGGAAGGGTCTAAAACTCTCCATTTCGTTAAGTCCTGGTGGGGTTGTGGCCCTAAAGCTTCTAATCCAGCGCATTTCGCGCTGGAGTAGAACCTTGTTCCAATCCCCCCCACGCAAAGGAATATGTAGCCTGTCCAGGACTGTGAAGTTAACTTTAGGCATGTGATACCCATGTTCCTTAGCCACATGTCTTCCGAGGGGCAGATACAGATTGCCAATCCCCATTGAATGCATATGTTTTTCAACTCTCTTCTGTAGGGGTTGTTTGGTCTTTCCCACATAGAATGAGTTGCATTGACATTGCATTAGGTATACCACACCCCGTGTCTTGCAATTAGCATAGTGTTTTAACGCAAAGGTCTCTCCATTGGGTAATGCTAATGTGGTCCTTCTTCCTATGACCTCGCATTGGGAGCATTGCCCACACGGGAAGGTTCCATAGATTTTACATGGATCCTTCTTACTATTTCCCTTATATTCACTCTGGACCAACATAGTCCCGAGCGAATCTGCTCGTCTAAAGGTTAGTTGTGGTTTATCAGCAATGAGGTTCCGAAGGATAGGGTCTTCTGTGAGTATAGGCCAGAACTTTGAGATCATTTTTCTTATTCGTGTGTGTTCATTAGAGAAACACAGAATAATTCTTGAATTATTCTCTTCGGATTTCATAGGATGGAGTTTGTTTTTAAAGATCAGACTCCTCCTATTTGTATTTTTGACTCTATTGAACGCTTTTTTGAGGCACGGTTTTGTATAGCCTCTGGCGAACAAGCGAAGAGCAAGGGCATCACATTGGTCGTGAAAGTCATTATCCAATGAACAGTTTCTCCTAATCCTAAGGAATTGACTATAAGGGATCGAATTTTTTAATGGTTCAGGATGAAAACTGGTAGCGTGGAGTATGGTGTTACCCGCTGTCTCCTTTCGAAAGAGGGTTGAGTTGATTTTGCCCTCCGAGTCTTTTCTAATGATAATGTCCAAGAAACTGATCTCTGACTGACTATGGGACATTGTGAAGAAGAGATTGAATTCATTGTGGTTCATGAGCTTTAGTAGCTCAATTAAACCATCTTCAGGTCCGTCCCAAATAATAAAAATATCATCTATGTAGCGCTGCCACATGAGAATGTTGGCAGCGCACATAGACGCATTCTCTCCCAGGAGGAAATCCCGCTCCCACTCCCCCAGGTACAGGTTGGCATAGGAAGGTGCGCAGCACGTTCCCATTGCCACACCCTGTACCTGGAGGTAGTGGGAGCCCTGGAAGAGAAAGGTGTTGTGATGGAGTATAAATTCCAACATGGTTAGAATAAATGTGTTGAATTTCCAGTCAGTTGTTGGCCGCTGTTTTAAAACCTGCCCAACAGCCTTTAACCCCAAGTTATGGGGAATGCTGTTGTACAAGGTTTCAACGTCTATGGTAACCAGCCAAGCATCCCCAGGAATAGTCAAGTCCTCGAGCATCTGTAGAAGATGTATTGTATCTTTTGTGTACGAGGGTAGATCAAGAACATGTGGTCTTAAATATTGATCTATAACTTGGCTGACTCCCTCGGAGATTGAGCCATTGCCGGAGATGATTGGTCTCCCGGGGGGATCTGAAATGCTTTTATGGACTTTGGGTAGGGCATACATAGTGGGTTGCCTGGGGTGTTGGATGCAAATGAATTCCCAAAGATCTTTGATGATCACTCCTCTGTAGAAATAATCATCCACAAGGGAGTAAAAATCTTTATTAAAGCCATCAGCTAAAGCCGAAGAGATCTTCCGATAGCATTGTTTGTTGTTTAGGATTTTTAGACACATCCTCTCATAATTAATATTATCCATAAGGACAACATTGCCCCCTTTATCTGAGGCTTTTATTGTCACCTCTGGGAGATTCCTCAGAGTTTTTAATGCATATTGTTGTTCTAAACTCAAATTAGAGTGAACATTCTCCTTTTTCATTGTTTCTAATTCTTTGGAGGTTTGCCTGACAAAAAGAGAGATGGCTGGGTTTTGATTCAAAAACGGAAACTTGTTAGATTTCCGTTTGAAAGTGACCCTGTAGTCTCTCTCCTCCTCAGGCTCCTCCAACATCTCATTGTCCCAGGCTCCATCTAATGTGGAATTTTCCTGAAGTAGGAGATTGAGATCCCTAAGAGCTTTAAAATCAGCTGTTTTAAGATTGGGAGCTATATCTTTAGTCTGGTCCACATGTTTGGCATATAGGCTCTTATAAAAAAGCCTACGGGCGAAAAGATAGACATCCTTGACTGCATCAAAAGTGCCCATGCCACTATTTGGACAGAACGAAAGTCCAAATGATAACACTTCATGTTCTGTAGGTGTGAGATTGTGTGAGGAAAGATTTATAATATTGAGACCCCCTCCTGTCCCGTTTTTGGGGGAACAGGGGGGATTTCCATTAGTGTTGGGGGTACCAGCGGGTTCCCCCTCTTGTCCAAAAAATTATCAAGTATTGTACGTGGAACTTTGGGAACAGTCCCAGTGTCCTTTTTTGGAAATAATCTGTTCCTACTTGTTGGAGGATCCCTAGTGTCCCCACTGGTTGTGTCAAAGGCATATGTGAGGCAGTCAAGGCCTTTTTATTGACTTGTTTTACCTCCCCTTCGGTGTTTTGTTTGGAAGACGTTCCTTTTCGTTTTGATGGAGCGTGCTCCATCAAAACGAAAAGGAACGTCTTCCAAACAAAACACCGAAGGGGAGGTAAAACAAGTCAATAAAAAGGCCTTGACTGCCTCACATATGCCTTTGCCACAAAATAGAAACAGTGCACCCACTGGTGACACAACCAGTGGGGACACTAGGGATCCTCCAACAAGTAGGAACAGATTATTTCCAAAAAAGGACACTGGGACTGTTCCCAAAGTTCCACGTACAATACTTGATAATTTTTTGGACAAGAGGGGGAACCCGCTGGTACCCCCAACACTAATGGAAATCCCCCCTGTTCCCCCAAAAACGGGACAGGAGGGGGTCTCAATATTATAAATCTTTCCTCACACAATCTCACACCTACAGAACATGAAGTGTTATCATTTGGACTTTCGTTCTGTCCAAATAGTGGCATGGACACTTTTGATGCAGTCAAGGATGTCTATCTTTTCGCCCGTAGGCTTTTTTATAAGAGCCTATATGCCAAACATGTGGACCAGACTAAAGATATAGCTCCCAATCTTAAAACAGCTGATTTTAAAGCTCTTAGGGATCTCCTACTTCAGGAAAATTCCACATTAGATGGAGCCTGGGACAATGAGATGTTGGAGGAGCCTGAGGAGGAGAGAGACTACAGGGTCACTTTCAAACGGAAATCTAACAAGTTTCCGTTTTTGAATCAAAACCCAGCCATCTCTCTTTTTGTCAAGCAAACCTCCAAAGAATTAGAAACAATGAAAAAGGAGAATGTTCACTCTAATTTGAGTTTAGAACAACAATATGCATTAAAAACTCTGAGGAATCTCCCAGAGGTGACAATAAAAGCCTCAGATAAAGGGGGCAATGTTGTCCTTATGGATAATATTAATTATGAGAGGATATGTCTAAAAATCCTAAACAACAAACAATGCTATCGGAAGATCTCTTCGGCTTTAGCTGATGGCTTTAATAAAGATTTTTACTCCCTTGTGGATGATTTTTTCTACAGAGGAGTGATCATCAAAGATCTTTGGGAATTCATTTGCATCCAACACCCCAGGCAACCCACTATGTATGCCCTACCCAAAGTCCATAAAAGCATTTCAGATCCCCCCAGGAGACCAATCATCTCCGGCAATGGCTCAATCTCCGAGGGAGTCAGCCAAGTTATAGATCAATATTTAAGACCACATGTTCTTGATCTACCCTCCTACACAAAAGATACAATACATCTTCTACAGATGCTCGAGGACTTGACTATTCCTGGGGATGCTTGGCTGGTTACCATAGACGTTGAAACCTTGTACAACAGCATTCCCCATAACTTGGGGTTAAAGGCTGTTGGGCAGGTTTTAAAACAGCGGCCAACAACTGACTGGAAATTCAACACATTTATTCTAACCATGTTGGAATTTATACTCCATCACAACACCTTTCTCTTCCAGGGCTCCCACTACCTCCAGGTACAGGGTGTGGCAATGGGAACGTGCTGCGCACCTTCCTATGCCAACCTGTACCTGGGGGAGTGGGAGCGGGATTTCCACCTGGGAGAGAATGCGTCTATGTGCGCTGCCAACATTCTCATGTGGCAGCGCTACATAGATGATATTTTTATTATTTGGGACGGACCTGAAGATGGTTTAATTGAGCTACTAAAGCTCATGAACCACAATGAATTCAATCTCTTCTTCACAATGTCCCATAGTCAGTCAGAGATCAGTTTCTTGGACATTATCATTAGAAAAGACTCGGAGGGCAAAATCAACTCAACCCTCTTTCGAAAGGAGACAGCGGGTAACACCATACTCCACGCTACCAGTTTTCATCCTGAACCATTAAAAAATTTGATCCCTTATAGTCAATTCCTTAGGATTAGGAGAAACTGTTCATTGGATAATGACTTTCACGACCAATGTGATGCCCTTGCTCTTCGCTTGTTCGCCAGAGGCTATACAAAAACGTGCCTCAAAAAAGCGTTCAATAGAGTCAAAAATACAAATAGGAGGAGTCTGATCTTTAAAAACAAACTCCATCCTATGAAATCCGAAGAGAATAATTCAAGAATTATTCTGTGTTTCTCTAATGAACACACACGAATAAGAAAAATTATCTCAAAGTTCTGGCCTATACTCACAGAAGACCCTATCCTTCGGAACCTCATTGCTGATAAACCACAACTAACCTTTAGACGAGCAGATTCGCTCGGGACTATGTTGGTCCAGAGTGAATATAAGGGAAATAGTAAGAAGGATCCATGTAAAATCTATGGAACCTTCCCGTGTGGGCAATGCTCCCAATGCGAGGTCATAGGAAGAAGGACCACATTAGCATTACCCAATGGAGAGACCTTTGCGTTAAAACACTATGCTAATTGCAAGACACGGGGTGTGGTATACCTAATGCAATGTCAATGCAACTCATTCTATGTGGGAAAGACCAAACAACCCCCTACAGAAGAGAGTTGAAAAACATATGCATTCAATGGGGATTGGCAATCTGTATCTGCCCCTCGGAAGACATGTGGCTAAGGAACATGGGTATCACATGCCTAAAGTTAACTTCACAGTCCTGGACAGGCTACATATTCCTTTGCGTGGGGGGGATTGGAACAAGGTTCTACTCCAGCGCGAAATGCGCTGGATTAGACGCCTTAGGGCCACAACCCCACCAGGACTTAACGAAATGGAGAGTTTTAGACCCTTCCTTGAGGGCTTCAGCTCAGGAAAAACTGATTAGTATTGATTGTCTTTTGGTATATTCATACTCCTGACCGTCATCAATACCCTTGATAGATATTTGAGATGTTTTCCCTTCTTCCCCCCCCCCTTTCCCCTTCCCCCTTCTCTCTCCCCCCTATCCCATCCCCTTTTTTCCCCCCTTGGTGGATCGGTCCACCTATGGGATGCCCCTTCCGGTATCCATACTTAGGGGTATATGGTTTTTGTTCCTGAGACTTGAGACAAATAGGATGTCTATTTTGTTTTTCTTTATAGTGTATTCTCATTTGTATTTTTTGATAACTCAAATGTATTTTTCTATATATACTTTAAGATATTGTTGTATAATATATGATCTAAGTGAAGTTATATGTAATACTGGATGGGTGCGTGTCGGCTGACATTGGGGCTCTCTCTATGTTGATATGTTATGTTCAACTCCACTTATGGCAAATTTTCGGTGGGTGCCCTTTTTTCTGTGTTTTCTAGGTTGTGTTTCCCCCCCCCCTCCTAGGGTCCCCCCCACCCACTGCCGGGGGAGAATAGCACTCTTTTGTGCTCAATTAGCTCCCCGGACAATTCTTGCCCTGGGAGCTTGCTTTTTTTTTTTCCGGCAGTGGTGACATTTATTCTCCTTTCTTTGAATGATGAAGACAAAATCTTCTATCATTCCTTTTCCTTATTGGTGAATTAACCATCATTCCCATGTCCAGGGTATTCAGAGATACTATACCAACCTCCCCTTTTTCTTGCCCCTTCCCATTGGAGAACCTGTCGAACAACTACTGTAATTGATCTCTCTACCCTAATATTTATGCAGTTGTTTGAAAGATGATCCTGCCTTTTAACTTAGTCTTGGTTGTTGCCATCACTTTGCCTTTATTTATTTTTCAAAGTAATGGACGCTTGGTGCAGAGTTTACCTTACTTGCAGACAGTAAGTCTGCCGGACGCACCAGCAACGACGTACAGGCAGGTGTGACCTCCCAATTATGCGGGTTGCCAGCAACGTTTGTTTCTCTTTGTGATGCGAACGATGTGGTGTTAACGTGATGATGTCGTTGAGGCGCGCCGCTCCCTGTGCTGGGAGCGTGACATGCAATGCTCGCGCGGACGCACTGTCGATGACGCACGGGCAGACGTGGTCTCCTGACCATGTAAGATTCCAGCAACGTCTGGTTTGATTGGCGACGTGTACAAACAATATGTCGCTGACGTTGTGATGTCATCAGGGCGCGCCACTCCCTGTGCTGGGAACGCAATGTGCGCGGCTTACACAGAGACGCAATGGCGTTCTCTGCATCACCCATTAACATGAGAGATCCATTTGCAGTACTTTGCCGCTCTTTCTGCGACCAATGGGGAGGAGATCAAGTAAGGGAGCCTATCACCTGTACCCAGGTAAGTATTTAAGGATGTCAGGGGGGTTTCTGATCAAGCACACACCCTTCCTATCTCCTGAAGGAGCGGAGGGACATATGGCGGCTGCCCTGTTTAATTTTTGGCTGTACATCTCTATGGATTTTTTTTCCCTTTGAAGTTGTGGTTCAGCAAAGTTTTTGAGCGATTGGAGTCTCTCTCCCCACAAATTGGTGAGTTTACTCATGGCCTTTTTATCTGGTTATCCATATTTGGCCGTTTTTCTTTTTCCCTTTTTGAAACAACAACCACTCATGTATTCTTTGCTTGACAATTACAGTTGGGACCACCCTCTAAGTTTTATCGCTGATCAGAGAGTTGAACCTATTTTTTTCCATCCACCCCCCGTGGTGTGGGGTCCCTGGAGGTGGGAGGCAACCTCTTGGATGCACTGTTTGGGTAGCTTTTTCGACTTTGCCATTGTGGTTGATTTGGGACATGCATGTCCTCTCTGGGGTGTATGAAGGATTGATGTGTTGAATGGTGAGTTTACATTAAGGTTCCCCTTTTTTGTCTCTTTTTTCGAATTTTTGAGATTATGAACCTCTAACCTCCTCTCCCTCTCCACCTCTGCCCCGCATGACCGATACATGCACCCATCCTGTACCTATATGTATGATCATGTAACCTTGTATTTTGTTTTGTTTTGTTTTTCAATTCTTTGTTCTGTCATTATAGAAAATAGCTGTACAACTTTCCCTGAAGAAGAATAAATTTGAAACGCGTTGGAAAATCATCTCTGCCCTTAGCCTTGTCCTGGGGCATGGGGTAACATACAGCATTTCTCTACAATCATGGTTTTTAAAAAAACATATTTTTTGGTATTTTTGATACTATGTAAAGTGTAATATTTAGTCTATGTGATAATTGTTTTTGTAATAAATTAGTATTTTTTTATGACCCAGTTGTCACCCCCAATTTTTGTTGCCTAGAAAATCCCACCCATTTAGAGGTATTCAATTTTCTAATAATCAATTACGTTAAACCAGTAATGCATATTTCCAAAAGTAATGAGGGAACATAAATGCAATCATCAGATATAGTTTTGTGCTCTTAGTTTAGGCTACTATGGGGGCACTTTAGCTATGGAATAATACAAATTGTAGCATGCTTTAGTCCGGGTTCACACTGTCGCCGCATGTGGTGCACAGCAGGGGTCCGGTGCATGCTGGTTCACCAGTTCAGGTCCGATTACAGCCTGAATTTTGGGCTGAAATTGAAACTGAAACTCACCAAAAAAGGCACGCATTTTTCCTGCACACCGCACCGGACCCACTTAGGAGATATGTGAACGCCTGAATAGAGAGCCAGTCACATTCTCCTGCTATGCGAATGAAATGCGGGGAAACACGCATTCAATTCGCATAGGTGTGAACCCGGCTTTAGAATAAAAGATGCTACAATATAGAAGCTGTAGCTGGTCACAAACAGGTTTCTTAATTCACCTGTCATTCACAAGTCCTTGGGTCAGTAAATTAAAATTACACTATGCTGCCCTTACATGGGTCTATCATCTGTAGAGAATATTTTTTACACTGTAAACGATCACAGGGGGCTTACATAGATGGTAAAAGTATATTCAAGGCTAAAACTTTTGTTTTGGATAGAGTGAGAAAGGATTTACTACATTACAAAGTTTGTATTTCTTGATCGTACATCACGGGACACAGAGCGCATAGCCATTACACATGGGTTATATGGAGTACCTTCAGGTGTGGACACTGGTGTAATCAACTTCACAGGAAGTTCCTCCCTATATAACCCCCTCCCACTGAGAGTGCTTTAGTTTTTCCGCCAGTGTCTTAGGTGTTGGTCACGTCTAGCTGTCCCTCGGAGGTCTCGGGACCCAGGATAGCTAGCCGGATCCGTCCGAAGTGCTTCAGAGCCAAGATGTACGGTACCCGGGCCCTGCTGGAGTGGGGTTTTGCCTATAATGCCTCTCCTTGGAGGGCTGGATTCTGGGCTCCAGTGCCTTAGTCTCTTCCAAGAACTAAAAGCTACTGATGCCAGGATGCTATATAGGTCCAGGGGTGTGGGTTCCTTAACACAGGACCCCGGTCCCTGAAGGTCCAAGACAATACCCACGGAGATGGGGGAAGGCTGGGCCTCTTGCATTTTGCAATACCCTGCGGCGTGGAGCAGGTAAGAGGGAACCTGCGGGACTTGGTTCGACAGTAGGTATCCCCCTGGGGGTTCTGGGTTGGCTAACAGTATGCTGGTGCATCAGCCACTATCTCCACTATGTCTGTTGAGGCAGGATGGGATTCTAATGTTTACCCAGATAACATGTAGATATATGTATACTTGTGTAAGTTATATATTTGCTACTCACCCCAGGTCTGCCTGTTAACACTGATACTGCAACCCCACATGTTTTAAAGAGGAAATTGCTGGTTAAAACTCCTGTTTCTTAGGAAGCCCATGGGGACAGCTTCCTCGCTGTGTGTGCACTACAATAAGATTAGTGCTTACCTGGTGTCTGTTGGTGCTGCATAACGCTGGTCCATGTTGTTCCTCTGCTCTGCTTCCTCCATGTGGGTTCAGCGTGGTGCGCGCGATCGTGCGCGCGTGTGTGCGCGCGCATACGCGCGCGCGTGCACGCCGCCTTTTATAGCGTCGGCGTGCGTCGGGGGGGCGGGCCAGCAGCGTCAGGGTCTGTATAAAGGAAAAAACTTTTCTCTGGCTGGTCTTTACCTCCTGGAGGCAGAGGAAGAAAGGATACAGAGCGTGCAGCTGGGTCTTTTGGCCACACAGGGACACCTAGTGGCGGTTTTGTGGATCTTCAGGTCTAGGACTTAGGTCCACTATTGACCAGGAAAAAAAAAAAAAAAAAAAAAAAATTTTTTTGCTTAAAGGGACTCAGCCTTAGATCCAGCAGTATCTGAGTCTACCTTGGACTCCGGCTAACGGGCATTGGTGTGTCAATACTCACAGGCTTCCTCGGTATTGCCACCTCCCAGGCGAGTAAAAAAAAAAAGAGAGAAGTTAGTTCTTTTTCATTTTTCTCATACCTGCCCTCACATTGGTTATTCCTAGCTGCAACAGTCGGGTGTTGGCTATAGGGGTGACCCAAGGTTGTACAATGGCTCCAAGGGGATCTGGACCAGCTAAGGCTGCTAAAGGTGCCAAAAAGCAAAAGGGGTCTCCATCGGGGTCAGAGGATTTGGGCCAGGCTTCTACGGCCCCACCCTCGCCAGTCAGGACACCGAGTGGCATAGTACAAGAGCCATTGGGGGTGCTGGGGGCAGAGGCGGTCCCCGATCCACCCATTCCCGTTTACGTGACGGAAGAAATGCTAGCAGCCACCATGAGTGGGCTAGAGAAAAGGTTAACTGCGTTACTTTCCCGTCCTTGCCCAAGTAGCAAGCGGGCTAGATCCCCCTCACCCAGTGTGGGGTTTTCAGATGCGGAGGTCTCCTCTTCAGAGGAACGGGACCCACAAGGGGATCACGCAGACCCAAGTCCCGACGGTTCAGACAGGGAAAATTCCACTATAGATGAATACTTTTCGGCCTCTCAAGCGGAGGGCCTGTGGATCCAGTCTTTGACAGATATGGTTCGCACTGCCTTTAAACTTCCAGTGCCAGAACTAGTAGCCCCGGAGGTATCCTCATTGGGTTCTTTAAAGGCCCCATTAACTGGTGCATCTTTTCCAATGCACCCCCTTCTGCGGAACGTGATTTACCAAGATTGGGCTCGACCTGATAGAATCTTTGTCCCTCCTAAAAGATTCTCTATTCTCTACCCTATGGAAGAGGAATATGTAAAGAAATGGGCTCTTCCTACAGTGGACGCAGCCATTTCCTGCGTGAATAAATCCCTGACTTGTCCGGTTGAAAATGTCCATATGTTCAAGGATCCGGTCGACAAGAAATTCGAGACCCTACTGAAAGCAACTTTCACCTCAGTAGGTGCCATGGTTCAGCCAGCAGTAGCAGCCATTGGTGTTTGTCAGGCCTTGAAGGATCAGGCAAAACATATATTGAAGGACATGCCGGCTCAGCATACTCATGAATTAGCAGAATTCCCTAGGGCTCTCTGCTTTGCAGTAGATGCTATTAAGGACTCCATCCAACAGGCATCCCGTTCATCTCTACTGGTGGTTCACATGCGTCGTCTTTTGTGGCTAAAGAACTGGTCAGCAGAGGCACCCTGCAAAAAGCTTCTAGCAGGGTTTCCCTTTCATGGGGGAAGACTATTCGGGGAAGACCTAGATAAATATATCCACACCATATCAAGTGGAAAAAGTACTTCCTTACCGGTCAAGAAAAGACCGCGTGGGCCCACGTTTAAACGACAGGCCATGGTAGGCTCGGCCCCTTCGACTTCCCGTCAGTATCGACGGCCTCCCGGGCGGTCAACAGCTAATAGCCGCCCACAGGGACAAGCTGCGGCAAACAAGAGGCCCTGGTCTCGCAAGCCGGCTAAATCAGTCATCAAATCAGATTCATGAAGGGGCGCCCCCACTCTCTTGGGTGGGGGGAAGACTTCAGTTTTTCTCCGAAGTCTGGAAGGCCAGAATTCCCGACTCTTGGGTTCGGTCCGTAGTAGCCTCAGGCTACAAACTAGAGTTTCGAGAAATCCCCCCTCCTCATTTTCAGGGGTCAAGTCTTCCAAGCGACCCATTAAAGAGGGCCTCTCTCGTAAAGGCGTTGGATCGCCTCTTGCTCCAAGGAGTAATTGTAGAAGTACCAACCCAAGAAAGGGGTCTGGGATTCTACTCCAACCTTTTTGTTATACCAAAACCCAATGGCGACGTCAGGCCTATATTAGACCTCAAACGCCTAAATCGCTTTCTAAGGATTCAGACCTTCCGTATGGACTCCATACGTTCAGTGACAACCAGCCTGCATCAGGGCGACTTCCTAGCATCTATAGACATAAAGGATGCATATCTGCATGTGCCGATTTACCCAGCACATCACAAGTTTCTTCGTTTTACGATAAACCAAAGTCATTACCAGTTCGTAGCCCTCCCTTTCGGGTTGGCAACAGCTCCACGGGTATTCACAAAGGTGTTAGCCCCGGTACTAGCCGTCCTAAGGACAGAAGGCATCTTGGTCCTAGCATACCTGGACGATCTCCTGGTTATCGACAGTTCAGCCTCCAACCTCAATCATGCAGTGGTCCGCACAGTGCGGCATCTAGAAGAGTTCGGGGGGATTGTGAACCAAGAAAAATCAAGGTTACAACCCACAAGACAGTTGGAATATCTAGGCTTTCGGTTAGATACAGAATGCCAGAGGGTATTTTTACCTCAAAAGAAGATCAGGTCATTAATTCAAACGATTCAAATAGTCTTAGGCAAAAAGAAGCCGACTATTCGCCTATGCATGCGACTGCTGGGAAAGATGGTGGCCGCCTTCGAAGCAGCGCCCTATGCCCAGATCCATACCAGAATTCTGCAAGCAGCTATTCTCTCTGCTTGGAACAAGTCCATACAGGCATTAGACCGTCCATTAGTTCTTTCCCCAGGAGTCAGGCACAGCCTGTACTGGTGGCTGATCCCTCAAAAATTATCAAAAGGGAAAACCTTTTGCCCCATCTCGTGGAAAATAGTAACCACAGATGCCAGCCTAACAGGTTGGGGGGCAATCTTAGGAAAACGGACCCAGCAGGGACAGTGGTCAGAGGCAGAAAGTCTGCTTCCCATCAATGTCCTAGAGATCAGAGCTGCTCGGTTGGCCCTGGTCGCCTGGACTCTCCCCCTGCAGGGTCTGCCAGTAAGGATACAGTCCGACAATGCCACGGCGGTGGCATACATAAACCACCAGGGGGGCACAAGGAGCCTAGCGGCTCAAAGGGAAGTAAACCTGATTTTTTCATGGGCCGAAGCCCATGTACCCTGCATCTCAGCAGTGTTCATCCCAGGGATAGACAATTCTCAAGCAGATTTTTTGAGTCGTCAACAGTTACTCCCGGGAGAGTGGTCTCTTCACCCCCAGGTATTCCAAGAGATTTGCCAAAGATTCGGAGTTCCCGATGTGGACATCATGGCAACAAGATTCAACAAGAAATTGGACAAATTCGTATCCCGAGCCAGGGACCCCTCGGCCTACGGGACCGATGCGTTGGTTTGCCCCTGGCACCAGTTTTCTCTCCTGTATGCGTTCCCTCCACTACAGATGATTCCCCGCCTTCTACGAAGGATCAGGGTGGAGCGCAGGCCGGTGATCCTGGTGGCCCCAGCCTGGCCCAGAAGGGCTTGGTACGCACTCATCGTGAGGATGTCAGTAAGGGCACCGTGGCCACTCCCCCTGCGCCCAGATCTGCTGTCTTAGGGCCCGATCTACCACCCTGCTTCACAGCAGCTAAATTTGATGGCTTGGCGGCTGAATCCCTAATTCTTAAGGGCAGAGGCCTCTCAGCCCAGGTCATATCTACGCTAATTCAAGCTAGGAAACCAGTTTCTAGAAATATCTATTACAGAGTCTGGAAGAACTATGTGGAGTGGTGCGAGTTTCAAGGAGGGCATCCTCGCAAGTTTTGTATTGACAGGATCTTGCGATTCCTACAGGTTGGCGTTGACAAGGGGTTAGCTCTTAGTACTCTAAAGGGGCAGGTGTCTGCCTTAGCGATATGGTTTCAAAGGCCTTTGGCCACACATTCGCTTGTGAAAACTTTTTTGCAGGGGGTCTTGCATGTAAATCCCCCTATTAGAGCTCCCCTCTGCCCCTGGAATTTAAATCTGGTCTTGTCAGCTTTACAAAGGCAGCCGTTTGAACCTCTGACAGAAATCCCTCTTGTGCTGCTAACCCGAAAATTGGTTTTCTTGGTGGCTATGGCTTCGGCCAGAAGGGTCTCCGAGCTGGCAGCCTTGTCTTGCAGGGAACCGTACCTGATTCTGCATAAGGACAGAGTGGTTCTGCGGCCACAGCCTTCTTTCCTTCCTAAGGTCATATCCAGTTTTCACTTGAATCAGGACCTAGTCCTACCATCCTTCTTTCCTACTCCCCAGTCCAGAGAGGAAAGATTGCTTCATACTTTGGACGTGGTCCGAGCCATGAGGGTCTATCTCAAGGCTACAGAAAAGATTAGGAAAACAGATGTGCTTTTCATTCTTCCGGAGGGCCCCAAGAAGGGTCAGCCGGCTGCCAAGTCTTCCTTGGCTAGGTGGATTAAGCAGCTGATTTTTCAGGCCTATGGTCTGAAGCGCGTTCCACCGCCCTTATCAGTTAAGGCCCATTCTACGAGGGCCATGAGTGCCTCTTGGGCGGCACACCATCAGATCTCTATGGCACAGGTTTGCAAAGCAGCAACCTGGTCTTCCGTACATACGTTTACTAAATTCTATAAGTTGGACGTCACAAAGGCTGCGGACGCAGCATTTGGGCAGGCGGTCCTACGGGCAGCAGTATAGAATCCTCTGGCCCGGTTCACGCCCCCTTTTTTCTGTTGGTGGAGCTATTTTACCTCCTGATATAGTTTCTGTTTGGCTATTTTTGGCCTTACGGTCTCCCTCCCTTCATGGAGCATTGCTTTGGGACATCCCATGTGTAATGGCTATGCGCTCTGTGTCCCGTGATGTACGATCAAGAAAAAGGGATTTTTAATAACAGCTTACCTGTAAAATCCTTTTCTTGGAGTACATCACGGGACACAGAGCTCCCACCCCTCTTTGTGGGAACATTGTGTAACCTCAGAGAAATTGCTTGCTACAAAACTAAAGCACTCTCAGTGGGAGGGGGTTATATAGGGAGGAACTTCCTGTGAAGTTGATTACACCAGTGTCCACACCTGAAGGTACTCCATATAACCCATGTGTAATGGCTATGCGCTCTGTGTCCCGTGATGTACTCCAAGAAAAGGATTTTACAGGTAAGCTGTTATTAAAAATCCCTTTTTTGTGTCTCTACTGGGTAGAGTAGAGGGGGTCTAAATGAATCCTACTGACCATTGTCACAGAGAATCAAAGTGATGGGAAATCCAAAATGTTTTGAGGTTTTCAACGCGGCAAGAGGTGAGCGTAAATCTTTCATGAATGGCACCTGTTCTTCTAACAATGGAAAACACCTCAACTGGTAGACATTTTCCTTTACTTCCTGCTGAATCTCCAGAACAAGACTTTAACCACTTGACCACTGGGCACTTAAACCTCCTTCCTAACCAGACCAATTTTCAGCTTTCGGTGCTCTCACAATTTGAATGACAATTACTCAGTCATACAACATTGTACCCATTTGAAATTTGTGTCCTTTTTTTCACACAAATAGAGCTTTCTTTTGGTGGTATTTGATCACCTCTGGGTTTTTTATTTTTTGGGCTATAAAAGAAAAACGACTGAAAATTCTGTTAAAAAAAAAAAAAAAATCTTGTTTCTGTCATATTAGCGGGTTATTTCTCACACACAGCGTATGCATACCACAAATTACACCCCAAAACACATTCTGCTATTCCTCCCGAGTATGGCGATACCCCATGTGTGGGACTTTTACACAGCGTGGCCACATACAGAGGCCCAATATGCAGGGAACGCCATCAGGCGTTCTGGAACACCCACACCAATTCTGACATTACTCTCCTACATGGAAAAATCATCATTTATTTGCTAGAAAATTACATAGAACCCCAAACATTATATATGCTTTTTTAGCAAAGACCCTAGAGAATACAATGGTGGCCGTTACAACTTTTTATCTCGCACGGTATTTTCGTAGAAATTTTTTGAACGCGTGTTTTTTTAAAAAACTGTTTTGTGCTAAAAAAAAAAAAAAAAAACAGTAAAGTTAGCCCAATTTTTTTCATAATGTGAAAGATGACGTTACGCCGAGTAAATAGATACCCAACATGTCACACTTCAAAATTGCGCACGCTCATGGAATGGCGCCAAACTTCGCTACCTAAAAATCCCCATAGGCGATAGTATTTGGGTATTGCAGAGTATTTGGGTATTTCAGGGTATCGCACAGGGTATTGCGGTATGGGGTACTGGGTATTGCGGTATTGGGGTACTGAGGTATTGGGGTATTGGGGTACTGGAGTATTGAGGTACTGGAGTACTGCAGAGTATTGGGGTACTGGAGTACTTTAAAGTATTGGGGTACTGGAGTACTGCAGAGTATTGGGGTACTGGAGTACTGCAGAGTATTGGGGTACTGGGGTACTGCAGAGTATTGGGGTACTGGGGTATTGCAGAGTTTTGGGGTTTTGGGGTACTGGGGTACTGCAGAGTATTGGGGTACTGCAGAATATTGGGGTACTGGGGTATTGCAGAGTATTGGGGTATTGCAGAGTATTGGGGTATTGGGGTACTGGGGTATTGCAGAGTATTGGGGTACTGGGGTATTGCAGCGTATTGGGGTACTGGGGCATTACAGAGTACTGGGGTACTGGGGTACTGGGGTATTGGGGTACTGGGGTATTGTGGGGTACTGGGGTAATGCAGGGTACTGGGGGATTGCAGGGTACTGGGGGATTGCAGAGTACTGGGGGATTGCAGAGTACTGGGGGATTGCAGAGCTGGGATGGATTGAGGGGTGGCTGGATCTGTGACTGCCTTTGTCACAGATCCAGCCACAGCTCAGCTGCTGACACCCCGCTCCCCCCCCCCTCTCCTCCCACACTGTACCGAATGGTACAGAGAGCAGAGGGAGGAGAGGGAGGAACCGGCGTCATCAAATGACGGCGGTTTGTTTACAAGTGATCGCGCCAACATTTGACGGCGTGATCACGTGGTAAACGGCCGCTATCAGCGGCAATTTACCGTGATCCGTGATGTGCCGGGTCTTCTAGACCCGGCGATCACGGACACTTTCGCGAGCGCGCTGTAGCAGTATTTTCGCTATAGCACGGTCGGCAAGTGGTTAAAGTGGATGTAAACCCACATTTTTTTTTTTTTTTTATGTCACAATGTAGAGTATAAGATTTCCTATCATCTGTGCCCAGTCTTGCCACACAAAGAAAATCCAGCTCTGAGCAATCCGCTTTCATTGTTCAGTGAAATACAACAGACTTCCAGATAAAAACCAAAGTCCTTGCTTCTGAAAAAAAGTGCACAATTCACATCCCCTCCCCTCTGTTTTGATTAAATGTTTTCAAAATATGGGGTGAGTCACAGTTCAGTGCCATGAGAAAATGCAACAGCCATCAGAATATACATAGAGCTGGAGGAAAGCGGAGAGGGGGATGTGAATTGAGCACTTTTTGCAGAAGCTGTGTATGTCTGCAAGCAATGCACGAGATATGTAAATAACCTGTCACTCAAGCAAGGACTTTGGTTTTTATCTGGAAGTCTGTTTTATTTCCCTGAACAATAAAAAGAGGATTGCTCAGAGCTGGATTCATTCTGTGTGGCAAGACTGTGCACAGATGATAGGAAATCGTATTCTCTACATTGTGACATAAAAAAAGAGCCACATTTTAAAAAAAAAGGTAGTCCAAAACTAGAAAAAAAAATTTGCACACCCACTTTAAATCACAATATTATCACAATACTAGTAAGATATGAATGAATGAATGAATGAATGAATGAAAACTTGTATAGCGCGGCACATGCGAACTGAATCGCCTCTGGGCGCTTGTTGTTCCTGTCTCCTTTGATATCAAAAGAGAAAAGTCTTGACCTTTTTCCTAAATGCTAGGTGGTTCTCCTCCAACCGAATGCTGGTTGGTAAAGCGTTCCATAGTCTGGGACCTTGGATCGCGAATCTTCTTTCTCCTTTGGACTTGAAGTTGGCTTTCGGAACCTGGAGCAGGTTCTGATTCGTGGATCGCAAAACGCGATTGGGGTTATGAGCTTTTATTATTTCGCATAGATATTGGGGGGCATTCCCATGGACACATCTATGCGTAAGACATAGAGCTTTGAAAGCAATTCTGTCTTTAACTGGCAGCCAATGAAGGGCTCTCAGTGAAAGTGAGATAGATTCCCAGGGTTTTTTCCCAGTCACAAGTCTGGCGGCCGTATTCTGAACGACTTGCAGACGAGCGATTTGGTACTTGGGGAGGCCGAGGTAAAGGGCATTTGCATAATCCAGCCTGGAGTTTACAATAGCTCCCACCACGACCGCTAAATCTTCTTTGGGGATGAACGGAGTGAGTCTACGTAGTAGGCGCAGTAGATGGTGAGATCCGCTGACTACTGATCCTATTTGTGCGTCCATTGTCATAAAGGAGTCAAAAATGACCCCTAGGCTTTTGACTTTGGCGCTAGGGGTGATGGTTTTGCCCAAAATAGGCGGGGGGGTCCACACTGTTGAAAGTTGATTCCTGTGCTTGGCGTGAAACAGAAGAAGTTCTGTTTTCGCTCCGTTGAGTTTAAGATAACTCTTTGTCATCCAGTCTTCTATCAAAGAGAGGCATGTCTCTAGATTGAGGTGGTGATCCTGTCTGTTGCAAATGCGGAAATAAAGTTGCGTGTCGTCTGCGTATGAGTGATAGAGCAGTTTTTGGCTGCTGATAATCTCAAAAAGAGGACGGAGATAAATGTTAAACAGCACTGGTGACAGAGGCGATCCTTGAGGGACTCCGCATGTTATTGTGCGTTTTTCAGACATAAAAGGGCCTAACTTCACTGTTTGCGATCGGTTTTCCAAAAAAGAGGAGAACCAAGATAAATCGCTTTCTGCGACTCTGGCTACTTCAGCAAGCCGAGTCAGTAACAGATTATGGTCTACAGTGTCGAAAGCTGCACTTAGGTCCAACAGAACCAGGAGACAAGATTCTCCTTCGTCTGCGGCCTTGAGAACATCGTCCCATACTTTCAGCAATGCTGTTTCCGTCCCATGTCCGGGACGGAACCCTGATTGCAATGGGTCAAGTAGCTTGTAGGTATCTAGATGCTGTTGCAGCTGTTGTACCACTACTTTTTCCATTATCTTAGAGAGTACATTGAGGCTTGTTATGGGACGGCGGTGGAGTGGGTCCTTGGGGTCCAGGGAGGGTTTCTTCAGGATGGGCTGGATTATACCCTCTTTCAACTGTGAGGGCACTATGCCCTCCAAGAAAGACTGGTTGATAAGCTGCGTGATGGGAGGAGCCAGGATGTAGGCGCACTCCTTCAGCAGTTTTGTGGGGATAATGTCATTAGGTGCTGTGCCATTTCGCAAAGCCCCAATGATATTCTTAGTGGCCTCGATGGAGATGGGTTCCAGGGTGAACTTACCTGATATAGGGGAATTACTATGGGTGTAGTGTGAGAGGCTGCAGGGGGGGCTGCGGGGGGTATTGTTCTGCTGAATGCTTTCACGGATTGCCTCAATTTTATTAATGAAGCAATCCGATAGTTCATTGCAAAATTCTTGTGTATCTGTATTGGGGGCTTCAATACATCCTGGTTTCATGGTCTGAGTGACCATCTTGAAGAGTTCGCGGGGGCGGTTTATGGCACTGTTGATAGCTTCCGAAAAATAATTTTTCTTGGCTTGGAAAATTTCTTTGTGGTATTTTCTTGTCGCCGCCTTGTAGATGGATAGGTTTAGCTCTGAAGAACATCTTTTCCAGGCAGATTCTGCCCTTCTGCGTTCTTGCTTCAGTAACGACAGCTGGTTGTTAAACCAGCTGCGGTTATTTTTCCGGATGTGGGTCTTTCGTTTCGGCGCTACCAAGTCGGCTGACTGTAGCATGGCCGAATTTATGGCATCCAGCGTTTCAACAGCTGTTTGATGCGGCTGAATTGTTTCTATTTTTTCCCTTAACGTAGTTTTGAAGAGTTCCGAATGGAGCTTCTTCTGACATCTAGTCCAGTGAGTTGTCACTGGATTTGATGTTTTTGTTGCTGGGGGAATTGTGGATATAATGAATTTAATTGCATGGTGGTCTGTCCATGGCAACTTTTCATTTTCCCAAATTTTTATTTCCAGAGCTTGTCTGAAAATAAGATCAAGTGTGTGACCTGAAGCATGTGTGGGTCCACATACTAGTTGCTGTGACCCTAAATCTACCAGGTGGTTAATACAGGCATCGGCAATGGGGTCTTGTGCGGAATTGGCCCAAAGGTTGAAATCCCCGAGCAGCAAAAAATGTTTGCTGTTAAGGGTATAAGTGGAGAAGAAATCCGTCCATGATGGTAGCAGCTGCGATTTTGGGCCAGGTGGCCTATAGCAGAGCAGAATGTGGATGGTCTCCTTTGAAATTGTTTGCAGTTGTAGCGTAAGGGTTTCCATGAATGGAAGAGGATTTTGAAGGATTGGTTTGGTGATTGCAAGCTGAGTCTTGCAAATCACCGCCAGGCCCCCTCCTCTTTGCCCTATTCTGTTTTCCGTTATAATACGGTAGTTTTCTGGCACCAGTTCTCCTAGAATGGTGTTACAGTCGGCTGTAAGCCAGCTCTCTGTAATGAAGAGGCAGTCTAAATCGTATTGTAGTATAAAATCATGGATTTCTAATCGGTGTTTTACTGCCGATCTTGTATTGATCAAAGCACAGGATATGTGCTTCGGTTGGGATGGATGACTAGATTTTTTGATAGTCGATCGTCGATCAATTCTCAAAATTTTCTCAGATCTTAGGGCCTTTTTGGTGACGGCTGGTAGCACTGCGGAAAATCGCCTCAGACCCCAAATGGTTTCTGCTGAATACCGCAGCCTCGCCATGATGCCCGTCATCAGGGGGGGGGGGGGGGGGCGGCGGTGGTTGGATGGTGATGGAGGGGGGATTCAACTGAATCCTCTCTCCTGGCTTTGGTCCAGAGGAAGGCAAAAAAAAAAATAAAAAAAAAAAACCCTGGCCAAGCTACGCCAATATGCTGGGGCAGGGAAAAAAATTCCTTCCTGATCCCTGAAAGGCGATCGGTCCGACCCTGGATCAAATACTATTATGGTTTGGGGGACTTGGGGTAGGAGATGTCTCTGATTGCTAGGGGGGGGTGTACTAAGACAGCCGCCGGCCTGGCACAAAAACCCAGGCCGGGGGGCTATCTGTGGGGAGGATTGGCAGCAGAGGTGGCTATTTAGGGGTGGATGGGGTCCTCCAGGGGCGAGGGGGGGTGTACTGGGCAGATGCTGGGCCTGGATGTGATGCGCTGCTAGGCCGCGGATGAAGCCGCGGCTTTTCCTAAGCCGCGGCTGCCGCGGACCTAGCAAGGTTGGCGCGGAGCATCGAAAAAACGGCCTGGAATCGACGGCGGTGGGTGGGGGGCGAGGGGATGTGGAAGGGGTGCCTCGAGCCTGTAAAGGGGGAGATGATTACAGGTCTTAACGCCTGTCTCCCGGGATCCGATGCCGCGGCTTGTCCTGAAAAGGACGGCCGCCCTCAGTCCCGGGGGGACTCACCTTCAGGAGGGGAGGAGGAGTGCTGGGGGAGACAGGAGAAAAAGCTGGCCGGGTTCAGGTCGGTCCGTGCAGAGGCTGATGGTGGAGCTGTAGCTGGGCTGAGCAGGGCTGAATTAGACCCCGTCTAGCCTGTCTACCTGACTACCTCCTAAACCTGCCTGGAGCTATAGCACACACGCTCCTACTCTAGGAACGTGCGCCGTGTGGAGCTCCTGCTGCTAGTCCAAGGCCTCACTGACTGAGTAGAGTAAACACACAGCTTCCGGTCCGGATATGTTCTTAGATTCTTGAGGAATAGATTAAAATTGATACAACAGAATTATTAACAATTGAATTTAGATGTGCAAGAGTACCTCTATACACTGACGCTACTGTTTCCATTTGCTTACCAAGCCTTTTCTGGAACTTTTCTTTACAATTTTAAATTAGTATTTTATTGCTAGAAAATTACCGTACTTAGAACCCCACCATTATATATACAGTACTTTTAGCAAAGAAACTGGAGAATAAATGGTGATTGTTACAAAATGTTATGTCCCACTCTAATTGCGCAGTGGTCTTTCAAACACAATTATTTTAGAAAAAATACTTTAATGAATAAAAAAAAAAACATAATAGTTACCCCAATTTTTTTTGTATAATGTGAAAGATGATGCTATGCTGATTAAATAGATACCTAACATGTCATGCTTTAAAATTGCGTTTGCTTATGGAATGGCGATAAAATACGGTACCTAAAAATCTATATAGGCGATACTTTCAAATTTTTTACAGATCACCTGTTTAGAGTTACAGAGGAAGTGTTGCACTAGAATTATTGCTCTCAATCTAACGATCACAGCAATACCTCACATGTGTGGTTTGAACACCATTTACATATGTGGTCGCTACTTACATATGTGTTCAAGAGGGGAGACATTGAGGAATAAATTAATCACAACAAGGACAGTCACACAAGGAAGAAAGTCCAAGGTGCTAACTGAGTGGCAGCCGCTGTAGAGCAGCTAGAAGTGACTCTGCAGAGAAGACAAGAGGGAGAGCAGTGCCAACTAAGTGTAGCAGTAAAAGTTTTAATAAGCACAATAAGTAGGGCAACTCTCAGGATTTTGGTCGACAATGCTCGTCAGTAAGTGGATAGACCCCCCACTATGGGTGGCCAGCTGCCGGCGTTCCACCACGCCCACTGCCAGTGACCCCCCACAATGCCAGCCTAATCCTCATCCACCTGGGACTCTCGTAACACCTCCTGGTAGTGTTGCCGCTCACCGAAACTGCAGAGGGGGTCACCCGGTCCCATGGAGGAGGAACGCTGGCCAGCTGGCCACCCACAGCGGGGTCTGTCCACTTACTGAGGAGCATTGTCAACCACAATCCTGTGAGTTGCTTTACTTATACTTTACTTAAACTTTTACTGCTACACTTAATTGGCTCTGCTCTCCCTCTTGTCTTACATATGTTTTTGTTTATGCGCATGAGCTAGGAGGGATGGGACATCTAAAAAAAAAAATCTTATTCATCTTACTTTTTATATTCACAATGTCCCTTTATTTTTATTTTTTTATCACTTTTATTCTTATTACAAGGAATGTAAACATCCCTTGTAATAGAAATAAGCATGAAAAATCCTCTTTCCTGACAGACTCCATGGCAGCCTACGTGTGGGTTAATCCCGCCTCTCATACCTCATAGGACCCTACTCCCATAAAGCTTTGCGTCTCCCCATAGACTGTGTTCCTTTTTTGTCCTCCTCCTAGGACCTATGCTGTTAAAGCAGAAAAAAGAAGAAATACCCTTTGTTTTTTTCCCCAGTCCTGATGATCCTGCACATAGAGCTCACGTTCTGGTGTCCAACAAGTCCCAGCTATTAGCAGGGTAGACATGGGCGTCGGTTGCAATATCAACAGGTGCTTACTAACCAGCCATTGGCAGGCAAGCAGCAACAAGGCCAAACGTCCTAGCTATTAGCTGGAGGCCTCTATTCCTTTAAGAATGCTCGAGTCATGCGGAGTGAGCTTCATAGCTCTCAGTTTCAGGACAGGTCAGCAATGGTATCCTTGGTAACGTATTATCCTCTCTTACAAACCTTTTACATGGCAGCCGTACTCTATGTTGTTTTGTTGTTGTTGTCTGGTCTCCGTGGCCATGGCCGCTGGAACGCCTCTGCGTTCCAGTTTGTCGTTTCCTGGTCTCTGCGCCTGCGCTGGTTCCAGCCGCGCAAGGTCTGTATGGGGATGCGCGCCTGTCACGTCGCAAATTGCGGTGTGAGCGGCGTGCGCGGTGACGTCATCATCAGGGCGGCAGGTTTAAATAGCTGTCAAAACAGCTATCCTTGGGACACACGCATGCTGCGCTGTTGCTGTTTTCGTTGCCCCAAATTGATAGTCTTCCCTCTTCAAGGTATGTTTCTTGCCTTCTGCCTTTTCAAAGCCCTGTTTGCTTGATTCATCCTTGCTGCATCTTATTGTGATATGTTTGTCTTAGCAGTTCTTGTGACTCCTTTCCACTATGGATGTCTCACCGCCCCCCAGTGGCCAACCCTTGCGCTGCAGGTAGGATGGAAAAAAAATATTTTTTCCCTACCTGGCTGTTTGGGTTTCTGTGTAATCAGAGGTTAACTCTTTCCTCCCCGTCAGCCCCTCTAGGTCTGAACATCAATCTTCAGCACGTGAAGTTGTTGACGAATCCAGGTTACAGCATCGTCACTCCAGATCAAGTTCCAGACGCCCCAGGTCATCTTCTAGACACCGCAAAGAAGGCTCCAGATCTTCATCTGGCCGCCATTCTCACCGCCATTCCAGCCACTCTAGTAGAAGAGTCTGCTGGGGATGTGGGTCTCGGGTCTCGGATGGAAGATCCCTTTGTGACCTATGTTATTCCAAGGCGGTGAGGAAGAGAGGAAATGATGGTCATCAAGTGGAAGCTCTGGTCAGGAGAGTAGCCCAGAAATCCCTTAATAAATCCGATTCCAGGTGTGATGTTACTATCCCTGATGACCCAGTTCCAGCGCTTGCACAGAATAATCCTGAAGCGCCTGGCCCCTCTCAACGTGTACGCAGTCCAAGTGCGTCTTCTGTCAGTGATGCTGAAAGTGTTGTCAATCCTGCAGGATTTGATTTCTCCCTAGTACCAAGTTTAGTAAAAGCGGTAAAGATCGCCTTGAAGTGGGAAGATCCAGTGGAATGTCCTTCCAAACAGAGAAAATATTTCAAACAACTCAAAAAGGAGCGCCCTAGTTTTCCCCTCCTAGGTGAACTTGGAGATATCATTACTGACGAATGGGCCAGCACGGACAGAAAGAATTCTTTGCTTTCAAAAGTAGCAAAGATGTACCCGTTCAAAAGTGAAGATGTTAAACACTTAGAATCAGCTCCCTTGGTTGATGCCGCCGTGATGAGGTTGGTGAAACATGTCACACTCCCTCTGGAAGATACCGTCTCCTTTAAGGACGGTCTAGATAGAAAGATAGACACAGATCTGAAACGAATATATATTACAGCGGGCATGGCTTGTAAACCGGCTCAAGCCCTAGCTGCCTTGTCTAAGGCAATGGAATCCTGGACGGATGAAGTGGATTCTACCTTAGCGAACGTCTCCGAAGATGTGCTCAGAAGCACACGATTCATGAGCTGAGAATGGCGTCCGTCTTCCTGGGGGAGGCCTCCCTTGACATTATCCGGTTGGTGGTACGGATCATGCTCTCCTCTGTCACAGCTAAACGTGCTCTGTGGTTGCGCCCTTGGGCGGCTGATCCCGCTTCAAAACAGGGGTGGTGTAGAATCCCCTTTCAGGGGTCTTCCCTGTTTGGGAACAAGCTGGACAGCGCTATCACCCGTGCCACTGGAGGTAAGTCTATGTTCCTTCCTCAGGATCGCCGTCCGTTCGGTCAGAGGAGATCCTTCCCTAGGCAAGATCAAGACCGTTCAAGAGATGCGCACCGGTACAGACCTGGTCGCGAGTTCCGGAAAAACTGGAGGAGAGTCCAGCCCTCTGGACAGAAGCCCCCTAAGGGACCCTCGTCTGCTGGACGTGATGCCCCTAAGTCCTTTTGATGCGAAGCCAGCCCAGACGGAAAAAGTAGGCGCTCGGTTACTACAGTTCCGACATGTCTGGGCAGCCTCAATAAGAGATTTTTGGACTATCAAAACAGTGTCTACAGGCCATACTTGGACCTTTATCAGTCCATCCGTGCTACAGTTTGAACCCACAACAATACCCGGCTCAGAAGAAAAAAAGGGAAATTCTTCTGTCATACACAAGCTCTCTCCTAGCTCTGGGCGCCGCTATATATGTTCCATCTTCCGAAAGAGGTCAAGGGATGTACTCGCCCCTGTTTATGGTTCTAAAGAAGACAGGTTCTTGGAGACCGGTAATAGATCCGACACATCTAAACACCTTTATCAAAAAGGAAAAATTGAAGATGGAGTCCTTGCTTACTATTCGTCAGACGGTTCAGCCAGGCGATTGGCTGCTGTCCATAGACCTAAAAGATGCCTACTTCCATGTCCCAGTCACAGCGGAGTTCCAAAAATATCTTCGATTCTCAGTAGACAATATATTATAACTGAATAACACCATAAAAAAACAGCCAAGGTGTTTGAAAAAAGCTTATAAGCAAGAATATTCACACATTGTGTTAATACACCAGATGTTATAACCAGATGTTATAACCAGGATCTACACATCCTGGTTATAACATCTGGTGTATTAACACAATGTGTGAATATTCTTGCTTATAAGCTTTTTTCATACACCTTGGCTGGTTTTTTATGGTGTTATTCAGTTATAATATATTCAGTTATAATATACTGCAGTCATATACATTTGTCCATCCAGGCTTCATTTTTATCCAGCGCCGTATCTTTTTCTTTTTCTATGTTTTAATTTTTGTATCACAAATTTTTGATACTGGCTGCTTTTATACAGTTTCATACCTGCACAGGTCAATTTATTATTTTGTAAATTTATTCTATTTTATTAATTTTTTTATCAAGCGCAGTGTTTCCCTTGCGGTTTTTCTTTCTCAGTAGACAATGTCCACCTCCAATTTACGTGTCTCCCGTTCGGGCTCATAACATCGCCCCGGGTGTTCTCAAAACTTCTATTGGCTGTCGTCACCCTGATCAGAACCAAGGGCATTCGACTTCATCACTACCTCGACGACTTACTGTTACTTTCGCAAGACAAGGAACAGCTGTTGACACACCAGATCCAGGTCATTTCCACCCTGACCGAGTTCGGTTGGCTGATAAACAGGGAAAAGAGTCATCTGCAACCCACACAATCTCTGATATTTCTGGGAGCCCAATTCAACACAGTTCAATGTTCCATCTCCTTACCCCTGATAAAAATCCCGGTAGTCTGGGACAGAATCCGGCTTGCATTGGATTCTCCCTTTCCAAAAGCCTCGCAATGCCTCAAGATAGTAGGCACCATGGTGTCCACAGTCCCCATGGTGAGATGGGCACAATGGAGGATGCGGCCCTTTCAGAAGGGGTTTCTCCAACAGTGGGATCCGAAGTCTCAGGATCAACGCATTCGAATAACTTCGTCCATGCGAGAGAGTCTCCTTTGGTGGCTACTAAGGAAAAATCTCCTCAACTACCATTCGTTAGCCCCGATCTCCTGGATCACAATTACATCAGATGCCAGCAACAGAGGCTGGGGGGCTCTGTGCTTGAAGGAGTTTGCTCAAGGGAAGTGGACGTTACCATCCCGGAGTGTGAGTTCCAATGCCCTGGAACTCCGTGCGGCCTACTGTGCCCTTCAATCCTTTCTTCACATAGTAAAAGGATCGTCAGTCCTGTTAAGAATAGACAACACGACAGCTGTGTCATACATAAAGAGACAGGGAGGCACCCGCAGTCTGTCCCTACTGAAGGAAGTGGATCCGATCATGTCGTGGGCACAAGTACATCTCTCAGATTTAACAGCTGTGTATCTCCCCGGATCTCAAAATCTCCAAGCAAACTTCCTTTCGAGGACAACACTCGACCACAACGAATGGTCTCTCCACAGCGAAGTCTTCAGCTGGGTCCTATCCCTGGGAGTTGTGCCGGAAGTGGACCTATTTGCATCTCCATGCAATTTCAAACTAGAGAAATTCTATACGAGGGGTCGCTGTCCCCAAGCGTTCGGAGTGGATGCTCTAACAGACCAGTGGAACTTTCACAGTGCCTATGCTTTTCCTCCAGTCCCGGTCATCCTCCGGTTCCTGGCAAGACTCAGGTGGGAAGCGGTCGAGGTGGTGGCGATAGTCCCTTATTGGCCCAACAGACCATGGTTCCCGTTGCTGCTTCATCTGAGCTTCCGGGCTCCAGTCCCGCTTCCGAACAGGGCAGATCTCCTGTTACAAGGGGTAACCCCTCATGCATGTCCATCCCGTCTTCATCTGATGGTCTGGTTTTTGAAAGGGAAATGCTTATTGCACTAGGCTGTCCAAATCAAGCCATCTCCACTCTGTTAAGTGCGAGGAGATCAAGCACCAACAAGGTCTACCAGAGAATATGGTCAAAGTTTACAGATTTCATCTCCTCCATGGATGGATCTTCTAGTAATCCTAGGATTCAGGATGTTCTTGGCTTCCTTCAGACAGGTCTGGATCTGTCTTTGTCAGTCAGCTCCCTGAGAGTTCAAGTTTCGGCCATTTCGGCCTTCACTGGGTTTTCATGGGCCAAACACACCCTTGTCAAGCAATTTTTCAAAGGTGCCATGAGGCTTAGGCCACAAAGAAAACCAAGGTTCGCAAAATGGAACCTTCCCTTGGTTTTGGACTTCCTTTCAGAAACTATGCACTCGGATAACCTATCCATCAAAGACCTGTCCTCAAAAGCTGTTTTCCTTGTGGCCATAACATCGGCCAGAAGGGTCTCAGAAATAGGTTCTTTAGAATCCAAAGAACCGTTTCTTACTTTCTTCCCTGATCGGGTCGTATTAATTCCCATGTTGGGATCCAATCCTAAGGTAACATCGGTCTTCCACAAAAATCTGGAAATTGTCCTCCCCACTTTTCGTTCTCCTGAGAGCTCTAATGTTCATCCTCTAGACGTCGGAGATGTATTAAGACAATATCTGGAAGCCACAGCAGCCTTCTGTCAATCTGACCATCTGTTCCCTTTCCTTCCATGGAAAAAGCAAGGGAATGCGTGCTTCACCCAGAACCATCGCTGCATGGATAGTTCAAGTAATCCAAGGGGCATACAAAGCAAAAGGGTTGGCTCCTCCTGAAGCGGTGACAGCGCATTCGACTCGGAGCATCTCCACATCATGGGCAGCCGCCCGGCATGTTTCCCCGGAAGTAATCTGTAGGGCGGCCTCCTGGTCGTCATTAAACACATTCATGACGCATTACTGCGTAGAACCGGCCTGTTTGTCGTCGGTTGATTTTGGTTTACACGTTTTATCTGTTGACAATGTCAATTAAACCTTTTTTTTCTTTAATCAGCAATTTCCCACCTGGGTGTGTCGGCTAGTTATTTCCCACACGTAGGCTGCCATGGAGTCTGTCAGGAAAAGGGAAAAGTTATATCACATTCTTACCGTAATTTTCCTTTCCTGATGGACTCCATGGCAGCAGGAGTTTCCCTCCCCTTGCTGGAGTAGGCTATATTATGGAACACAGTCTATGGGGAGACGCAAAGCTTTATGGGAGTAGGGTCCTATGAGGTATGAGAGGCGGGATTAACCCACACGTAGGCTGCCATGGAGTCCATCAGGAAAGGAAAATTACGGTAAGTATTTGATATAAATTTTCCCTTTTATTGAGAGATCTGGGGTCAAAATGTCATTTTGACTTTAATAAAAAAAAATCCTTTGTTAATGCCCAAGAATCGGAAGTGATGTCAGAGGTCTTTCCGAACCTCCAAGGGCATAGAGATGAGTGTGGGCGATCTTGCCCTCACTTGACTTCCTGCCCAGTGATTGGCGGCACCGGATCGCTTCTGGGTGTACCAACAGCTCCGGTAAGCTCAGAAACGTCCGGGGCATCTCTCTCACCGCCTCTAAAAGTGATCCCGTGGTGAATGCGACTGTGGGACCACTTTTATCAGACGCAGAATCGCTCACAGCAAATAACGATACCAGGGTTATGGCAGCTAACTGCTGCCATAAACCTGGTATTTAACGTCAAAGTAATTACATATATTTACTGTGGGTGGTCAGCAAGTTTTAGGACAAGCCTCGGAAGGTCATGGAACATGTAGCATAATTCTCTTTCTTTTTTTAAGCAGCCACTGATTGGCCATTTCCATTTTTAAGGAGGCCAGGGTAATATTGTTGCAAGATACATATGATTACATTAGTACATTACATTATGATTACATTAGTACATATGATTTTGTTTTCAATAGTGTGTCAATAAGAGGTGAGCTGGAAATTCTGGCCATTTTCTAATACATTTTGTTCCTTTATCATTTTAAAATAAAAAAAGATTTAAACTTTGAAGCACTATGGGGCTAGATCTAACCTTACACAGACTTTAAAGTCTATGTCCAGCCAATATATTTTGGTTTTAGACAGATTTTTTGGGGGCACTTGAAGAAAAACACAAATTACCTAAGTTTGGCTTAGGCTGGGTTCACACTACGATTTTCCCATCCGTCAGCCGCATACGATTTATATGAAAAAACGTATGCGGCTGAAACTGATTGAACCGTACGTAAACGTATGCGTTTATAAAACGTATACGGTTTCAAAAAGTGCGTACGGTTCCATCAGGTTTTGATTAAAAAAACCGCATACGTTTTTGGAATTAGTGTCATTTAATAAAAAAAGATTTTCTTGTTTTGAAAATGCGCATGCGCAGACGAAAAACGCATACGGTTTATACGTATGGAACCGCACATATGTGCGTTTTCCATTGACTTTAATGTTAAAAAAAAACGTATGCGTTTGCCATACGGTTTCAAAAACTGACTCAAAACCGTGGTCGAACACGGTTTTGTGTACTGTTAAAAAACGTTTTGCCAGCAAATCGTACACACCCGGATGCATCTGAGTGCATACGATTTGCAATGCATTGTCTATGTATGAGTTTTCCCGTACGGGCCCGTACGTTTTCAAAACTGAAATCGTATGCGGCTGACGGACGGGAAAATCGTAGTGTGAACCCAGCCTAACATCTTTTAAACCTGTGCTGGCCCATAACAGGACTGGTGATGATGACAGCCTGGCAGAGGGGGTATAGGAGCGTATTTGGCAAAGCGATTAGGAACACCTATTTAAAGAATAAAACTAAACTTAGGCTGGGTTCACACTACGATTTTCCCGTCCGTCAGCCGCATACGATTTCAGTTTTGAAAACGTACGGGCCCGTACGGGAAAACTCATACATAGACAATGCATTGCAAATCGTATGCACTCAGATGCATCCGGGTGTGTACGATTTGCTGGCAAAACATTTTTTAACAGTACACAAAACCGTGTTCGACCACGGTTTTGAGTCAGTTTTTGAAACCGTATGGCAAACGCATACGTTTTTTTTTAACATTAAAGTCAATGGAAAACGCACATATGTGCGGTTCCATACGTATAAACCGTATGCGTTTTTCGTCTGCGCATGCGCATTTTCAAAACAAGAAAATCTTTTTTTATTAAATGACACTAATTCCAAAAACGTATGCGTTTTTTTAATCAAAACCTGATGGAACCGTACGCACTTTTTGAAACCGTATACGTTTTATAAACGCATACGTTTACGTACGGTTCAATCAGTTTCAGCCGCATACGTTTTTTCATATAAATCGTATGCGGCTGACGGATGGGAAAATCGTAGTGTGAACCCAGCCTTAATCGCTTGGTTTTACTTTTATATATGGATAGGTAGGAACAGGAAAGCTGAAAGAAAATCCTACCGATTTGATTTTAGGTTCCATAATGCAAGCAATCCTGTTTCATATTTTTTTTTTTATTCAAATCAATTGGTTGATCACACTGTTTAAAAAGCATGCTAGGTTTTATGATTAGAAAGCCCAGCACTACATTCTTACCTTTTTGGCAGACGGTATAGCTTCACTAATTTCCGTAAATAAAAAAATATAGCTTCCCTTTTAGGCAATCGCAACTCCCTGCAAACTACAGACTTTACCCCTTAGAAACTTTAACATTAATTTTTTTAAATAACAGACATTACTGACACATACATACACATTAACATAGGTTGCCTAACTTAGGCCTTAGCTGAAATATTTGGTGAGTTACACATTAGGCATTTAGGGATTATAAAAACATTAAAAACGCTGTGGAAATATAAAAACAATAAAACATGAAAATCCGTTATAACAAAGTGTTCTATCTAAACCCAAAGGTTAAAGCACCAGAACGCTGACTTTGTGTAGACATGATGCAAATTTTATCCAAAAAAACATATTCCTTGAGAAGGACGGATAAAAGAAAACTTCCGCTCATCAGGAGAAAGTGAGGATCAAACAGGTAGAAATAAAACAAGCTCACACACAAAACCAACCACCTAAACTATACCGATAACTAGAGACATCGGAGCACATCCAGCAACCAGGTCATTTAGGGCCCATTCACACCACGAGTGAACATTATGGGGCACAAGGCTTTTTTGAGCGGGAACGCAGTTTCGGCACCTGCAGGACTGAGTATATGTAATGACAAGAGGTGCTGGTGTGTCCTGGAGTTACTGGCTGCAGGGAATCTATTTTACTCCTTTCCTATCATTAAGGCCGCGTACACACGATCAAATCTGCTGGAAACGGTCGGCCCGACCGTCCCAGCAGACAGATTCAATCGTGTGTACGGGCGAGCCGACGGATTTGGCCAGCCGACGGATTTGAAAGCATGCTTTCAAATCTGTCGGCTGGGAACCCGTCCGCCCGACTTGTCTGCTGGTTAGTACGCTAACCAGCAGACATGTCTTCTCGCATATGCGTCGAATGGTTTCGACGCATGCGCGGAAGTGTTTTACTTCCTGGTGCGGTGACGTGGCGGCGTCAACGTCACCGCCACGTCAGCGCGCCGTCTGCCGGCGGGGATTTTGGTTTGATCGTGTGTACACGATCAAACCAATACGTCCCCAGCAGACAGATTTGTTCATATCGGTCTGTCCGACCGATTTGAACTAATGTGTCTGCTCGTGTGTATGGGGCCTAACACGTTCCATACAAATTATTTAGCACCACAAAATGATACTTGGTTCTGTATTCATTAAAAGTGTCAGTAGTGGAAGGGGGGGGTAGGGGTGGCACCAAGGGACGATGCTCAGAAGTAGGTAGGGGACAGAGACAAAGAACGGCTCGGAAAAGCAGAAGTCCCTGCACCTATTTTATGAGAAAAAAAGCTCTGATGGTGCATATGCGAGTCTTGTGCAATGAACTGTAACAATGACCTGTAGTGTTTACATTTTTTTAACTTTATTGAAAGTTAACAAAATAGCACTTTATTTAACCTTATGCTCAACACTTTGCATTGTTTTTTTATTATTTATTTTATTTAATTACTTTTTATTGCCATTTCTAACACAAATACACAAAGAACAAAGAAATGTAATCAGGCATTTTAGCTCTTGCAAAAAATAAATAAAAAAAAGGAAGCAATTCAAATATTGTATAGATATCTAAAACAAGTATGTTATTTAAGTTTGCACAAGGGGTACGACCTATCTCTACCTGGGATTATACACCCACAGGCCTCCATCCCTGCATAGATATGTGTAAAGACCAGAAGGGGTATGATTGGGACTTTAAATGAGACATGCGTGTGTGTTATGATGTGGATATGTGACATGAAAGGAAACTGATTGCCAAAGATCCCTAGGAACAGTACATGATAGTACAATTGGAAAACATAATAAGACCATATAATAATAAAGCATTCGTGATGTAAAAATACAGTCGCACGAATTCAACATAAGTTGATATAATTATATAAATGTAATAATAATAGAAAATCGATCACTAGGGCATAATTAATGGCAGGCAGTAAAATTCATGACATCAAATTACTACAATTCAGACATAAATAATATATACAAATTCAAAGTACATATTGGCCTAAATATATGAGCGACTGTAGTGGCAATTTGGGGGTGTGCAAAGCACACCGCCATCTTGCCTTGTGCTTTAAAGCACATTCCCCATCTTAAATGAAATAATGCCATGTTTAAACTAAAAGATTTACTCACCATCATTCTCTACCCATCCATACAAGTCAAGAGACATCATACAAGCCTGTTCTCAAGTTACCATCCTTGCCATCAATCCCCCTCCAGGGCTGAGCATGGCTGCTTTTATTTACACAAAACAGGAAGTCATCACCAGTAAGTCTCCTCCCCCATGGGAGGCGGCATCACCAGATGTCTTCTTATACACAGCAAGCACATTTCAAAACATTCCCTCTGACAGGAAGTCACATTGAATACATGAATAGAATAGAATACAATGAATACAATACAATGAATAGAAATACAAACAATGCTGGCTAAAGTCTTATGGGCGTGTCCGGTCAGGGTGTGCATGTGCCCCCCCTGACCCCTGAAGCGCTAACAAGCCCTCAAACTATACGCTGATAGAACCCTTAATCTGCGCCATTCCATAGAACAACGCATATAAAGATTATACCCTTATTGAGGCTATTTACAAACGCACGCTACGAACCCCAAATCCTGCTGATCAGACATGACCCAGATAAGAGTGTACATCTGTCTACAGCCACTAGTGTGCTTGCGAAACGAACGCATGCCCCTCAACGATCGTCTGTGCTAAATGCACAGAGGGGCCCCTCGCTGGTGGGCATACGCCTATGCCGCAACCATCACACTCCAACCTCAAGACATTTTCTACTACCAGACGAGAGTCAACCAGCCTCAGGACTGCCACAGTCAGCTCTATTTAGAGCGGGTTGGGGAAGTGTCAAGACTGGGTGCCAATTATGACAATACATAATAAATACATCTTCAAATTTCCACCACAGTCCTAACTTTTTGTCATATTGCTCCCACTTGTCCTTCAGATCTTGATAGTCTTCTTACACCTAGAAACTAATCAGTCCTTACAGTCCATAAAAAGGAAAACACGGCTTGACATGTAGACTCTGTTCTTCAGGAGACATGACATAAGGAGGACACAACTTGGTGAGCTGTAGTAATCGCAGATTGGGTAGGGATCCTCTGTGTCTTGTCCGTGGGTCCGGCTCCGGGGGCGTCTCATCTGGTACGAGGGTTGGGCTTCGTGACGTCTCATCTGGTACGTGGTCATCTGCTCCGGCTCTGGTCACGCGTCCAATCAGGCAACAGGAGTGCTCATCACGACATAGAAAGAATAGAAATAAAAACGACATGAGTACATATATTCCCATTTCAATCAACCACGATCCGCTGAAAAATAAGAATTAAATCCCCTCAGATTCCCAGACCCTTCAAAGGACTCCCAACCGTCACTCAGTTACAGCTCTGGGTTTGCCTTGTAGGGATCCAAACCTTATCCATATGGGCCTGAACTCCAATTCCCAGTATCCCCCGAACCAGATATAACAATAATTACTTGTAAATTCCCAGAAACCCCCCGTGGACTGTCAGAACTTCCTTGTAGCTTTAACAGTTACATGAAACATTCCATCCTCAATAGGTGTGAATTGTTCAAACGTATCATAAGCTCAAGCCCCTCCACCTTGTACATGCAGGAGACCGTGCCCAGACCTGGTCAGGGTGGTGATCAATTCCCTTCTAGCTGTCCCCGCCATTCCCAATTTCTCTCGCGCCATCAGATCCTTGCAATCGGCCGCGACATAGGACAGGGACAGCTTCACCACCACGCATGAACCTCTTGCATTGGGGGAATTACCTTATAAGCTGTAGATCTGCATAAATACCAAACTAAAGTTACACACTTGTGGACTACCCAGTCCTGATACCCAACCGACAAGAGGCGGAGCCATAAAAACAATAATCAATTTTAACCTCTAAAAACATTTTAATAAATTCCATTTACAGGTGTCTGTTTGGAGTCTTCACTCGTTTGTCAATAATCCTCATAATTAGCATGTACCACTGTCTTCGCTGGGGACTAAAGCTCAACGGAGACTCAGAACAGACCCAGCAATCGGTCCCATTCGTCTTCTTAATTAGTCATAGAATACACTTTAATTAATAACTTGGGATGCTTTCCATTGTTACCCTTGCTAAAATTTACTAAACAAACAAATACTAAATAAACAAAGATACTACTAATTTCTTTGATGTGGTTGAGCCGCTTCTTGCAGTGGCTGGCGTGGTCTCATCCATCAAGCTTCTTTACAAACGAACCAGTCACCTGGTTGGGGAAAAATGAAAACCAATTACCGTGTCGGGGTCCAGGAGAGACTCCTGAACCCTGTGAAGTTCACATTACAGGGATCGTACCCACCCCATCACCCAAGAATGAGAGTGACAACCCTTATGACAACAACCCAGACCTCGGGACTGTGGTCGCTGCTTAACCTGTGCGTGGCTCACCATCTCCTGTAATCGCTTACCATTGCCTGTAATCGCTTACCACCGCCTGTAATACCTGGAACCATTGACAGGTTCTTAGCAACTAAAATGGGAACCTACTTCACCAGACTGCTGCTTGCCGATTCAAATTCTATCAAAGAAAGACAATCTTGGCACAAACTTGATTAAAATTAGAAAGATTAGTGTTATTAGTTCAGAGAACTGTCACCTTTACATTTTATTTACCACCCCCTCCCCCCATTTCTTCCTCATTACAGACTGGAGGAAGAAACGTGTGGTGCAGGAAAAAAAAGAAACAATGAAATAGCCTATGATACTTTCACCTCCTTAGACCCGTAATTATCCATGTGTACAGCTGAATGAATGAATGAATGAATGAATGAATGAATGAATGAATGAAGAACTTGTATAGCGCAGCACATGCGAAATAAATCGCCTCTGGGCGCTTGTTGTTCCTTTCTCTTTTGAGATCAAAAGAGATGAGTCTTAATCTTTCTCCTGAAGACCAAGTAGTTCTCCTCCAGTCGAATGCTGGCTGGTAAGGCGTTCCATAGTCTGGGACCTTGGACAGCGAATCTCCTGTCTCCTTTGGACTTGTATCTGGCTTTCGGTATCTGAAGCCGATTTTGATTATTGGATCGTAGAATACGATTGGGATTGTACATTTTTAATTTTTCGCATAGATAATGGGGAGCATTCCCATGGATACATCTATGCGTTAGACAGAGTGCTTTAAAGGTGATTCTGTCTTTGACTGGTAGCCAGTGAAGGGATCTCAACGAGGGTGAGATTGATTCCCAGGGTTTTTTCCCAGTCACAAGTCTGGCGGCCGTATTTTGAACGACTTGAAGACGAGCGATTTGGTACTTGGGAAGTCCGAGGTAAAGGGCATTTGCATAGTCCAATCTGGAGTTTACAATCGCTCCCACCACGACCGCTATGTCTTTCTTGGGAATAAAAGGCGCGAGTCTGCGTAGTAGGCGCAGCAGATAGTGAGATCCGCTGACTACTGCCCCTATTTGTGCGTTCATTGTCATGTCGGAGTCAAAGATGACCCCAAGACTTTTGACTTTGGCGCTAGGGGTGATGACTTTGCCCAGAATGGGCGGGGGGATCCAGGTTGTTATCGATTGATTGCTACGCTTGGCGTGAAACAGAAGAAGTTCTGTTTTCGCTCCGTTGAGTTTGAGATAACTCTTTGTCATCCAGTCCTCAATCACAGAGAGGCATGTCTCTAGATTGAGGTGGTGATCCTTTTTATTGCAAATGCGGAAGTACAGTTGCGTGTCGTCTGCGTAAGAGTGATATAGCAGTTTTTGGCTGCTGATGATTTCAAAAAGAGGACGCAGATAGATGTTAAATAACATCGGCGACAGGGGAGATCCCTGAGGGACCCCGCACGATAATGTGCGTTGTTCCGAAGTGAATGGTCCTAGCTTAACTATTTGCGATCGGTTTTCCACAAAAGAGGAGAACCAGGATAGATCGCTTTCTGCGACTTTGGCTATCTTAGCCAGCCGGGTCAATAACAGCTTGTGATCAACTGTATCAAAGGCTGCGCTTAGGTCCAGCAGAACCAGAAGAGAAGATTCTCCTTCGTCTGCGGCCTCCAGAACGTCGTCCCATATCTTAAGCAATGCTGTTTCCGTCCCGTGTCCGGGACGGAAGCCCGATTGCAATGGGTCGAGTAAATTGTGGGTATCTAGATGCTGTTGCAGCTGCTGTACCACTGCCTTCTCCATTACCTTGGAGAGAACATTTAGGCCTGTTATGGGGCGCCAGTTAAGTGGATCCTTAGGATCCAGGGTGGCTTTCTTCAAGATGGGTTGAATGAAGCCCTCCTTCAGCTGAGAGGGCATTTTGCCCTCCCTGAAGGATTGGTTAATAAGCTGCGTGACAGGAGGTGCCAGGATGTCGGCGCATTCCTTCAGCAGTTTGGTGGGGATAATATCATTTGGCGCAGTGCTGTTGCGCAGAGTGCCGATGATATTTTTAGTGGTCTGAATGGAGATGGGTTTCAGCGTGAACTCACCAAACTGTGGTGAATTGCTGCCGGTGCTGTGTAAATGACTACGGGGGCTGGGAGAGCAATTGTTCTGCTGAATGCTTTGCCGGATTGCCTCAATTTTGTTAATGAAGCAAGCCGATAACTCATTGCAAAATTCTTGTGTATCCAAGTTGGGGGCTACAAGGCATCCTGGATTCATGGTCTGAGTGACCAGCTTGAAGAGTTTGCGGGGGCGGTTTAGGGCACCGTTGATAGCCTCAGAAAAATAGTTTTTCTTGGCTTCGAAGATTTGTTTGTAGTATTTTCTGGTTATTGCCTTGTAAATCGCGAGGTTCTCATCTGAAGGGTTTCTTTTCCAGGCTGCTTCTGCCCTTCTACGCTCTTGCTTCAGTAACGCCAGCTGGTTGTTGAACCAGCCGGAGTTGTTTTTCCTGATCTGGGTCTTTCGTTTCGGCGCTATCAAGTCAGCTGACTGCAATAGTGCTGTGTTTATGGCCTCTAGTGTTTCTTCCGCTGTTTGGTGTGGCTGAATTGTGTTTATTTTTCCCCCTAACGTGGCTTTGAAGAGTTCCGAATGGAGCTTCCTCTGACATCTGGTCCAGTGTGTTGTCACTGGATTTGATGTTTTTGTTAAGGGGGGGAATTCGGAAATAATGAATTTAATTGCATGGTGATCTGTCCATGGCAAAGGTTCATTTTCCAAGATTTTTATTTCCAGATCTTGTCTGAAAATAAGATCGAGCGTATGACCGGAAGCATGTGTGGGCCCACATACTAGTTGCTGAAGCCCTAATCCTTCCAGGTGGTCGATGCAGGCGTCGGCAATGGGGTCTTGCGGGGAGTTGGCCCAGAGGTTGAAGTCCCCGAGCAGCAAAAGGTGTTTGCTATTCAGGGTATAGGTGGAGACAAAGTCCGTCAAAGATGGGAGCAGCTGCGACTTGGGGCCAGGTGGCCTATAGCAGAGTAGAATCCGGACGGTCTCCTGGCCGTTTACTTGCAGTTGAAGAGTAAGGGTTTCCATGAATGGAAGAGGGTTTTGGAGGCTTGGTTTTGTGATCGCAAGACGCGTCTTATGGATCACCGCCAGTCCTCCTCCTCTTTGCCCTATTCTGTTTTCCGTTATAATACGGTAGTTTTCTGGCACCAATTCTCCTAGAATGGTGTTGCAGTCGGCTGTGAGCCAGCTCTCTGTAATGAAGAGGCAGTCTAGGTCGTGTTGTAGAATGAAATCATGGATTTCAAGTCGGTGTTTTACTGCGGATCTTGTGTTGATCAGAGCACATGAAATGCGCTTAGGTTGGGGTGAACGGCTAAAATTTTTGACGGTCGATCGTCGATCGATCCTCAAAAGGTGCTCGATTCTTAGGGTCATTTTGGTGATGGCTGGCAGTATTGCGGCGAAACGCCTCAAATTCCAAATGGTTTCTGCGGAGTACCGCAGATTAGCCATGGTCGCCATTCACGGGGGGAAAAGTCGTTCCTTTTGGTGGCGATGAAGAGAGGATTCAGTGAATCCTCCCGGCTTGGTCCAGAGGAAGGCAAAAAACCCCTAACCATGCTATGCCAATTTGCTTTTGGTAGGGGAAAAAATTCCTTCCTGATCCCTGAAAGGCGATCGGGCAAGCCTCTGGATCAAGTGCAATTAAGTTGTGACCGGGGGGGTGGGGGGGGAAGCTGACACTGCTGACACTGCTGGGTGTACCAAGATGGCCGCCGACCAGGAGCAGGGCATGGGACCCAGGCTGGTATGTAGCCAGCTGGGTGGATTAGTGAGCCAGGGGGGGGGGCTGGTTGTTGAGGCCAGGGGTGGATGAGTACCAGCAGTGGTTGGGGGTGAGCTCCTGGGGGCTACAACCAAAGATTTGGCCGAAAATGCGGCGCGCCGCTAGGCCGCGGATGAAGCCGCGGCCTTTCCTAAGCCGCGGCGGCCGCGAATCAGTGACGGCCGGCGCGGTTCAGGGGAGCAAACGGGAAATCGCGGGGAGGCTCCGAGGGAAAGGTTATACTGACAGGTGGGTGGTAATGTGGGGTAAGGAGAGGGAAGGAGACCCCAGCGTTCAGCCGATTCGGCGGCTTATCCTGATAAGGACGGCCGCCAATCGGTCCCAGGGAAGGTGATGGAAGGTAGGGCCTACCTGGGGAGGATGCTCACGGAGGTGGAGGGGGTGGTGGGGATGGCCCCTATGTCAGGGGCTTACCTTGAGGCTCACGGTGGGAAAGAAGAGAACCAAGGGATCCAGGGGCGGCTCAGGGTCAGAGCAGATCTGACGGATCAGACAGCAGCGGCTGACGCAGGGGGAGGAAAACCCTGCCTGTCTGGCTCCAGGAGCCGTACGTCCTACTGTTAGGACGCACGCCGATTACTACTGGAGTCAGTTCTAGCCCTGGGGAGGAGTCACATACACCTGCTTTCTATGTACAAACACTTCCAGAAACTCTTTGGACCTGAAAAATACTTATAAGCAGAAATCATTATTCCATCCTTCATATTTATCCTGCAGAGAATGGCAAACAAAAATGACATTCCTGTACATTGTCAATGACATTCTTCCCAAAACCGATTCAAACAAAAACCCTTTGTAACCCTTAACCCTTAGTTTTCCTGTTCCTACAAAAATACAAAAGCCGCGATGCGTCGGAAGATCGCAGCGGTAAGTTCGAAAAAAACATTCACGTTACTACATACATTCAAATACAAATGTGGGGGAGATATTCATAGCTTTCAAAACAAAAATGAAAAAACAAAAACTAGCCGGAAATCTGCCTTCACTCTTTCCGCAATACAAGAAAATACAATGGAAAAATACGAGAACAGCGCGAGAAACTTGCATAGACCAGCTATAAAAAGTTATCCTGAGGCGCGTACCACACCTCCATCCACACTCATCATTACAGATTTCTGAAACCACATCCAAGGTAACTTTATTCTGAGGTCTCGTACCTCCAGTCAGAGTACCTTCCAAAGGAGTACACCTTACTGTACCCTCTGACCACCTACGACATTCTTTAAGGGGTCTCATGTCCGGAGCCCCAAACCCAGACCTCATGTGCGGTGCAGCTCTCTGACTGGTGCACTACATGGGCGGCACATCCCATGACGATTCGAATCGCTTTTTTTTTAGTGAGCTCTGCGTCCAGAACACACCGCGCTTTATTTTCGGAGCGGTTATGACTTGCGCCTTTATCATCAAAACCGATGCCTGCATCCCGATTATTCTACACGGCCTTAGCAGGACACTAGCGTACTACTCCTACACATTTATGCTAATATAATCGCTAATAATATCTCCGATTATCATACAGGGCCTGATCTGTATCACGATATAAAGCCTCCTAAAATGTGTTCGTCAGACAACCTACAAAGCACCATGAAATCCTCCACTTTTCAAAACAATATTATGGCTTCTTTCTACCTGCGTCTACATGATACAACAATAATGGTGACGCCCCTCTGTTTCCTCTCACATACCCAAAACTGTATTTACGGTATAAAACTTCACAAAAACGACTGAAATTAAACTTTAAAACACTCTTTCAAAATGCCAAAATATTTCTGTTGTCCCTTCAGGACACAAATCTCATTGCTCATCTTTCAGAAGACTTCAAAACTCCTCCCACTGACTTCCTGCTTATATATAAATGCTGAAAAAGGACATCCTGTTGTATGCTCAGCTCTTAAAACCCAAATCTGATTTATTTACATAATGACAGGAAGATGGAGAGAGAGGGAAGTCTGTCTTCACTGCCTCGTCTCAACACATCAAAAAACTCCATGGACCACATATATATCCCCTGGAAGTATTATAAAGTAGTAAACAAAGCCAAAACTCAAATCTCCTGCGTTTTTTTCTCTTAAAAACAAAACACCTTTGGTTCAGGGAACGTAAAACCATCTCCTCCCATCTGCAGAATGGGAGTTGATCCCCCCTGACCCAACCATTATTCAAAAACAATGAACAACTCCCAAACATTTAAACAACAACGCACATCGCTGTGCACAAAAACGCAGTCAGCGCCAGTAACATATTCAAAAACAAAATGTTACACAAAAAGTCTCCACTTTTACACTGCAAAGTCAGCCAACAGGTTAGTCAGATCCTGTAAATATTGGCCCTAGCGTCCGCAAACGATACTCGAAATATAGCGCTTTACACTGAGTCACAAAATGGCCGACAACAAACCAAGCAACAATGGCGCCATTTATGCTTGTAGTAAAACAATTTAACTCCGCTTCCAAATCACCTGTTTATCACAGGACATACCATACTACACACACACACACATAAAGGAAAACAGAAATGTTTTCCACCCGATCCTAACACAGAAAAGAGCGCGCTAATCAATTCGCACTAAACATCGAAATCTGCCCCAAAGGCTGCTAAAATCCACCAGCAAAATAGCCAGAGAAATACCACACCGAAATGGAAGGTGGCTGCACCTCCCCCTGGGGTGACCCACAGTGCAAACAGACTGCGCCCCCCAAAATGGCCACTGATGACCAAAATGGCCGCCATATGCAGTTTTTTTTTTTAAACTTTCCTAGAACCTTTCTTCCACAAAGACAAAACATGGATCATCAAAAACAAACAATAAAAACATTTTCTAAAAACAACCAACCATCCTAAAAGGCACACACTTTAGGTTCCTTCAAATCTGACCTTTTTATGGTGTGAACCCCTCATAATGAGCCGCATTTTAGGCTGCTTCAAAGCTGAACTTTTGCCAACTAAAACAGCATATTCAAAAAAATGTTGGTTATATGAAACATAAAACAAAAAACTCTTTTATCACAATTTATCAATTTCTATTCCTCACAAAGATCATGAACATATTACACATGACTTTGCTCTAAAAATTGTACACTCAAGAAACACAGAGAGCCAACACTAGTTGCCCCTCCCCCACCAAAGCACATGTTTCATCAGCCAAACAATACAATCAGTTCAGCCACACGCATGCAGAAAATTCAAAAAGACTCAGCCGTACATATCGCAGGCTAAATAATCCCACCTATACTGAGGAATCATCTACAATATACAGTTTCCATATACATCATAAAAATGTTATATCTAACTTTGTTCTGAAAGTTGCAAAGTCAGTTGACACAGAAATCTAAACACTGTTCGCCCTTCCCCCCAAGCCGCATGGCCAGAGGAGCCATCTTACACAAAAGGTAGCCTTCTCCAGCAGTTTCAATCTGGTCAAACAATCAAGTCAATCACTTACTTACAAACAAACAAATCACCCTTCCCCCCAAGCCGCATGGCCAGAGGAGCCATCTTACACAATAGAACCTATCTGCTCCATACATCACACAAAACGTAGCTTTCTCAAGCATTTTCAATCTGGTTAGTCAAACCATTCAATCACTTGCACACTGTTACACTCAAACAGCATTCAGGCATACACACGATCAGAAATCACACATACATATACGATCAAATCCACTCGATTTCACAAACGCACGCAATCACACACATACATCCAATCGCTTTCACAAATGCACGCGATCACACACACGGTCACACACAGAAACAGTCATACACAACTATCACACAATAGATAGTCATACACAACTATCACACAATAGATATACAATCAGAATCACCCACACAATCATACATCTATCAAATTCAGACATACAATCAGGATTTCACATGTGCACACACAATCTTACTCAATCAAACTTCAAGCATCATTTCAAAAAGATGGCAAATTTGTTTCTTTTAAAGCATGTTTTTCCCGATGCATCAGAATGCACCCCAACTCCCCCATCTGATGCCATAGGAAAAAACATGAATAGTCCCATCCGTTGGTCGCCATCTGTAGTGGCAATTTGGGGGTGTGCAAAGCACACCGCCATCTTGCCTTGTGCTTTAAAGCACATTCCCCATCTTAAATGAAATAATGCCATGTTTAAACTAAAAGATTTACTCACCATCATTCTCTACCCATCCATACAAGTCAAGAGACATCATACAAGCCTGTTCTCAAGTTACCATCCTTGCCATCAATCCCCCTCCAGGGCTGAGCATGGCTGCTTTTATTTACACAAAACAGGAAGTCATCACCAGTAAGTCTCCTCCCCCCATGGGAGGCGGCATCACCAGATGTCTTCTTATACACAGCAAGCACATTTCAAAACATTCCCTCTGACAGGAAGTCACATTGAATACATGAATAGAATAGAATACAATGAATACAATACAATACAATGAATAGAAATACAAACAATGCTGGCTAAAGTCTTATGGGCGTGTCCGGTCAGGGTGTGCATGTGCCCCCCCTGACCCCAGAAGCGCTCACAAGCCCTCAAACTATACGCTGATAGAACCTTTAATCTGTGCCATTCCATAGAATAACGCATATAAAGATTATACCCTTATCGAGGCTATTTACAGACGCACGCTACGAACCCCAAATCCTGCTGATCAGACATGACCCAGATAAGAGCGTACATCTGTCTACAGCCACTAGTGTGCTTGCGAAATGAACGCATCCCCCTCAACGATCGTCTGTGCTAAATGCACAGAGGGGCCCCTCGCTGGTGGGCATACGCCCATGCCGCAACCATCACACTCCAACCTCAAGACATTTTCTACTACCAGACGAGAGTCAACCAGCCTCAGGACTGCCACAGTCAGCTCTATTTAGAGCGGGTTGGGGAAGTGTCAAGACTGGGTGCCAATTATGACAATACATAATAAATACATCTTCAAATTTCCACCACAGCGACGCAGTACCATATCGCAAAAAAATGCTCTGGTCAGGAAGGGGGGTAAATCTTCCAAGGCTGAAGTGGTTAAACAGGGACCTGGATAATGCCATACACAGTGTGTGAATGAGAGGGACTGTGTAGTGTGACATGCTGTGTATACAGTGGGGGAAGTGTCTCAGTGTAGCACACACACAGACAGTAGAGATGTACAAACACACACTGACAGGTTAAGCCCTCTCTCCACCCCTCCTAAGGACTCTCATGATCCCCTCACAGCCCGTGTGATTTTTCCAGCACAACGGCATTCTAAGCAGGCAGGTTAGGGAGAGGGGGAAGTGGAGATAGTGAGTGAGAGGAAGTAACAAGCTCAACACACACTGCTGGCTTCGTTTCTCACCTCTATACAGTGCACTTGTTCCCGCTCCCTCACCTGACATTATCCTATGTGTACTAGAGCAGAGGCTGGCCATCCTTCCAGACACTAAGGCTGCATTCACACCTAGGCGACACGATACGCCGCGTACGCGGCTTATCTTGCCGCCTGTAGAAAAAAAAAAAAAGTTTAATCTTTCTTTAACATTGCGGTCTATGAGGGAACGCCAATGTCGCCTGAAAAAAAGGGTCCGGGACTTTTTTTCAGGCGACAGGCGGTGAGATGTGAACCATCTCCATAGACTGCAATGTTATTTCACATCTCGAGCGACAAGAGCGACGGGCGACCGGCGTTTTGTCGCTCAGATGTGAATGGAGCCTTACTGTGTGATCACGGTGAGTCAGTGACACATCCATCGCTTCTGCCGGCTGCTCCAGAGGAATTCAATCCCATGCTGTGAAGGGTCAGGTGCCCAGAGTAGCGTCCCAGGGAGGTGAAAAATGTGTAGAAACTCCACCATGTTTCTACACGATGCCCAGTCCACAGCACAGTAAGCCGAAACCGGAAGTGACTCAGAAAAAGGTCCGCCCACCGTCCTCTGATCCCCGCCAATAAAAATAAAGAACAGGCAGCCAGAAACAAATTGCGCCCTGCACACCCCCTGAACACGGGCAAATCAGCTTCCTAGCCTGCAATCAGCTGATTGCAGGCTGGGAAGCTTCCCATAGACCTTCGCATGTCCGGCGCCTGGTCACTCTTTTTTTTTTTTTTACAGCTGGGGGGGGCGGCGCCTGAGCACCCCCTATGGACAGGCCGCCACTGCTGTACAATATTAGATTCTTCACACTCCACTCCAGCGACTGTATTTGCTGGACATGATGTGGAGTGAGTGTACAATATCACCAGATTCTTCATCACACTCAAGACTGACTCAGTCACCTCACCTCCAGGCTCCACTATCGAGCAGTGTCCACATGCCCGGCCCCAGCCCCAGCCCTAGACTAGGCCGCTCTCCACCCCCCCTAGTCCTATTTATTTTTCTAATAAAAAAAAAACATTCCAGAATCCAGACAGATGTCACTCAGACACATACAAGTTCCACGACAACATGCGGCATCGCATCTTGTCTTTGATGCCGGTCTACTCTCCTCACCTGCTGCTGCTGCTGGTCTTGTCATGTGCACAAGCCAAGGCCACGGTCGTCGCCGTCGGTCGCCAGGTCGGTACTGCTGCCGCCTGCCAGTGCCTGTGCTGCTGAGGCCACCTAGTAGTAGGTATTGGAGTAGCCTGACTGGACCACCGGACCGTTATGGCTTTGCGGAGCCTCCGCGGGGGAGATGTCGTCGGGCGGCTGACGGCTGTGTCTTGTCTGAGCTCGTCACGTGACCCGGCTGAGGAGGGCGGGAGACTACAGGCGTGTGCATGCGCCAGCGCCCCGCCCGCCATCCGAATTAGCCAATCGAACAGACAGGCCAGCTCTGTCTGTGTGACCACCTGACCCCCCTCTGCGAGTCTGCCCCCGCCGGCCCCGCCCCCCCCTCGCACGCACGAGATGTAATTGCAGTAACGCCGCCATTGTAATGAGAATGGCGTTGCCGCGAGGGTAACAGTAATCTGGTAGATTACTCATTACCCTCAAACAGGCTTGTATTACAACACTGCTCAACAGTCACTGAAAATAGAAACTTTTTGTCAGGAAGAGGAGCGGCCCGTCCCCCGAGCACTGCCAGGCTGGGCCCTATGCTCACACATCAGTTCTGGACGGATACATACCTATGCTCAGAACACTAGTTCTGGACAGACACAAACAAGGAGAGAAGGAGGGAGGGGAGAACTCTGGCACTTCGCCGCCCCCACCTCTGCAGGTTCCTGGGTGCAATGCACCCTGTGCACCCTGCCTAGGATCGGCCCTGCATGTACTGTTCCTAGGGATCTTTGGCAATCAGTTTCCTTTCATGTGACATATCCACATTATTACACACACCCACAGGTCTTATTTAAAGTCCCAATCCTACCCCTTCTGGTCTTTACGCAAGTATGTTATTTAAGTATTGATTTCTCTGCTTATAGAGAATTGTTTTTATTTTTATCAAAACAACAACAAAAAAAAAAAGAAAAGAAAAGTGAAAAAAAAACAAAACACTTTGCATTGTACAGTAAAACCATGGTTTGCAAGCATTATTTATTCTGGAAACATGCTTGTAATGCAAAGCACTGCAAATTTCCCCATAAGAAATAATGGAAACTCAGATGATTCATTCCACAAGCACTTATTCATAAGTCCTTCCGTTTATAATCCATATAAAAAGATTATAGCAATGTGATAGGTTGTGTCAGGGGCGTTGCTAGGTGGCAAAAAGACCAGGGGCTTCAGCCCGAAGCCGGCCCGGGGGGGGGGGGGGGATTTGTGGGTGCGGTGGAGTGGTGCAAGGATTGTTGACGCCACCCCCCCACCCCCCAGTTGCACGCTGAACCACTTTACCCTGCAAACGCTACACTAATTTCAGAAGATAATATAAAAAAAAAAAAATATGATGATAAAGTGTATAAGAGTGCTGGCATTTACGTTCACTACAAAAAAAAATTTGGATAGATAGCAAAACATGGAAAGAGTGCAGCGCTATGTGGTTAAAACCACATGTGAAATAAATGTTATACCTTGAAGTGTAAACCAATGATATGTGAAAATGTATTAAAAGAAAAACTAATGCAGAGTCCAAAAAGAACATAATATAGTGTGAAGAGTTAATTCCAAAAGCAAATCCGTGAAGGGTTAACTCCCCAAAAAAAGACACATTGCTTGCCAAGAAAGTGAAGATAAAGTTTGGCGAATAATAAGTCCCAAAAATACTGTGGCAATACCCTGGTTTATTTTGGGACTTATTATTCCCCAAACGTTATCTTCACTTTCTTGGCAAGCAATGTGTCTTTTTTGGGGAGTTAACCCTTCATGGATTTGCTTTTGGAATTAACTCTTCACAGAGTTATGTTCTTTTTGGACGCATTAGTTTTTCTTTTAATAAATTTTTCACATATCATTGGTTTACACTTCAAGGTATAACATTTATTTCACATGTGGTTTTAAACACATAGCGCTGCGCTCTTTCCATGTTTTGAACACAGGTGACCTATCTGACCCTCTGACACACACACCGATCCATCTGACTCCTACTTTCTGCACTACTCACATAGACACTGACCCCCTCCACACACAGACACCGACCCCCCCCACACAGACACTGACCCCCCCCCCCGACACACAGACACTGACCCCCCCAGACACACAGACACTGACCCCCCCCACACACAGACACTGACCCCCGACAGACACTGATCCCCCCGACACACAGACACTGACCCCCCCCCCACACAGACACTGACCCCCGACAGACACTGACCCCCCCCCACACACAGACACTGACCCCCCCACACACAGACACTGACCCCCCCACACACAGACACTGACCCCCGACACCTACAGTAAGCAGACTACTTCCTGCTGTACTCACACCCCCCTCCCCACAGCTCGGTGCAAAATAGTCCTCCTTACCTCCTCCTTGTTTCTGTCCCGACTCCCCGCCAGGCCAGCGCCATCCACCCGCAGCCCGCTCCATGGTGCAAGATGCTGCACCTCCATGACCTCGAGCCGTAAGTCTGCATCTGGACACACCGGCCGCATCGGGACACACCGGCCGCATCGGGACACACCGGCCGCATCGGGACACACCGGCCGCATCGTGACACACCGGCTGCATCGGGACACACACAGCGGGCGGATCGGGACACACCGGCTGCAGGGGGGGACACCGCCGCAGAGGGGGACACCGCCACAGAGGGGGACACACCACCGCAGAGGGGGACACACCGCCGCAGAGGGGGACACACCGCTGCAAAGGGGGACACACCGCAGAGGGGGACACCACCGCAGAAGGGGACACACCGCCGCAGAGGGGGACACCGCCGCAGAGGGGGACACCGCCGCCGAGGAACAAGCGAAGGAGGGGAAGATCGCAGTCCCGGCGGCTCACACAGTTCTCATCTTCCGCCAACATATTACATATTTCCTGTCGCCCCCGAGATTGGGCGTATAGCGGTCATGTGCGGAGGCAGGACTTCTAGACGCTCGCAGACAGGCCAGCCCCACGCCGCACATGACCCCCGTACACCCAATCACAGGGCGCCGGACTGGACACCAAACATGGCGCTGCGGGTGAGATCAGGGACTGATCCCTGCTCGGCGGCATTGACTCGGGGCTCACAATTAAACATTGTAAGCCCGAGACTCGGGGCTTTTCGGCGGCACATTCGGGGCTCCAGCCTCCTTAGCCCACCCCTAACGACGCCTCTGGGTTGTGTAATAGGGATGAGCTTTATGTTCGGGTCGAACATGAGTTTGCCTAATAGCAAACAATTTTTGTGTGTTCACGGCAAATTCGAAAGCCGCGGAACACCCTTTAAAAGTCTATGAGGGAAATCAAAAGTGCTAATTTTAAAGGTTAATATTAGGGTTGTCCCGATACTGATACTAGAATCGGTATCGGGACCGATACCGAGTATTTGCGCTAGTACTTGTACTAGTACTTTGCGCTAGGGAGAGGAGAGCTGCTGCTGCTGCCTTAGACAAAAACAAGTCAATCCCCCCCCCCTCCTCCCGCCGCTGCTGACATCTACTTACTATGCGCTGGGGGAACACAAGAGCTGTCATTTGCATTTGAATAGCTGTGTTTCCCCACCGCGCCGACAAGTATAGCCCCTCCCCCTTGCCCGGGCACTTTGATAGACAGATCACCCGTCCGACTGACTTGGTTTTGTCTTAGGGGACCATGGCTAAACTCAGGGGGACCATGGCTGAACAGAGGGACATGGCTGAACTTAGAGGGACATGGCTAATCAGAGGGACATGGCTAATCAGAGGGACATGGCTGAACTTAGAGGGACATGGCTGAACTTAGAGGGACCATGGCTGAACTTAAAGGGACCATGGCTGAACTTAGGGGACCATGGCTGAACTTAGAGGGACCATGGCTGAACTTAGGGGACATGGCTGAACCTAGGGGACATGGCTGAACTTAGAGGGACCATGGCTGAACTTAGAGGGACATGGCTAATCAGAGGGACATGGCTAATTTAGAGGGACATGGCTGAACTTTGGGACCATGGCTGAACTTAGAGGGACATGGCTGAACTTAGAGGGACATGGCTAATCAGAGGGACATGGCTAATCAGAGGGACATGGCTGAACTTAGAGGGACATGGCTGAACTTAGAGGGACATGGCTGAACTTAGAGGGACCATGGCTGAACTTAGGGGCACATGGCTAATCAGAGGGACATGGATAATCAGAGGAACATGGCTAATCAGAGGGACATGGCTGAACTTTGGGACATGGCTGAACAGAGGGACGTGGCTGAACAGAGGGACATGGCTGAACAGAGGGACATGGCTGAACAGAGGGACATGGCTAATCAGAGGGACATGGCTGAACTTTGGGACATGGCTGCATTTGGGGACACAAGGCTGCATTTGGGGACACATGGCTGCATTTAAAAAAAAGTATCAGTATTCGGTTTTGGCGAGTACATGAAAAAAAGTATCGGTACTTGTACTCGGAAGCAGTGATTTTATTCAAGGGTCACTAAAGGAAAAAGATTTTTGGGCTGAAATGACTGTTTACAGGGTATAGAGACATAAAAGTTAACTGATTCCTTTTAAAAATTATTAAAAATAGATAAAAATCAATCATATAATCAACCTACAGTTCTAGTTTTGTTTTTGCTGTTATATCCTGTCTCTCTAATGTACAGAGCCAGAGAGCCAATAGAGGGCAGTGATGGTTTGTCTAAAACCCCTCAGCACCAACCCAGTTTCAGTTTACACACAGTAGTCACACCTTCTTGATTAGTGACCACAGTGAGAAAGCTCCCAGCACTGTGGTTATAAGGAAACAGACAACCAGGAAATGTGGAGATCAGAGCAGAATTTCAGCAACATCAAAGCAAAAATGAACAATGAGGACATGAAAACAGCACTGCAGTAAGGTAAAGGAAGCTATTTAGCTAAAAAAAAATCCTTTAGTGACCCTTTAATGCTTAAAGTGAAACAAAAAAGTGAAATATTCCTTTAAATTTCATACCTGGGGGGGGTGTCTATAGTATGCTTGTAAAGTAATGCATGTTTCCCGTGTTTATAACAGTCCCTGCACAAAATGACATTTCTAAAGGAAAAAAAGTATTTTAAAACTACTCGCGGCTATAATGAATTGTCGGGTCCTGACATTACAGATAAAAGTCATTGAAAAAACGAGGGGTGGGATCTGGAGGTCCCTTTTGTTAAAGGGGGCTTCCAGATTCCGATAAGCTCCCCGTCTGCAGACCCCCACAACCACCGGGCAAGGGTTATGGGAATGAGGCCCCTGTCCCCATCAACATGGGGACATCCTCCCCATGTTGAGGGCATGTGGCTTGGTACGGTTCAGGAGGGGGTGGCTGCTCTCTCGTCCCCCCTTATTTCCTGCCACCTGCCAGCCTACGTGCTCGGATAAGGGTCTGGTATGGATTTTTGGGGGGAACTCCACGCCATTTTTTCTTTATTTTGGCACGGGGTTCCACTTAATATTCATACAGACCCAAAGGGCCTGGTAATGGACTGGGGGGGGGGGGGTGTCAACCCATTTTGTTTGTTTACATTCCTGTGGTCCATTATAAATGGTCCTCCAAATGTTTCAGATCCATCACTCTTTATCTGCAGCTGCTGCTGAAAGTTTCTCCAGCTGAGAAAAATAACTGAGAAAATGCCTGGAGACATCTGACATCTAATTTTGCCTGATCCCTGGTTTTACTGGTGACAATATACAGTGACTGTCCGGGTTTGTTTTTTTCACGCTGCCGAAAGAAAATTAAAGTTTTCTTCTTCTGAAGAACTGTGGGGTATGTAGCTAGGTAGTGTTAGGTTACCGGAAGACTTCGTAATCAAGATTCCCTACCGGGTCCAGTACTTGTATTTTGAGGACTTTGGTCGTGCTGTTCTTCTGCCACTAGGTGGCGAGAGTTTGCTCAGCAAAACTGGATTTTTCTCTCTCTTTTACCTTCAGCTACTCACACCTAATAATGCTGGAAAGAGAGGCTAATTTCTCCAGAAGTGAGGCTTTGCTTCCTGTTGTATAGTGAGACGTTTTATATTGTTGCCTGTGTCTGTTCTGTTTTTGTCTTTCAGGTGCATTTGGATCCTCTGTCGAACCACCGGAGAATGGGTGGATTAGATAGAGAGACAGGGAAATAGTACACAGATGTGCTCGTTCCCCGCTCGTTCGTTACAGAGCGGGGAACGGGAGCTATGTGTGTAAACACATACTGTAGCTCTCTTTCCTGTCAGCAGGGGAAACGCTGATCTTCTGTTCATACAATGTATGAACAGAAGATCAGTGATTTCACCCAGTGAGTCCACCCCCCCATACAGTTAGAACACACCCAGGAACACACTTAACCCCTTCACTGCCCCCTAGTGTTAACCCCTTTACTGTCAATGGCATTTTTATAGAAATACAATGCATTTTTATAGCATTGATCGCTATTAAAAAGGCCAATGGCCCCAAAAATGTGTCAAAAGTGTCCGAAGTGTCCGCCATAATGTCGCAGTACTGAAAAAAAATGCTGATCGCCGCCATTACTAGTAAAAAAAAAATATTAAAAAATATGCCATAAAACGACCTCCTATTTTGTAAATGCTATAACTTTTGCGCAAACCAATCAATAAACGCTTAATGCGATTTTTTAACGAAAAATATGTAGAAGAATACGTATCGGCCTAAACTGATATTTTTGTGGATTATTTATTATAGCAAAAAGTAAAAATTATTGCATTTTTTTCAAAATTGTCGCTCTATTTTTGTTTATAGCGCAAAAAATAAAAACCGCAGAGATGATCAAATACCACCAAAAGAAAGCTCTATTTGTGGGAAAAAAGGACGCCAATTTTGTTTGGGAGCCACGTTGCATGACCGTGCAATTGTCAGTTAAAGCGACGCAGTGCAGAATCACAAAAAGTGCTCTGGTCATTGGACAGCAATATGATCCGGGGCTAAAGTGGTTAACGCGCGCGGGCATATGCACAAGCAGCAGCGGGGTGTGGGCACGTGCTGACACTATTTCGGTGCCAAATTTGGACATTTAAGGGACCTGACACTGGGGCCTCTTGCTGTTCGGTCTACAGCGTTCCGTGAGACCCACCTGCTACCCGTTATCTGCTACCGATCCTGTTCCTGAGACCCGGCTTGTCCCTGATTGCTCCAGACTTCTGCCTGCCTTGACTTTTGCTTGTTTGTGACTACTCTTCTGCCTCTCCCTTGATCTGTCTGCTGCCCGCCTGTTGCTGACCCGGCCTGAACCACAACTCTGCCTCTGCCTACTGTTCCTGTACCTGATCTGCCCGACTGTGTATGACCCAGCCTGTTTGGACTTGCTTGTGTCTGTACTACAGTACACCTTCTTCATTGCTGCAGCCTCGTGCTTCCGGTACCTCCGCCTCCAGTCTGCCAGCCATCCAGTCTGCACCTGCACCACTGAAGCATCCCCGGTGACCATGGAAGTCTTACTCAGCTCCAGCACCAGTGTTCACATCAGGCGCTTGTGCGACTCTGCACTCTCGAACTCCCTGTCTGCTCTACCAGGGGTTCCAGGGTCAGAGGAATAAGAGTAGCCACTCCCTGCATATAGGGCTCAGCCACCAGGTACGTGACAGTACCGAACAGTCATGTCCAAGCCCGCGCAGGGAGTGGATCCTATGCAGTAACTTTGTTGGCACCTTGGCGGTTTAACCCAGGCAGTCCAAAACTTGCAAGACCTACACCTGACAGATTTTCAGGAGAACAAAGTAAATACCGAGCTTTCCGGAATGCCTGTGAACTCTATTTTGCATTGCAACCACAGACTTTTTCATTGGAAACCACCAAGGTGGGCTTTGTCATTGCACTCCTGTCGAGTGAGACGCAAGCTTGGGCTCGCCGTCTTTTGGAGCAAAAGGACGTTTCCCTCAATAGCTTAGTCACCTTATTTCAGGCCATGTCCCTGTTGTATGAGGATCCTCATCAAGCTTCTACCGCAGAAGCCGCCGTGCACGCTCTTCAACAGGGTCGCATGCCAGTGGAGGACTATGTGTCTGAGATCCGGGGATGGAGTTCAGACACAAACTGGAATGATGCGACTTTATGCTACCAGTTCCGCTTAGGGCTCTCGGAGCCACTTAAGGACGAATTGGCTCGAGTAGGTGTCCCTGGAACCCTGGATGTTCTTATCAACCTAACGATTCAGATTAACAGGCGCCTAAGAGAATGCAGGTCTGAACGGCTGCTGGTCCGTCTCACCCAGTCTGGATGATGCCTCCAGCTCGGCTCCCCCGAGTCCCACGACTCCTTCTTCTTCTGACACCTCAGAACCCATGCAGTTGGGTCTCCTCCGCCCATCACTCACACCAGAGGAACGTCAACGGCGAAGGGTTATGCCTCTATTGTGATGTCACAATAGTTATGCCACTATGTAAGGACTTGCGTGGCGATGCTCCGTAAGTGCTTTTCCATGTCGTCTGTTCATACGCCTGTTGTCCCCAATAACTCTAACTCATCTGGCTATTCCCATTTTCTTTCAGCTTCCAGGAGGGAATATTCAGGTCAACGCCATACTTGATTCTGGAGCCTGCAGCTGTTTTTTGGACCTTTCTTTTGCCACAAAACACCACATTCCTCAGTGCCCTAGGGCTACTGGACTTTCTGTACATTTAGCAGACGGATCAGTCTTAAAATCCAGGCCGGTTACCCAAGAAACCCTGCCTCTAGCCACGACCATTTCCAATAACCATCATAAACTACTATGCCTAGATGTCATTGAGTCTCCTCTGCTCCCCATCATCCTGGGCATGCCGTGGCTACAAGTCTATAACCCTCAAATCAAATTGATTACTGGGAGGTCAGTTTCAACTCTCTTTACTGCCGGCAACACTGCCTGCAGGTAGTATCATCTGCCCCCTCTCTGCTCTGTATGGACTCTGATGTCAAGACCCGCCAATACGTTCCCAAAGCATACCATGACTTCCTGGATGTCTTCAGCAAAAAGGGGCTGAGACCCTTCCTCTGCACAGATCCTATGATTGCCCGATTGAGATCCTCTCCGGAGCCGAAAACCCCTTCGGCAGGATCTTCTTCCTGACGGAACTTGAAATCAAAACCCTAAAGATCTACATCGACGATAATCTCAGAAAGGGATTTATCCATCCATCTACTTCGCCGGCAGGAGCAGGGTTCTTCTTTGTTGAAAAGAAGGACCATACACTTCGCCCTTGTGTGGACTATCGAGAGCTCAACAAAGTGATCATCAAAAACGGTACTCTCTTCCCTTGGTACCCGAGCTGTTTTAAAGACTGGGGGCCACAGTTATCTTTACGAAACTGGATCTCCACGGGGCCTACAACTTGGTGCGCATCCGAGACGGAGATGAGTGGAAGCCTTTCGTACCCGCTTCGGGCACTTTTAGTACTTAGTGATGCCCTTTGGGCTTTGCAATGCCCCCGCCACATTCCAACATTTTGTGAACGACATCTTTAGAGACTACCTTGACCTTTTTGTTATCATATACCTAGATGACATCCTTATCTTTTCCCCTTCCTTGGACAAACATAGGGAACACGTCAAGAATGTGCTCAAACGACTTCAAACGCACGGACTATATGCTAAACCCAAAAAGTGCGAGTTCGAACGTCAAAGCATACAATTTCTAGGACTCATAATCTCTGTGGAGGGTGTCGAGATGGATCCCCAGAAAGTTGCTGCGATCCTTGACTGGCCGGCGCCTGTGGACAAGAAGGGCTTTCAGCGCTTTGTTGGATTCGCAAACTTTTATAGGAAGTTCATCATAGGATTCTCTAATATCATTGCTCCGATAACTAGCTTAACCAAACAAACTGTCTGGTTTCATTGGTCTCCAGAAGCCCAAACGGCTTTTGAAACCCTCAAGAACTTTTTCACCTCGGCATCGGTCCTTAGACACCCCGACACTAGCCTGCCCTACATCCTGGAGGTGGATGCTTCTGAAACAGCAGTTGGGGCGGTCCTTTCCCAAAGACAGGGGGCCAAGGCCCTTTTACATCCGGTTGCCTTCTTTTCCCGCAAAATGTCGGAGGCTGAGAGGAATTATGATGTGGGGGACCGGGAATTACTAGCAATCAAGGCCGCTCTGGAGGAATGGCAGTATTTCTTGGAAGGCGCAGCACACCCGATCCTGATTTATACAGATCATAAAAACCTGGAATACTTGAAAGTCTCCAAGAGATTGAAACCACGCCAGGCCAGGTGGGCACTTTTCTTTACCAGATTCTCGTTTCACATAACGTACAGGCCTGGGTCAAAGAATACCAAGTCCGACGCCCTTTCTCGTATGTATGGTGGTTCGGAGGCTCATATCCCCCCCGGATACCATTCTGTCATCAGGAAACTTCCTATTGTTTCAAGGGGATCTACTATCTCAAATCAGGCAAGCCTCTTCTGGAATTCCCCTTTATCAGGTATGGATCTGCAACCTAAGGATGGTCTGCTGTGGTACAAAGACAACATTTTTGTGGAGGAAGGTCTACAGGTCAGTGTCCTGAGCTCTTGCCATGATCATGAGCTGGCTGGCCATTTCGGAGTACATAAGACTTCGGAACTCTTGCAACGTACATTTTGGTGGCCACAACGTTTAAAGGACTGCAGGAATCTCCATGAACTTCATCGTGGAGCTTCCCCCTTCGGAGTACTTCACCACTATCTTTGTGGTAGTGGACAGACTTTCAAAAATGGCACACTTTTTGCCCATGAAGGGTACACCCTCGGCCCCTGAAACAGCTAAAATTTTCATCAAAGAAGTTGTGAGGCTCCACGGCATCCCTGTAAATATTGTATCAGACCGGGGGGTAAAATTTACTTCCAGGTTTTGGAGGGCACTCTGTGAATCTCTCAAGATTGGTCTGTCTTTTTTAATCAGCCTATCACCCACAGTCAAACGGCCAGACGGAAAGAACAAACCAGACTCTTGAACAATACTTACATGTTTTTCATCTTTTTCACAAGAAAACTGTGTGTCTCTGTTGCCTCTGGCTGAATTTGCGTACAACAATTCTGTCCACTGCACTACTAAACAATATCCCTTCTACGCAAATTACAACTTTCACCCCTTATTCATGTCCAATTCTGTCCCAGAGTGTGTGGTACCTGCCGTTCAGGAGACTTTAGATTTCTTTAGTACAAATAATAACATTTTACAGGGGCCAATGACAAAGACACAGGAGTACAACAAAGAAGTATTCAACAAAAGAAGGAGGGGAGAACTTAACCTAGAACCTGGAGATCAAGTATGGTTTTCCACTCTAAACTTGAGACTTGCCTGCCCTTCAAAGAAACTGGGCCCTGAATTTGTGGGTCCCTTCCTATTCAAGAGGAAGATCAACAACGTGGCCTACCAACTAGAGCTACCAGAAGCTTTCCGTATCCATGCGGTATTTCATGTTGCTCTTCTTAAGCCAGATGTTTCTCATCCCTTCCCTGGGCGAAACACTGGCCCTCCTAAACCAGTCCTAGTTAACGGTGAGGAGTTTGAAGTTGAGTATATCTTGGACTGCAGGAAAAGGCGTAACCAAGTCCAGTTCCTAGTAAAGTGGAAAGGATATGGCCCGAAGAGAACTTGTGGGAACCTGAGTGTAATATCCACGCTGAAAGGTTGATTCAGACCTTTAAAGACTCTTACCCACTTAAGTTGTCCCAGTTGGGCATCCGGAGGCTTCCCATTGGAGGGGGGCAATGTCATGAACAACCCTGTCCACTAGATGGCAGTAGTGACGCATCGGCGGGCACGCGCAATTGCGGTAATGGAGCATCGGTGTGCACGGGCATGCAATCGCGGCACTTTAACGCTTACGAGCAGCAGCGGTGCACGTGCTGACGCCATTTTGGCACCAAATTTGGACATTCAAGGGACCTGACACTGGGGCCTCTTGCTGTTCGGTCTACAGCAGGGATCTCCAAACTACGGCCCTCCAGCTGCTGTGAAACTACACTTCCCATGAGGCATTGTAAAACTCTGACATTCGTAGACATGATTAGGCATGATGGGAATTGTAGTTCCTGAACACCTGGAGGGCCATAGTTTGGAGACTCCTGGTCTACAGCATTCCGTGAGACCCACCTGCTACCCGTTATCTGCTACCAATCCTGTTCCTGAGACCCAGGCTTGTCCCTAATTGCTCCAGACTTCTGCCTGCCCTGACTTCGGCTTGTTTGTGACTACTCTTCTGCCTCTCCCTTGATCTGTCTGCTGTCCGCCTGTTGCTGACCTGGCCTGAACCACGACTCTGCCTCTGTCTACTGTTCCTGTACCTGATCCGCCCGCCTGTGTATGACCCGGCCTGTTTGGACTTGCTTGTGTCTATATTACAGTACACTTTCCCCGTTGCTGCAGCCTCCTGCGTCCGGTACCTCCGCCTTCAGTCTGCCAGCCATCCATTCTGCACCTGCACAACTGAAGCATCCCCGGAGACCACGGAAGTTTTACTCAGCTCCAGCACCAGCGTTCACATCAGGCGCTTGTGCGACTCTGCACTCTCGAACTCTCTCTCTGCTCTACCAGGTGTTCCGGGGTCAGAGGAGTAAGAGTAGCCGCTCCCTGCATATCGGGCTCAGCCACCAGGTACGTGACAGGAACTTTGCAAAGTGTGTGTGGTTACATGATCTTGTGGCAGAGAACTGTGTGACGACTTGACGGCACTCACCAAGTCTGTGGCAGAGACTTTTGAACGAGCTTCGCACCAGCTGCTAGGTCAGTGAGAGAGGCCTATCCGGTGGTTGCTGAATCCAGTGTGGAAACGTTTTGTCCTCTGGATCCAAGATCATACCCATGATCCGCAAAGCAAAGTACCTGAATCTCTCCCTACCCCTCCACCCCTCTAACGGAACTTTAATAAAACCCTTAGGCCTCGTACACACGATTGGACATATCCGATGAAAACGGTCCGCGGACCATTTCCATCGGATATGTCCGATCGGGAGTTTGATCCGATGGCGTGTACACACCATCGGATCAAATTCCCCGCCGCCGGACGGCGCGGTGACGCGGCTGTGACGTTGACGCCGCCGCGTCATCGCCACGTCACCGCACCAGGAAGTAAAAAAATTCCGCGCATGCGCCGAATCCATTCGGCGGCGGCGCGGCGGCGGTGGGGGACGACATGTCTGCTGGTAAGTGTACTAACCAGCAGACATGTCGGGCGGACAGATTCCCACCGGATGGATTTCAAAGCATGCTTTGAAATCTGTCGGGTGGAGAAATCTGTCCGCTAGCCCATACACACGAGCGGAGATGTCTGCTGAAACGGTCCATCGGACCGTTTTCAGCGGACATATCCCCTCGTGTGTACGCGGCCTAGCAGAAAAAGAAACCAAGTGTTGGTGTGGACATTTGTAACTCTTCAAGAAGGACCCCTAGGACAAGCATGGTGAACAGTAAGGTAATGGCAGGCCCAAATCTCAACCAACAGCTCTTACGGGGGTAGTGCTACATATAAATGCCCAAATTTCACAATTTCTGCCAGGGTATGCAAACTTTTAAACAAAACGGTATATGGTGACCAGGTGCTTGTAATTTAAACAGGGAAAGTTTGCGATTCCAAGGAGTTGATTACACAACAGCTAAATGTGCTGTGTTTCATCACCCAAATAATTATTTCTTTCATCATATTTGAGTGTTATTAACCCCTTTTTGTTCTTTCCTCATCTTACTAGGAGACTTATATTATTTAGTGTAAGGCGGTTTGCTCACATTTCTCTGGAACGTTATTTAACCGCTTATGGACCGCCGCATGTACATTTACATCGGCAGAATGGCACGTACAGGCACATTGGCGTACCTGTACGTCCCTGCCTAGACGTGGGTCGGGGATCCGATCAGGACCCCCCGGTACATGTGGCGGTTCCCGTGGCTGTGGGAGCGATCCGGGATGAGGGAGCGGCTGTTGGTTTTTGTCCGCCCCCTCCGGATCGCTCCAAGCCAATGCGCGTCCTCCCCCCGTGTCACTTCCTCTGCTTATGTAATGTAAACATAGGCAGAGGAAGTGATGTCAGCTCTCCTCTCAGTGGTATTTTCAATCCGCCGAGAGGAGAGAAGACTCACACAGTAAATCGCACCAACACTACACTGACACCACACACATAGGCATATTTAACCCCTTCTGATCACCCCCCCAGCCCCCTGTCACACTGTCACTGAATGCAGTGATCATATATTTACTGATCACTGCATTTAGTGTCAGTGTGACAGTTAGTGTGACAGGCAGTTAGTGTTAGCTTCAGGGTAGCCCCGTACTCCCCCCTAATAAAGTTTTAACCCCTTGATCACCGCCCTAGTTAACCCTTTCACCCCCTATTGCCAGTGTCACTAAGCGATCATTTTTCTGATCGCTGTATTAGTGTCACTGTTGCCGCTAGATAGCTAATTTTTTTTATTGTGATTTTTTTTTTACTTAAGACATGTGGCTAAATACATTTTGGCCTAAATATTTGACTAAAATTTAGTTTATTCAATTTTTCTTATAACAAAAAGTAAAAAATATCATTTTTTTTTTCAAAAATGTCGCTCTATTTTTGTTTATAGCGCAAAAAATAAAAATAGCAGAGGCGATCAAATACCATCAAAAGAAAGCTCTATTTGTGGGAAGAAAAGGAAGCAAATTTTGTTTGGGAGCCACGTCGCATGACCACGCAATTGTCTGTTAAAGTGACGCAGTGCCGATTTGTAAAAATTACCCTGGGCATTTAGCAGCATATTGGTCCGGTCTTTAAGTGGTTAAAGGAGACAGCCAACCTAAATACAACCATTTGCTGAATGTTTGTAAGTACTTGATGTCAAATGCCTATGGGCTCAGAAGATAGAGGGGAGTGGTCTGACATACAGTAGTCCTGTTAAGTGTCAGTCTCCTGCTTCTCTACTGCCTGTTCACATAGGCTTCAAAGATTTAAAGGGATTACATATGTACTGTGTTGCTTTGCATTTATTTTATGTTACTAAGTAGAAGTCTTTAGATTGCATGGTCACATTGCATACTAGTGCTTTATTTTTTTCTAACAAGTCACCTTTATGATGTACAGTTTTATATTATGCTTTTCTATGTGCCATTTTTGTCTCAGTAAACAAATCTATGGACACCTGGATGTTCGGGTTCGACGGGTTCGGCCGAACTTCGAAAAAAAGTCCGGGTTCGGGACCCGAACTTGACCCCGAACCTGAACCCCATTGAAGTCAATGGGGACCAAAACTTTTGAGTACTAAAATGTCTCTAAAAAAGTAATGGAAAGGGTTAGAGGGCTGCAAATGGCAGCAAAATGTTGGAAAGAGCATGGCAAGTACTTTGCAAACAAATGTAGATAGGGAAATAACTTAAAATAACATAAAATACATAAAAATATTATAATATTGACCTAGGAGGACGAGGTCCATATGAAGTAGGAGGTTGAGGTGGCGGTGGATGTGGCGGTGTAGGTGGATGTGGCGGTGTAGGTGGAAGCGGCGGTGGAGGAGGACGAGGTAGCCAACACAGGTTTTGGTTTTCAATGTATTTATTTTTTAAATTAGGGTACACCCCAAAAGAGTGAGAAAGATCAAAAACACAAGAATGGCTGGGTAAGGCCGGTATACGTGTCTATTCTGCAAAAGGTACGGACAAGTCCTGTGGGATCCATGCCTGGTTCATTTTAATGAACGTGAGCTTGTCCACATTGGCTCTGGACAGACGGCTGCGCTTGTCTGTGATAATGCCCCCTGTCGTGCTAAATACACGTTCAGATAATACACTGGCTGCAGGGCAGGCCAGCACCTCCAAGGCGTAAAGGGCAAGTTCAGGCCATGTGCCCAATTTGGAGACCCAGAAGTTTAAGGGGGCAGACCCGTCATTCAGTACGTGTAGGCGTGTGCACACATACTGCTCCACCATGTTGGTGAAATGCTGCCTCCTGCTAAGACGTTCCATATCAGATGGTGGTGCTGGTTGTTGTGGCGTGCTGACAAAACTTTTCCACATTTCGGCCATGCTAACCCTGCCTTCTGAGGTGCTGGCGGTGCCCCTGCTGCGTTGGCGACCTCTTCCTCCTCCTCTGCCTTCACCTTGTGCTTCTACTGTGCCCCCGCTGTCCGGTGGGAATTCCACCAGCAGCACATCTACCTGCATGCGCTTGTACTCGCGCATCTTACGATCACGCTCCAGTGAGGGAATTAAGGACGGTACATTGTCCTTGTAACGGGGATCCAGCAGCGTGGCCACCCAGTAATCAGCACCTGTTAAAGTGTGGGCAACTCGGCGGTCGTTGCGAAGATAATGCAGCATGTAATCGCTCATGTGTGCCAGGCTGCCCAGAGGCAACGAAAAGCTGTCCTCTGTGGGAGGTGTATCGTCTGTATCCTCTGTATCCCCCCCAGCCACGCACCAGTGATGGCCATGAGCTGGTCTGGGTGACACCCTGCTGTGAACATGGTTCCTCCTCCTCCATCTCCTCCTCCTCATCCTCCACCTTGTCCTCCTCCAGAACTGTGCCCTTGCTGGACAATTGTGTACCTGGCGTTTGTTGGTGTGTACCTGGAGCCATTTGTGAATGACTGCCCTGAAAGCTTTGGAAAGGATCCCGATTCCTCCTCCTTCTCCTCCTCCTGTGCCACATCCTCTTCCATCATCGCCCGAAGCGGTTTTTCAAGGAGGCATAGAACTGGCATAGTAACGATAAGAACGGCGTCATCGGCACTGGCCATGTTGGTGGAGTACTCAAAACAGTGCAACAAGGCACACAGGTCTCGCATGGAGGCCCAGTTATTGGTGGTGAAGTGGTTCTGTTCCGCAGAATGGCTCACACGTGCGTGCTGCAGCTGAGGCTCCACTATCGCCTGCTGCTGCTCGCACAGTCTGGCCAGCATGTGCAAGGTGGAGTTCCAACTTGTGGGCACGTCACATATGAGGCGGTGAGCGGGAAGGCCGAAGTTACGCTGCAGCGCTGACAGGCGAGCAGCAGCAGGGTGAGAACGCCGAAAGTGCGCACAGACGGCCCGCACTTTCTGCAGCAGCTGTGGCATATCGGGGTAATTTTTAAGGAACCTCTGCACCACCAAATTCAGCACATGCACCAGGCAAAGGGATGTGCGTCAAACCGGCTAGGCCCATAGCTGCTACGAGATTTCGCCCATTATCGCACACCACCAGGCCCGGCTCATCGGTCTGTTGTTCCATATCCCTCCACAACTCCTGCGCGGTGTGGGTTTTTTCCCCCAAACAGGAAAGTTTTAAAACTGCCTGCTGTCGTTTACCCATGGCTGTGCTGAAGTTGGTGGTGAATGTGTTACACTGACCGGATGAGGAGGCGGTAGAGGATAAGGAAGCGGAGTAGGAGGAGTTAGCAACAGGAGGCAAACTGAAGCGCCCTGCAATCCTCGGTGGTGGAAGGACATGCGCCAAACTGCTATCCGCCTCAGGCCCAGCCGCCACTGCATTTACCCAGTGTGCTGTTAGGGAGTTATAACATCCCTAACCGTGCTTACTGGTCCACGTATCCGTAGTTAGGTGGACCTTGCCACAGAGTGCGTTGCGCAGTGCACACCTGATTTTGTCCCCCACTTGGTTGTGCAGGGAAGGGATGGCTCACCTGGAAAGTAGTGGCGGCTGGGCACGACGTACTGTGGGACAGCCAATGCCATGAGTCTCCAACAGACGGAATGACAGCATTTCAAAGGCCAGGAATTTTGAAATGCTGGCATTCAGGGCCAGGAATCGCGGGTGGGTAGGGGGGTACTTCCTCTTCCGCTCCAGTGTTTGGGAGAAATAGAGATGAACGCTTCCATGGGACATTGTGGAGATGGTTGGTGACCCAGGTGGTAGTGTTGCTGGCAGATCCTCTGTTTGCAGGGTGGCAGGTGCCACCGTCACTATAGAGGTGGATGAAGAGACCGAGACTGAAGCAGGAGGAGCCAGAGACCTTTCTTGGTTTTTGAGGTGTCTACTCCACTGCAGCTTGTGCTTTGCACTTAGATGCCTGGTCATGCAGGTTGTGCTCAGGTTGAGAACGTTTATGCCTCGCTTCAGGCTCTGATTGCACAGCGTGCAAACCACTTGTGTCTTGTCATCAGCACATTGTGAACTGCCCCGCTAGGGAACTCCTTGGACCTGGCTTTGGTGTGCTCGGTCCCTTGCTGCGTTGGGCAGTAGCAGGCGTACTGTCTAGGGGACGGACGCTCTGCTTTTGCACCCTGCTCCCTCTTCTGCTGTGCTGGTGGCTCTGTGCAATCACCGCCTCTTCCTCTGAACTACACAGGTCACCTGCATGACGTTAATTCCATGTGGGGTCGAGGACTTCATCGTCCTCCACATCATCTTCCACCCAGTCTTCACCCCTGCCCTGCTTGACGGTCTGCACAATTGCGAAAGCAGCAGCAGTTGGCAACTGTGTTTCTTCATCATCCGAGATGTGCTGCGATGGTCCTCCCATGTACTCATCTTGAAACATAAGTGGTTGGGCATCGGTGCACTCAATCTCTTCCACTTCTGGGGCAGGGCTAGGTGGATGGCCCTGGGAAACCCTGATAACAGAGTCATCAAAAAGCAGAAGAGACTGCTGCATGATTTGGGGCTCAGACTGCTTGGCTGATTTGCAAGGGGGTGAGGTGAAAGACTGATGGACATCGGCTGCAGGTGCCAATTCTGATTTTTCAGCACAAGACTGGTTGGGAGACAATGTGAAGGAACTGGAGGCACTGTCAGCAACCCAATCTACTATCGCCTGTACTGCTCCTGGCCTCAACATACATAGAGCCGGATTAGGCCCGACAAAATACCGCTGCAGGCTCTGTCGCCTACTCGCACCTGAGAAAGGTGTTTCACTTGTGCGTGTAGCTGGTACAGATCGACCACGTCCTCTCCCTGCAACAGGAGTTCCACCAGCAGCACCACGACCGGGGCCACCTCCCTTATTTGACATTCTTCTCATATTTCTCTAGGATCTTGTCCTAAATGGGTGTTTTTTTGAATAGCACAATAGAAGAACAGTATCTAAAGGGTGTATCTCACACGTACAGATATGCAGGAAACAAACCAAAAAAATATTATTTGCCCTAAATGGGTGTTTTTTGAATAGCATAATAGAAGAACAGTATCTAAAGTGTTTATCTCACACGTACAGATATGGAGGAAACACTGCAAAATATATTTTTTTGCCCTAAATGGGAGTTTTTTGAATAGCACAATAGAAGAACAGTATCTAAAGTGTGTATCTCACAAGTACAGATATGAACCAAACACTGCAAAATATATATTTTTGCCCTAAATGGGTGTTTTTCTGAATAGCGCAATAGAAGAACAGTATCTAAAGGATGTATCTCATACTTACAGATATGGAGGAAACACTGCCAAATATATTTGTTTGCCCTGAATGGGTGTTTTTTGAACAGCACAATTCAAAATAGAATAGAAGAACAGTATCTAAAGTGTGTATCTCACACATACAGATATGGAGCAAACACTGCAAAATATTTATTTTTTGCCCTAAATGAGTGTTCTTTGAATAGCACAATAGAAGAACAGTATCTAAAGGATGTATCTCATACTTACAGATATGGTGGAAACACTGCAATTTTTTTTATTTTTTTGCCCTAAATGGGTGTTTTTTGAATAGCACAATAGAAGAACTGGATCTAAAGGGTATATCTCACACGTACAGATATGGAGGAAACACTGCAAAATATTTTTTTTTGCCCTAAATGGGTGTTTTTTGAATAGCACATTAGAAGAACAGTATCTAAAGTGTGTATCTCACACGTACAGATATGAACCAAACACTGCAAAATATATTTTTTTGCCCTAAATGGGTGTTTTTTGAATAGCAAAATAGAAGAACAGTATCTAAAGGGTGTATCTCACACGTACAGATTAGGTGGAAACATTCCAAAAAAATTTTTTTGGCCCTAAATGGATGTTTTTTGAATAGCACAATAGAAGAAAAGTATCTAAAGGGTGTATCTCACAGTAACATATGCAGTGCTGGTGTAATTTGATTTCTGAAGCAGGACTGACTGACTCCTATCTAATTCTCTCCCTAAAAACAATAGCAGCAACCTTTCCCTAAAGTATCTAAAGCAGAGTGACTTGCTGTGCTATGTAGATCACTAAGTAATTTGACTTCTGAAGCAGGACTGACTGACTCCTATCAAATTCTCTCCCTAAAAACAACAGCAGCAACCGTTCCCTAAAGTATCTAAAGCAGAGTGACTTGCTGTGCTATGTAGATCGCTGAGTAATTTGATTTCTGAAGCAGGATCGAGTCTGACTCCTATCTAATTCTCTCTCTCAGAGCAGCAGCAGCGCCAGCCTTTCCCTACCGTGCTGTGCTATGTGCCTCTAGCTTATATAGAGGCTGGGTCCCATGCTGCACTGGCCAATCACAGCCATGCCATTAGTAGGCATGTCTGTGATGGCTTCTAGGTCACACAAGTTAAACAAATGTTGATTGGCTTCCTTGCAGCGCGCCATTACATTGCCGAACACTGAACTCGAACTTACAGTAAATTGTTCGGGTTCAGGTTCGCTCAACCCTAGTGATGAGCTCAGGTGGATTATAAGCTATTCCACCCAGAAGAAAGCCAGTCATAAGTGGCAGAGGAACATGGCCTATGATTGGCTTTTGGCTTTGATAGCTTCCAGGCTGGATAGCTCAGGCATGTTTGAACTCATGTCCAAAAAAAAGCCTGAGCTCATTCCTAGTCAACAGCTATACCCAAGTGATGGGGCCTTAGTGAATGCCTAAGGAAAGACATACAGCTCTACCTAGAATTGAAATCCTTAAGCCTGGTGCACACTATCCTTTTTTTATATTCAACCCAGCAAGCTGAATGAAAAAAAATGGAAGAACTCAGTAGGATCCGCTGTACTAACAATCTAATCTTAGTAAAGTGATCTCCCCCACTGAGCTATTGTGTTGTGACAGGGGGATGTCCCCCTGGCGAGGACACACCGGATCAGAGCTCTCATTGGCTGACAGTGTTGATCGGGTGCCAATCGACAGACCGTTTTCGATCATGCCTCCCCGACAAAAGTTGGCCCGGCTGTTTCTATTGAAACGTGCAATGCTGCCCAATATTTGGCCAATGTGTATGGCCCTTTAGTGATGCGTGTCCTGGCACTCTTCTCTAGAAACAAAAGAACTCCTTGTTATGATGACCTAAGCCTGAGGCCGTGTACACACGTCAGAGAACCTCGATGGGCAAAACACATCGTTCCGCCCGTCGAGGTTCTCTGCCGGCCGTCGAAATCGGCGACCCGCCCGTCGGGAATGGCAACCAGCCATTCATCCAGGCGGGCCGTCGAGCAAAAAGAGAGCGTGCTCTCTTTTCGCTCGACGGGATTCCCGACGGGCGGGGCGAGCCAAAAGCGTACACACGGCCGAGGTCCTCGCTGGAATGCAGCTTCCAGCGAGGTTCTCGCTGGTTTCCAGCGAGGTTCTCGGTCGTGTGTACGCCGCCTTACTTTACACATGAGTGAAAACAATAAAAATAAATATTCTAATCTTTACATTGAATGTATAGATTTATAAGTCAAATGGACAGAGAATACATTTTATATGAAACAAGTTAAAGAACAATTTCTATTTACAAGGTCTAGTTCACATTATTGAATTTGTCACAGAAGCATTTAAAATAAACCCAGTCCAAAGGAACTGGAAGTAGTGATATCTGCTCACAGACAAAGGAGCAGCAGATGTCTCCAGGCCTCTTCTCAGTCATTTTTCTCAGCTGGAGAAACTTTCAGCAGCAGCTGCAGATAAAGAGTGATGGATCGTAAACATTTGGGGGACCATTTATAATGGACCACAGGTATGTAAACAATAACTCCGCTTAGGATAAAGAGCACAACGTAGAGATACTCCAGCTGAGGACTGTCGATGATCGGTGCCAGGACCAGGTATATAGCGGCGATAAGTACAATCCCTGGGATAATGATCGGAACCTGAAATAAATATATTGTCATGGTTATCAAAATAAAAACTTCATTCCTGTCTTTTACTTTCATTAGAATTGTTGGCTAAAAAACAGAAACAGATGAGGGTTATTAAATGTTTGTTTATTTTAGTCTTCTTTAAACCCCTTCTCGCCAGCCCCGACAGCCTTTAGGTGGGTCTTTATGCCTGGGGGCAGGGCAGACTTCCTGATCACATGACCACTGTGATTGACTATCACAATGGCCACATGATCACGAGTCAATCTATCTGGTTCTCAATCATGACTAGTAACTAGTTTTGATTATATTAATAGATAATCTAATAGCCTTATTGCTGACAGCAGGCTTTTCTGGGACTATTCTTATGTGCACTAACAGTACAACTGGGCCCCAGCGCTGGCTGTCTGAAGAGTTAGGATTAAAGACTGTCCCTTTACAACTGCTTCCAAGATACCTTCACCTTTGGCTTATGCTAAGTGATACCTCTCAGTTGACATTTCACCATATTCTGGCCATTCTCGTAGAGAGCAGTCTAGACTAGTTATAGTATTATTATTCACATTGTAGTTATTGCTTATATGCACAGTTTTTTTTGTGGACTTTGCTGGTGGGCGTGATGACCGCCGGGCACCCGCGATCGTTCGTGACACAACACAACACACAGATCCTGGTTCTTTAAGGGGTGAAAAGACTGATTGGGCCAGATTCAGCAAGACTTGCACTGGAGTAAATCGATATGCGCCGCGTAACTGTAAAGATGCGCCGTTGTATCTATGTGGCCGTACCCACCAACCTAGATGCGCCAGAAAACAGGCCTTTTCCGATCGGCTTAACTTTCCCTCGCCAGAGTACCGTTAGCGCATATTTTCGCTCGTCGCATCCGTCGCGCCTATTGATTTGCCATGCAAATATGTAAATGAGGGAGTTTTCCCGATTCGCGAACGGATTAGCACCATACGCTGGCTACATGCGCCGCACGTATGTGGAACGGCTAGCGCAAAGTTATTTTTACAAATAGCTGCTTTATCTTTACTCCAGACGGCCACAGGTCAGGAGGAGAGCAGCTACAGCAGCAGCGTTACCGACGAAAGTAGCAAGCTGAACAAACACACTTGCAAGGACAACACCTCTGTGTGCCAACATGCCAGGGGCAGTCGCGGTCCTAGCACTAGTACTGGGTCCCCCGGAACGAAGGAGGCGGGCACGTGAGAGGATATACCGCACGCGCATGAGCCTCTTTGGCATGGGGGATGAGGAGGTGTATCGCCTCTTCAGATTCAGCCCTGATGCAATACTTGAACTAACCACAACCCTGCAGGGTGACATCACCAGCAAGACACACTGCTCACAAGCAGTGCAGCCACTGGTGAAGGTACTGGCAACACTTCATTTCCTTGCAAGTGGATCATTCCAGCGTACAAGTGGAGTGGTGGCTGGGATGTCACAGTCCTCCATGAGCAGATGTGTGCACCAGGTTGTCCCTGCAATCCTCAGACGCATGTCCAACCAGTTCATCAGACCAACCACTGAGGAGCTGCGGCTGAAGGCAATGACAGATTTCTACAACATTGCCAGATTCCCACGCACTGTGGGGGCCATTGATTGCACACATGTGGCCCTACAGCCCCCCAGTGCCATAGAGCACATATACCGCAATCGGAAGCATTGGCACTCCATCAACGTACAGGTGATAGCTGATGCCCAACGCCTCATATGGCACGTCCGTGCCAAACACCCCGGATCCAGCCATGACAGCTACATCTACAATCAGAGCCCCATCCCAATGGAATTCGAACAGAACATGTATGGGGACAGCTGGCTGGTTGGTGAGTGACATGGGTGGCAGGCATGACTATCCCCTCCCATGATGCACACATCACAAGGGCCACATGCATGACTAACATCCTCCTGTCTTTTCCCTTACAGGTGACTCTGCATATGCACTGGGACCCCATCTCATGACTCCTTTCCGAACCCCCAAACCAGAGGAGAGAGAAAATACAATGAAGCACACATCAAAACCCGTGCAGTGGTGGAGCAAACATTTGGGCTCCTGAAGTCCCGTTTCCGCTGCCTGGATAAGTCTGGGGGGGCCTTATTGTATTCCCCTACCTTTGTGTGTCAGATCATCGGTGCATGTTGCATTCTGCACAACTTTGCCATGAGAAAAGGCCTGCAGATTGACATATGTGATGACCTGACCCCCCAACCAGACAGCCCCCCCTGCCAGAGGAGACCTATTCAGCTGATGGAAGAGCAGTCAGGAGGGTCCTCGCCGTAGGCATCTTTGGACAATAAACAAAAACATTGATCACACGAACAATGCACGCATGCACACCACTGATGTCCCTAGATCACACACACCACATCCAGATCGCATTGGATTAGCCCAAGTCCAACATGTAGGACTTGGGAGCAGCAACGCCAGCGTCAAGGCCCCAATGATGTCGCTGTCCATTCATACACCATTCACACGTCATTCACACAGCCGTGGGGATAACTTCTCCACCACGGCCGAGGGTGACACCCCTTACTGGCAGGAGTGCCACCCCCTCACATTCACACACCATTCACACTGAAACGTGTGCAGTATCAAAAAAAAATCTCATATCCTGAGCATAATCACAAATAAAAAAGCTCATAACCTGAGCATAATCACAAATGAAAAAGCTCATAACCTGAGCATTAAGAATAAAATAAAAATCTCATGTCCTGAGCATTAAGAAAAAAAAAAATCATCTGGGATGCCGGGGGCTCCTTCTGGTGGCCCCCTCTGGCTCCTCAGCTGCCTGGATGGAGTGGGTGGGGGTGGGGGGGCATCTGGAGGTGGCTGATCCCCGGGTGGGCCACTCCTGGCAGGTGTGGCCTGCATGCCCTCCAAGGCCATGGCTATCCGGCCGAGGTAAGAGTTGGTCTGGGCCTGCATTCTGAGCTGCTGGGCCTGCATCCTGAGCTGCCGGGTGACCTGGTATTGTTGGGCCCGCCGACTCTGCCTCCCCTGGTCCCGGATGGCAGCAGTGTTTGCCTGGACGGCTGCAGTGAGGTGCCTTATATCACCCTGCACCTCCCCCAGACTGGTCACCACTGCAGCGCAGTTGCATCTGACATCCTGCATTGCATTGGATATCTGGGCCACGGAGCACAGGTTGTCAGCCACTCTGTCCAGGTGCCCAACTATGTCCACCATTTGCTGCGTCTGCCTGGCGTGATCCCTCGCCACCTGGTCCTGGACCAGATCAGACACCCCCCTGGTCTTACGGGTGGCCTTCCTGGGGCCAGGAGATGGTTGTCCCCGGGGGGATGGAGTCGCCCTTGAGGGGCTTCCTAGGATGGGGGAGGGTATTGCAGAGGGCCCTGCAGAAGAGGAGGACTCTTCCAAAAATAAAATTATGTCTTGCTCTGCCACAACAGGCTGCTCCTCAACCACCTCTGCAGGTGAGGTGTGGGCACTCTCCTCCTCCACCTCGGTCTCTTCACCACCCATGGGCTCGGGCACAGGATGCCGTTGGGGGATGGGGTGGACTGGCCGCCAACAGATGATGGCCCAGCTCCGTCATCTGTGGATGACACAAAGCAGACACATGTTGGGTGGTCCCACACACTTGGCACATGTACCCTCCCCCCACATGCAACACACCAAAAAGGGGGTAAAAATCACTTACCTGTCCTGGAGCCTTCCTCCACAGAGTCATATCCAGGGACCCCCTCCAACTGCTCCCTGTCCAGGCAGCGGGCGACCACCTCCTCCTCCGTGGTCAGGCTGACGGCACATGGGGGTCCACCACCCGTGCCCCTCTAATGCCTCCTGATGGTGGCCACCTTGCCACGGACATTGCGCCGCAGGTCATTTATTTTTTTTTGGATATCGCCAGCAGTCCGGGTGGAGTACCCCAAAACATTCACCCTGCCAGCAATGGTCTCCAGGATGCCTTGCTTCCGATCCCGGCTGGTCTTCATTTTTTTTTTGCTGTGGAGGAACTCATTAAAAGTCTCTATAGCCGAGATTATAACAGAGACCTCCTGGGAATTGAAATTGAGGTTCCTCCTCTCTTTGGGGGGAGCGGGAGCAGCCATCTCTTTGCAAAAGTAACTTCCCTGGGGTGGGGGGAAACGGAAATACTTTTGCGCCGGAATGGCGCTTCCGCTGGCGCTTTTATACGTGCAACGGAACACATTGCGCTGACGTTTCCCGTGAAGTGGTGCTGACGGAAGTTGTGAGCATGCGCAGAGGGGGCCGAGTGAAGCCTCACACACTGCGCATGCTCCGTGGATGATGCGCTGAACGTAAGCCTCTGCGCTGGGCTCCGCCCATCATTTACATATGATCACACCCACTTCCACTAGCGTCGGGTTACGCCAGCGCATTTCCGTTACTCCGGCGCAAAGTAACGGACAGGCGCTTGGTGAATACTGTACTTCACTCGCTAGTTTGCGTCAGCGCAGCGTATATGCGATGCGATACGCTGGCGAAAAGATGCGTGCATCCACCTGAATCTGGCCCATTGTGTGTTCATACAAAGTATGAACAGCGATCTGTCATTTCCCCTAGTAAGTCCCATTCCCCCTTCAGTTAGAACACAGAGAGGGAACACAGTAAACATCTTGATCGCCCCCTAGTGTTAACTCCTTCCCTGCCAGTGACATTTTTACAGTAATCAGTGCTCATTTATATCACTGATCGCTGTAAAATTGTCAATGGTCCCAAAAATGTGTCAAAAGTGTCCGATGTGTCTGCCATAATGTCGCAATCCCGATAAAAATCGCAGATCGCCACCATTACAAGTAAAAAATAAATAATAATAAAAATGCCATAATTCTATCCCCTATTTTGTAGACGCTATAACGTTTGCGCAAACCAATCAATATACGCTTATTGCATTTTTTTTTAACAAAAATATGTAGAAGAATACATATTTTAACTGAAATAGTCTGACTCCTTTTTTGAGACATTCTCACTTTGGTCTCCAATTTTTCTGCAAATATGTATAATTAGATGATACCTTTATATGTCCTACTAATGTGTGTATTCAATTTGACTTCTTATGGATTTTAACCTTCCTTTTTGTATATGTTCTAATTATATGGATCTGTACCACCATTTATTTATTTAATAAAAGTTTGTAAACAAAAAAAAGAATACATATTGACCTAAACTGAGGAAAAATTTATTTAATTTATTTTAGTTGGGATATTTATTATAGCAAAAAGTAAAAGATATTGGGGTCAATTCACAAAGAGAAACGTTATTGGTTTTCTTCAGGTGTTAAATTAGCACTCCTTATTTAACGCTAGCAAACATGGTATTCACGAAAGCTATAATCGTTATTTAACATAGTCGTTATGGTTTTCAACTGACTCTTTATCCAAACGTTATGCTAACTACTCAGACGTTATTATTAACATTTGGGACGTTAAAATAACTCTTAAGATCGTTAAATAATGCTGGAGAGATGCATTCTGGGAGCAGAAGGGGAGGAGAACAGCTGCATGTGGAAAAGAGCAGATACAGAGAGAGAGAGAGAGAGAGAGAGACACAAGCAATACACATGGAGATTGAGCATGTGATGTGCAAAACTTCTAGTGTGTGTTTTTCTAAAGCCATGTGTATTTCCTCATACAGAGAATAAATCATGGGAGATGATAATCGGAATTTAGCTATCACCTGGGTTTCAGAAAAGTCATCCAAAATAGTATGTGAACGGAATACACGTTTATAAATCTGAACAACATTCTAACGTGTTCTTCTTCGCCTCTGGATAATTTTAAGTTCAAATAGAGCACAGTTCTAGCTTGCCCAACACTACTAAAAACTTCACTACACTACAAAAATTGCCAAAAGCTTCCTCTAACAACAAAATATCGCCTGGGAAATGTCATAACGCCACCCTGAGGGAGGTGTTAATTTAACGATTGCTTAACGATTGATAACTGTCAAAAAAATCTTTGTGAATTGCACTTCTGTACATATTTAACGATTTGACTCTTTAAAATAACGTTTTGAATCTTTAAAATAACGATTTGACTCTTTAATACGGATCCACACCTTAAAATATCGTTTCTGTGTAGGGAAACGTTATTTGATGATTTTTCAAAGCGTTAAATCGTTTAGTGAATTGAATTAGCTTCAATAACGTGCAAAATCGTTAAAATAACACTCGCAATCTGAAAATAAAGCTTTGTGAATTGACCCCAAATGGGGTCAATTCACAAAGAGAAATGTTATTGGTTTTCTTCAGGTGTTAAATTAGCACTCCTTATTTAACGCTAGCAAACATGGTATTCACGAAAGCTATAATCGTTATTTAACACAGTCGTTATGGTTTTCAACTGACTCTTTATCCAAACGTTATTCTAACTACTCAGACTTTATTATTAAGATTCGGGACGTTAAAATAACTCTTAAGATCGTTAAATAATGCTGGAGAGATGCATTCTGGGAGCAGAAGGGGAGGAGAACAGCTGCATGTGGAAAAGAGCAGATACAGAGAGAGAGAGACACAAGCAATACACGTGGAGATTGAGCATGTGATGTGCATAACTTCTAGTGTGTGCTTTTCTAAAGCCATGTGTATTTCCTCATACAGAGAATAAATCATGGGAGATGATAATCGGAATTTAGCTATCACCTGGGTTTCAGAAAAGTCATCCAAAATAGTATGTGAACGGAATACACATTTATAAATCTGAACAACATTCTAACGTGTTCTTCTTCGCCTCTGGATAATTTTAAGTTCAAATAGAGCACGGTTCTAGCTTGCCCAACACTACACTACACTACAAAAATCGCCAAAAGCTTCCTCTAACAACAAAATATCGCCTGGGAAATGTCATAACGCCACCCTGAGGGAGGTGTTAATTTAACGATTGCTTAACGATTGATAACTGTCCAAAAAATCTTTGTGAATTGCACTTCTGTACATATTTAACGATTTGAATCTTTAAAATAACGATTTGAATCTTTAAAATAACGATTTGAATCTTTAAAATAACGATTTGACTCTTTAATAAGGATCCACACCTTAAAATATAGTTTCTGTGTAGGGAAACGTTATTTGATGATTTTTCAGAGCGTTAAATCGTTTAGTGAATTGAACTAGCTTCAATAACGTGCAAAATCGTTAAAATAACACTCGCAATCTGAAAATAAAGCTTTGTGAATTGACCCCAATGTATGAACGGAAGATCAATGATTCCCCCTAGTGAGTCCACCCCCCCCCCCACACAGTAAGAACACAAATAGGAACACACTTAAACCCTTCCCCGCCTCTAGTGTTAACCCCTTCACTGCCAATGGCATTTTTATAGTAATCCAATGCATTTTTATAGCATTGATCGCTATAAAAATGCCAATGGTCCCAAAAATGTGTCAAAAGTGTCCGATGTGTCCGCCATAATATCGCAGTACCGAAAAAAACGCTGATCGCCGCCATTACTAGTAAAAAAAAAATATTAATAAAAATGCCTTAAAACTACCCCCTTTTTTGTAAACGCTATAAATTTTGCGCAAACCAATCAATAAACGCTAATTGCGATTTTTTTTTACGAAAAATATGTAGAAGAATACGTATCGGCCTAAACTGAGGAAAAATAATGTTTTTTTAAATCTTTTTTGGGGATATTTATTATAGCAAAATGTAAAAAATATTGCATTTTTTTCAAAATAGTCGCTCTACTTTTGTTTATAGCGCAAAAAATAAAAACCGCAGAGATGATCAAATACCACCAAAAGAAAGCTCTATTTGTGGGAAAAAAAGGACGCCAATTTTGTTTGGGAGCCACGTCGCATGACCGCGCAATTGTCAGTTAAAGCGACGTAGTGCCGAATCACAAAAAGTGCTCTGGTCTTTGGACAGCAATATGGTCCGGGGCTAAAGTGGTTAAAGCGATGCAGTGCCAAATTGTAAAAGGTGCTCTTGTCAGGAAGGGGGTAAAATCTTCCGGGGCTAAAGCGGTTACAGGACCGTCTAAATAGCATCATGGGCCCCTGGGCAAAGTAATGATGACAGTGCAGGTAAACAGACATCAAATAGATAGGAGGCAGACTGCCTGCCCTGTGTATCTTTCACTCACAGTGCCATCACAAGGCCCCCAATTTTGGGGCAGCATGGACTCAAGGACCAGCTGCTTTGGGGAAAGTGCAGGGGCCACCCATGCAGCTGGGGCCCCTGGGCCAGTGTCCAGGTGTGCCCTCTCATTAAGACAGCCCTGAGCGGTTAATGTAGAAATAACGTGGATACAGCTAAGAAGCTGAACATTTTATCACTTACTTTATATGGTCGGGGAATATCCGGCTTCTTAATCTTCATATATATCAGGCCAGCAATCGTTGTACCATAGAAAAGCCAGGTTGTAAAGCTGAATGTAGACAAGAGAACAAGATTATAGTTATTTAGAATCTATCACTGCGTATACTGAAATGTTCAGGCATGGTATGAGCAATGATGTCTGAAATAAGGATAAGATAATGTAACAGCTAACCACCCTTAGCAATCATAAAGCTAGCAATAACAAAGCGGACATTTTTGGATGACCTTTTAAATTTAAGTGCTTATATGTCCCACAATTGGTCTGGACTTCTCCTTTACCTGAGATGACCTTAAAGCTGGTCTTACATTGAATGACATTTGACCAGCTGCTGATCAACCGGTAAAAATTCAATCAATGTGTGGTTTTACTGAAAACTCAAAGGGGACTATGGTCATTGCCAGGTCCGGGGCGTGTGGTCTAGCAATGGCGGAGTAGGGTAAATGCGTGCAGAGCACTGACCAAACCCTCTAGGGAGTAGCGTGGCCCTGCAGCCCTAAGCCCTACAAGGTAAACTGCAAGCAGACACTCTGGAGTGTTACACAGGATGAGCAGCGTAAGGAAAAAGGGGGAAGAGAAGCCGACACAAAAAAAACAGCAAAACTTGCTAAGCTGCATCCGATACAGCAAGAGATCCAAAGTTATTTCTCACGTACACAGACAGCCATAGCCCGAGCTTCAGTAGTGGAGACATTGGGCCAGATTCAGGTAGATGGGAGCATCTTTAAGCTGGAGTAACGTTTCTCATTTACGTTACTCTGGCGAAATTTTAGGAGCAAGTGCTGTTATTCATGAAGCACTTGCTCCTAAAGTTGCGGCAGCGTATTGCAAATGAGCCGGCGGAATTCAAATTGGGCAGGTACGGGGCGTTTATTATTTAAACTAAGCGCGATCCCGCGGCGAACGTACTGCGCATGCGTCGACTGTCAATGCATCCCAGTGCGCATGCTCCAAATTCTGTCAGTGAACGTCAATGACGTCAAATCCCCATTCATGGACGTTTTTTTTTTTCGACGCGATGACGACGGCTATACTTAACATACAGTAGGATACTCCACTAGGGGGCTGCTTTATCTTTACGCCGCGTATCGCTTACGGAAACGTCGGAAAGTCACTGCGTCGCGCCCGAATACGATCGTGAATTGCCGATTCCCGCTGATTAACATATTTTTTCGGCGTTAATCAGCGGGAACGCCCCCGGCGCCATTTTTAAATTAAAGTTGCGATGCGATGGCGAAATTCAATTAGGCCGATCACATCGGAACTCCAACCCGGCGTTTCTTGTTTTCTGGTTACAGAAAACAAAAACGCCGGCTTAAAGTGAGAGTTAGGCTGGAGTATCACTGATACTCCAGCCTAACTCTACCTGAATCTGGCCCATTGGGGATTGAGTATACAGAGATACCAAGAGCGGGTGCAATAGCAAGAAGAGAAACAGATTGCTGACCGGTGGGAAATGGTAGATGTAATGCCGGGTGAGCCAGACTTGATGTCTATCTTACGAGCCCTGCTGACACAAAACGAAATGGAAGCACTTGTGTCCCCTCTGGAGGAGGGCCATCGGAAGGAATTAGAGTTCATTAGAGCGGAGGTTTAAGCCCTGTTGGATAAACTCTCATTAGAGAGGACACAAACTGCTGGGCTGGAAAACCGTATCGAATGTCTGGAAGGACTGGACAAAAAACGTTCTTTACAGGTGATACAGGACCCCTCTCTACAGCTGAGATTTGAGGAGATTGAGATCGGAGCTGACAGCTCAACCTCAGATTTAGAGGGATCCCGCAAGAGATTGAAGGTGAGCCTTTATATATAGCAGTAAAACCAATATGCCAGCAAATTGGAGCAGTAACGGTGCCGAATGTGATTGAGTTTGATAGACTGCACAGAGCCCTAGGTTTACAGTCCTTAGATCCAGCGAGACCGAGAGATGTTATCGGGCGTTTCCATCGATATGCCCATAAAGAACTGGTCAGCCGATAATTTTTGAAGGCATGACAGTTAAAATCTTACCAGATCTCCCCCGGGGGACCCTACAATGGAGAGCACAACTGCGACCGCTCTTAGGCCTCGTACACACGATCAAATCTGTCTGCTGGAAACGGTCTGCTAGACCGTCCCAGCAGACAGATTCGATCTTGTGTACGGGCGAGCCGACGGATTTGGCCACCCGACAGATTTCAAAGCATGCTTTGAAATCTATCGGGTGGGAATCCGTCCGCCCGACATGTCTGCTGGTTAGTACACTTACCAGCAGACATGTCGTCTCGCACCGCCGCCGAATGGATTCGACGCATGCGCGGAAGTGTTTTACTTCCTGGTGCGGTGACGTGGCGGCGTCAACGCCACGTCACCGACACGTCAGCGCGCCGTCTGCTGGCGGGGATTTTGGTTTGCTCATGTGTACACGCGAGCAAACCAAAATCCTAGCAAACAGATTTGTTCAAATCGGTCGGTCCGACTGATTTGAACAAATAGATTGCCTCGTGTGTACGAGGCCTTAGAGAAAATTAAGCAGACGGGAGGCTCTTACAGATAGGGATTCCCCATATCATTGTTTGTGAAGAAAGGATCTCTATAATTTTCGCTCTTCTCTCCTTCGGAACTCCCAGATTTGTTTAACTCCCTAGGAATAGAACAGTGTGAGGTCCCAGGGCTGGGAGGACCCCTCTAGCCCTGGAGACTGAAGGCGGGGGAAAAGGAAGGAGTAGAGAAGTATCTATAGAGGTACCTCTAGGAGATAGAGGAGTATAATGTGGAAAGATGAAATCTCTTGGAGATATAAACAGATAACTGATAACTGGTTATATAAAGTAAAATGTGATTGTTTTCATAGATATAATAAGTATAGACATAATAGTAGGATACTGTGACAGATGATACGAGATGGTAAAAGTAAAGATTGGTATTTATGGAAGAACAAAAGGAATAAGATGAAGGCCAACCTGAAAGGGAGTACCATGTGGTGGGTAGGGTACTATTTATAGGAGTAGTAAAAGTTGGTAGCATATATGAAGAGCATAGGTGTGTATGTAGAGGGGGGAACTACATGTATGGGTATATCGTATAAGTATATTGAAGGAGAGTAGGAGGGTGGACGGGGATATCTAACTATAGAGGAGGGAGGAAAGAAAATGGAAATGGGAGAGGGGCCCCCGGAAGGAAGGAGATTAGTCGGAGACGGGAGATAAATAAGGGAAAAGGTACGGGCTGCATTTAATGAGGTAAAACATCTTAATACGGATGTTGGATTTATACAGGAGACGCACTTTAAGGAAGGAGTCTACCCATATCTTCAAAACAGATATTTTCCGAATGTGTATCATGCCTCAAATCAGGAGGCTAAAACTAAAGGAGTGGCTATTCTAATTTCAAATAGAATACCATGGCCCCTTACAGATAAATGTCTGGACCCAGGGGGAAGATATATTTTCCTTAAAGGATCTATAGGCAGTGAGAAGGTAACCATAGCCACCATTTATGTGCCGAATGTGCATTAAAATAGCTTTTTGGTTAAAGTTCTCTTGACGGAATTTAGAGAGGGAAAGTTGATCTGTGGAGGAGACTTAAATATCCCCCTAGATCCAAAAGTAGACACCTTGGTACCTAGGTACCCAGTGGAATCAGGAGACGCATCTTGCGGAAACTACATGAACTTCAACTGATAGTTGTGTGGCGCATTATACAGCCAGGGGAGAGAGACTATACTTACTTTTCTAACCTCATCAAACATATTTACGAATAGCAGGCGCACTGAAAGTGCAGTTTTTGTCAATGGCATTATTGGGGTTAATGGTGTGATATTGCACATTCGCGGGGGTGACACCATCGCCACTCCGGCCAATTACAGCGCCGGAGCAGCGATAACAGGAAGAAGATGCGAGGAGACATAGTGGCAGCGGCAGAGGGGAACGAGGGGGACTTCAGGGTCTTCGATCTCAGGTAAGTGCCACATAATGAGCTAGTATGCTATGCATACTAGCTCATTATGTCTTTCTCTTGTAGGTTATTTTTTTTCTCCCGTTTTTCATGGGGGGTTACTTCCTCTTTAAGAAGACAAATATCAGACCTTCTACGGTATAAGGCTGAGGCGGTCTTGCACTACGGGAGGAGGAAGATGTATGATTCGGGAGAAAAATGTGGTAAACAGAGACGGTCATATATACCATTTATTAAAACACAAATAGATCAAAAACTTTCACTTCCAAAAGAAATGGTGCAAGAATTTGGGGAATATTACTCCTCTTTATACAATTTGCCGGAGATGTCGGGCCCCCCTTTGTCTCTCGAGAAATACTTGACCTCCTCACGACTGGCTGGAAAATTGGAAAGACCAATCACTATTGAGGAAGTGCAAACAGTAATGAAAACAATAAAACATGGAAAGGCACCAGGCCCAGATGGGTTCACTAAACAATATTACAAAAGCTTTATTACATTATTGGGCCTGTATATTTGGGGTGGTACATTATTGGGGCCGTATAAGGTTTTCAATGCAGTTGGACAAACAGTGGTGTTACCACCTGAGGCAGTAATCCCGAAAGAGGGGAAGGACCCAGTGATATGTAGAAGTTATAGACCAATATCTTTAATAAATGTGGATTGAAAAATCTTGACAAAGATCCTGGCATCCCGTATACAGCCCCAGCTTTCGCAGTTAGTCCATTTTGACCAAGTAGGGTTTATTCCGACAAGAGAAGCAAGAGTTGATCTATCATGCAAATCAAAAAAAGATATTGAGTGTGTTTTTGAATACGAATGCAGAAAAGGCATTCGACAGAGTAAACTGGAAATTTATGTGGGAGGTCTTAAAACAGATGGGCTTGGGTGAGCAGATGATACAATGGATAGAGGGAGTGTATACGGGCCCCCGGGCCCTTGTAAAAGTAAATGGTGTGCACTCTAGGTTTTTCTCGGTCACAAATGGGACCCGACAGGGCTGTCCCCTGTCGCCTCTTCTATTTGCACTGACATTAGAGCCTTTGCTAAACAAAATTTGACAGAACCTGGATATTGTGGGTATTGAATTGGGGGGAAGGGAATATAAAGTATCAGCATATGCAGATGATATGCTTTTCTCACTATCAAGACCACAAATATTGTTACCCAATTTAATGGAAGAAGTGGAACAGTACGGGGGTCTGACAAATTTAAAAATAAACTATGGCAGGTCGGAGGCGATGGGCGTAGCACTCCCGGATCCCATAAAAAAAGGACTAGAGCACAGTTTTAAGTTTAGGTGGACAACTAAAGCATTAAACTATCTGGGAACACGAATGCCCCCAAACTTAATAGATACTTTTGAATTGAATTTTATACCACTACTTAGGACAGTCAGAACACTGCTGGATGGATGGAATGAGGTACGCACTCATGGTTTGGAAGATGTAATATTTAAAAAATTAGTGTAGTGCCTAAATTCCTCTATCTTTTCTTGCTTAAAGTTCTTTCTAAATCCCGCGATAACTCGCAGCAGACATCCGCAATGTCTCCTGGGAACAATGACAAAAGCTCCCAGGAGACATTGCGGCATCGAGGAAGTGACGGAATACCCACACACTTCCCGATGAATCCATATACAGGAAGCGGTCAGTAACATAAAGGATTACTAAGGTACAGTGGATCGGAAAAAAAACATGCGGTTTAGTAATTATGCATATGAGCGTATCATTTATTTTTTTGGTCTCCACACTTTTTTCCCCAGGACTTGACCCCTGAGGAGGAATATCGACACCGGATATGTATAAATACTATCTGGCAGCCCAACTCGACAGGATAGTGGATTGGAGTAGACACGGGGGCCCAGATTCACAAAGCACTTGCGCCGACGTAAAGCAAGTTACGCCGACGTAAGTACAAATGTGCACCTGGGTGTCTGTGCGCCAAACCCACATACCAACATACGCCTAAAAACTGGCGACTCTACGCCGACATAGCTTGTCTATGCCGGCGTAGCGTGGCCGCACATATAGGCTGGACGCATGTTGCTGCCCCCATTGGTCAGACATTTAAATATGCAAATGTGGGAAATACGGCAATTCGCGAACGTATGTGCGCCCGGCGCATACTACACGAGGTGCGCGTAAGTTTTACGTCTGGCGCAAAGTTATTCCCCATAAAGGAGGTGCGACCCGGCAACAGATGTACACAGGTCAATTGGAGAGCAGCTGCAGCAGTTCCGTTACAGACGAGCTGAGCAACCACACTTGCAGGACAACACATCCGTATGCCAACATGCCAGGGGCAGCCATGGTCATAGCACTACTGCGTCCACAGGCACGGAGGAGGGCACAGGAGAGGATATACCGAACGCGCATTAACGTATTTGGCATAGGGGAATCGGAGGTATACCACATCTTCAGATTCAGCCCTGATGCCATCCTGGAATTAGCCACAGCCCTGCATGATGAAATCACCAGCCAGACGGGATGGTCACATGCAGTGCAGCCACTGGTCAAGGTACTGGCAACACTCCATTTCCTCGCCAGTAGATCTTTCCAACGTACAAGTGGAGTCGTGTCTGGGATGTCACAATCCACCATGAGCAGATGCATGCACCAGGTTGTCCCCGCAATCCTCACATGCATGTCCCACCACATCATGCAGGATTTCTACAGAGTTGCCGGATTCCCACGCACCATCGGGGCCATTGATTGCACACATGTGGCACTACGGCCCCCGTGCCACAGAGCACATATACCGCAATCACAAGCCTCACCACCTCACATTGGTTTAGCCCAAGTCTACCGCACGGGACTTGGGAGCAGCAATGCCACGCCAAGGCCCCAATGAAGTTGCTGTCCATTCATACCACATTCACACGGTCGTGGGAATAACCTCTCCCCGACGAACCAAGGTGACCCCTGCCAGCTGACACGCCTTGCTGGCAGAAATGTCACCCATACACACACTCACACACCAGTCACACGGTCGCAATGACCTCACCGGGCAAACCCTGCCCCTGAAAACGGGGTCCAGTCCCCACCTCAGCACTCCTCTCTGTGTGAATGGTGCTGTGACATCCGGGGAAAAAAAAGGGATCATGCCATTAACAGCCATGGCATGCCCTTACAGGTGCACGGCACATGCATCTGTGCACGTGACCAAAATAAAAAATAAAAGCTCAAACTCTGAGCGGCACTTTTCCTGAGGACAGTCATTTGCCCACTCACGGCCCAGGCCTCATGCCAAGGGTTCAGCTCCGTAGCTGTCGTGGTGCTTATTATATAGGCAAAAGGAATATAATCCGAGTAACTGGCTATCTTCTAAATTGTAAAACTATAATGTTGTATCTCTATACCCTGATTAAAGAGAAATAAAGCATTTAAAAGAAAACTCAAAGGGGTCGGATGGAAAATTGTTTGCTGAACAGAGCAAGCATCCAATCAGATATAGAGAGTAGGGATGAGCTTCGTGTTCGAGTCAAACCCATGTTCGACCATTCGGCAAAATACGAACGTTACGGGCCGTCCGCGCCAAATTCGAGTGGCGCGTCACAGCCCAAAATTCACTGCTATGACCGGCATGCTTGGCCAATCACAGCGTGTAAAAAACGGCGAGCCATAATTGGCCAAAGCCAGGGTGGCTTTGGCCAATTATGGCTCAGGGGGTTTAGTACACACCCCACACTATAAAAGGCCGCCTGCAGGTCGGCCTTGTGTAATGTGTTGCGGCGGTGGTTAAAGACAGACAGAGGAGAGAGAGACAGTGTCATTTTTTTCTAGGTGGATAGAGCAGGCAGGCTAGTCAGTTAAAGTTACAGTGTGTAGAGGATATATATGCATTCCAGGTGTTGTACATATATTTATATACTTTATAGTTTAGCTAGATCAGCTATTCCTAATTTACTGGCAGGCAGTTGATTGTGCTAGCTGCAGTATTCTCACGTGGTATATTGCTTGTGTCCTCTGTAGTTTGCACCTAAAGCTACTTGGTCTGTACTGCCCCTGTCCCCTGTAGTTTGCACCTAAAGCTACTTGGTGTATACTGGCCGTGACCTCTGTAGTTTGCACCTAAAGCTACTTGGTGTGTACTGGCCGTGTCCTCTGTAGTTTGCACTTAAAGCTACTTGGTGTGTACTGCCCGTGTCCTCTGTAGTTTGCACCTAAAGCTACTTGGTGTGTACTGCACGTGTCTTCTGTAGTTTTTGCACCTAAAGCTACTTGGTGTGTACTGCCTATGTCCTCTGTAGTTTGCACCTAAAGCTACTTGGTGTGTACTGCACGTGTCCTCTGTAGTTTGCACCTAAAGCTACTTGGTGTGTACTGGCCGTGTCCTCTGTTGTTTGCACCTAAAGCTACTTGGTGTGTACTGGCCATGTCCTCTGTAGTTTGCACCTAAAGCTACTTGGTGTGTACTGCACATGTCCTCTATAGTTTGCACCTAAAGCTACTTGGTGTGTACTGCACGTGTCCTCTGTAGTTTGCACCTAAAGCTACTTGGTGTGTACTGCACTTGTCCTCTGTAGTTTGCACCTAAAGCTACTTGGCGTGTACTGCCTGTATCCTCTGTAGTTTGCACCTAAAACTACTTGGTGGGTACTGCACGTGTCCTCTGTAGTTTGCACCTAAAGCTACTTGGTGTGTACTGCACGTGTTCCCTGTAGTTTTCACCTAAAGCCACTTGGTGTGTACTGGCCGTGTCCTCTGTAGTTTGCACGTAAAGCTACTTGGTGTGTACTGGCCGTGTCCTCTGTAGTTTGCACTAAAAGCTACTTGGTGTGTACTGCACATGTCCTCTGTAGTTTGCACCTAAAGCTACTTAGTGTGTACTGGCCGTGTCCTCTGTAGTTTGCACCTAAAGCTACTTGGTGTGTACTTTACGTGTCCTCTGTAGTTTGCACCTAAAGCTACTTGTTGTGTACTGCATGTTTCCTCTGTAGTTTGCACCTAAAACTACTTTGTGTGTACTGTGTCCTCTGTATTTTGCACCTAAAGCTACTTGGTGTGTACTGCACGTGTCCTCTGTAGCTTGCACCTAAAGCTACTTGGTGTGTACTGCACGTGTCCTCTGTAGTTTGCACCTAAAGCTACTTGGTGTGTACTGGCCGTGTCCTCTGTAGTTTGCACCTAAAGCTACTTGGTGTGTACTGGCCGTGTCCTCTGTAGTTTTCACCCAAAGCTACTTGGTGTGTCTTGCACGTGTCCTCTGTAGTTTGCACCTAAATCTACTTAGTGTGTACTGCACGTGTCCTCTGTAGTTTGCACCTAAAGATACTTGGTGTATACTGGCCGTGTCCTCTGTAGTTTGCACCTAAAGCTACTTGGTGTGTACTGCACGTGTTCTCTGTAGTTTGCACCCAAAGCTACTTGGTGTGTACTGCACGTGTCCTCTGTAGTTTGCACCTAAAGCTACTTGGCGTGTACTGCCCGTGTCCTCTGTAGTTTACACCTAAAGCTACTTGGTGTGTACTGGCCGTGTCCTCTGTAGTTTTCACCTAAAGCCACTTGGTGTGTACTGGCCGTGTCCTCTGTAGTTTGCACCTTAAGCTACTTGGTGTGTACTGGCCGTGTCCTCTGTAGTTTGCACCTAAAGCTACTTGGTGTGTACTGCACGTGTCCTCTAGTTTGCACCTAAAGCTACTTGGTGTGTACTGGCTATGTCCTCTGTAGTTTGCACGTAAAGCTACTTGGTGTGTACTGCACTTGTCCTCTGTAGTTGGTACCTAAAGCTACTTGGTGTGTACTGCACATGTCCTCTGTAGTTTGCACCTAAAGCTACTTGGTGTTTATTGCATGTGTCCTCTGTAGTTTGCACCTAAAGCTACTTGGTGTGTACTTTACGTGTCCTCTGTAGTTTGCACCTAAAGCTACTTGTTGTGTACTGCATGTTTCCTCTGTAGTTTGCACCTAAAACTACTTGGTGTGTACTGCCCGTGTCCTCTGTATTTTGCACCTAAAGCTACTTGGTGTGTACTGCACGTGTCCTCTGTAGCTTGCACCTAAAGCTACTTGGTGTGTACTGCACGTGTCCTCTGTAGTTTGCACCTAAAGCTACTTGGTGTATACTGGCCGTGTCCTCTGTAGTTTCCACCTAAAGCTACTTGGTGTGTACTGGCCGTGTCCTCTGTAGTTTGCACCTAAAGCTACTTGGTGTGTACTGCCCGTGTCCTCTGTAGTTTGCACCTAAAGCTACTTGGTGTGTACTGCACGTGTCCTCTGTAGTTTGCACCTAAAGCTACTTGGTGTGTACTGCCCATGTCCTCTGTAGTTTGCACCTAAAGCTACTTGGTGTGTACTGCACGTGTCCTCTGTAGTTTGCACCTAAAGCTACTTGGTGTGTACTGGCCGTGTCCTCTGTAGTTTGCACCTAAAGCTACTTGGTGTGTACTGCACGTGTCCTCTGTAGTTTGCACCTAAAGCTACTTGGTGTGTACTGCACTTGTCCTCTGTAGTTTGCACCTAAAGCTACTTGGTGTGTACTGGCCGTGTCCTCTGTAGTTTGCACTTAAAGCTACTTGGTGTGTACTGCCCGTGTCCTCTGTAGTTTGCACCTAAAGCTACTTGGTGTGTACTGCACGTGTCCTCTGTAGTTTGCACCTAAAGCTACTTGGTGTGTACTGCCCATGTCCTCTGTAGTTTGCACCTAAAGCTACTTGGTGTGTACTGCACGTGTCCTCTGTAGTTTGCACCTAAAGCTACTTGGTGTGTACTGGCCGTGTCCTCTGTAGCTTGCACCTAAAGCTACTTGGTGTGTACTGCACGTGTCCTCTGTAGTTTCCACCTAAAGCTACTTGGTGTGTACTGGCCGTGTCCTCTGTAGTTTGCACCTAAAGCTACTTGGTGTGTACTGCCCATGTCCTCTGTAGTTTGCACCTAAAGCTACTTGGTGTGTACTGCACGTGTCCTCTGTAGTTTGCACCTAAAGCTACTTGGTGTGTACTGGCCGTGTCCTCTGTAGTTTGCACCTAAAGCTACTTGGTGTGTACTGCACGTGTCCTCTGTAGTTTGCACCTAAAGCTACTTGGTGTGTACTGCACGTGTCCTCTAGTTTGCACCTAAAGCTACTTGGTGTGTACTGGCTATGTCCTCTGTAGTTTGCACGTAAAGCTACTTGGTGTGTACTGCACTTGTCCTCTGTAGTTGGTACCTAAAGCTACTTGGTGTGTACTGCACATGTCCTCTGTAGTTTGCACCTAAAGCTACTTGGTGTTTATTGCATGTGTCCTCTGTAGTTTGCACCTAAAGCTACTTGGTGTGTACTTTACGTGTCCTCTGTAGTTTGCACCTAAAGCTACTTGTTGTGTACTGCATGTTTCCTCTGTAGTTTGCACCTAAAACTACTTGGTGTGTACTGCCCGTGTCCTCTGTATTTTGCACCTAAAGCTACTTGGTGTGTACTGCACGTGTCCTCTGTAGCTTGCACCTAAAGCTACTTGGTGTGTACTGCACGTGTCCTCTGTAGTTTGCACCTAAAGCTACTTGGTGTATACTGGCCGTGTCCTCTGTAGTTTCCACCTAAAGCTACTTGGTGTGTACTGGCCGTGTCCTCTGTAGTTTGCACCTAAAGCTACTTGGTGTGTACTGCCCGTGTCCTCTGTAGTTTGCACCTAAAGCTACTTGGTGTGTACTGCACGTGTCCTCTGTAGTTTGCACCTAAAGCTACTTGGTGTGTACTGCCCATGTCCTCTGTAGTTTGCACCTAAAGCTACTTGGTGTGTACTGCACGTGTCCTCTGTAGTTTGCACCTAAAGCTACTTGGTGTGTACTGGCCGTGTCCTCTGTAGTTTGCACCTAAAGCTACTTGGTGTGTACTGCACGTGTCCTCTGTAGTTTGCACCTAAAGCTACTTGGTGTGTACTGCACTTGTCCTCTGTAGTTTGCACCTAAAGCTACTTGGCGTGTACTGCCTGTATCCTCTGTAGTTTGCACCTAAAACTACTTGGTGGGTACTGCACGTGTCCTCTGTAGTTTGCACCTAAAGCTACTTGGTGTGTACTGCACGTGTTCCCTGTAGTTTTCACCTAAAGCCACTTGGTGTGTACTGGCCGTGTCCTCTGTAGTTTGCACGTAAAGCTACTTGGTGTGTACTGGCCGTGTCCTCTGTAGTTTGCACTAAAAGCTACTTGGTGTGTACTGCACATGTCCTCTGTAGTTTGCACCTAAAGCTACTTAGTGTGTACTGGCCGTGTCCTCTGTAGTTTGCACCTAAAGCTACTTGGTGTGTACTTTACGTGTCCTCTGTAGTTTGCACCTAAAGCTACTTGTTGTGTACTGCATGTTTCCTCTGTAGTTTGCACCTAAAACTACTTTGTGTGTACTGTGTCCTCTGTATTTTGCACCTAAAGCTACTTGGTGTGTACTGCACGTGTCCTCTGTAGCTTGCACCTAAAGCTACTTGGTGTGTACTGCACGTGTCCTCTGTAGTTTGCACCTAAAGCTACTTGGTGTGTACTGGCCGTGTCCTCTGTAGTTTGCACCTAAAGCTACTTGGTGTGTACTGGCCGTGTCCTCTGTAGTTTTCACCCAAAGCTACTTGGTGTGTCTTGCACGTGTCCTCTGTAGTTTGCACCTAAATCTACTTAGTGTGTACTGCACGTGTCCTCTGTAGTTTGCACCTAAAGATACTTGGTGTATACTGGCCGTGTCCTCTGTAGTTTGCACCTAAAGCTACTTGGTGTGTACTGCACGTGTTCTCTGTAGTTTGCACCCAAAGCTACTTGGTGTGTACTGCACGTGTCCTCTGTAGTTTGCACCTAAAGCTACTTGGCGTGTACTGCCCGTGTCCTCTGTAGTTTACACCTAAAGCTACTTGGTGTGTACTGGCCGTGTCCTCTGTAGTTTTCACCTAAAGCCACTTGGTGTGTACTGGCCGTGTCCTCTGTAGTTTGCACCTTAAGCTACTTGGTGTGTACTGGCCGTGTCCTCTGTAGTTTGCACCTAAAGCTACTTGGTGTGTACTGCACGTGTCCTCTAGTTTGCACCTAAAGCTACTTGGTGTGTACTGGCTATGTCCTCTGTAGTTTGCACGTAAAGCTACTTGGTGTGTACTGCACTTGTCCTCTGTAGTTGGTACCTAAAGCTACTTGGTGTGTACTGCACATGTCCTCTGTAGTTTGCACCTAAAGCTACTTGGTGTTTATTGCATGTGTCCTCTGTAGTTTGCACCTAAAGCTACTTGGTGTGTACTTTACGTGTCCTCTGTAGTTTGCACCTAAAGCTACTTGGTGTGTACTGCATGTTTCCTCTGTAGTTTGCACCTAAAGCTACTTGGTGTGTACTGCCCGTGTCCTCTGTATTTTGCACCTAAAGCTACTTGGTGTGTACTGCACGTGTCCTCTGTAGCTTTGCACCTAAAGCTACTTGGTGTGTACTGCACGTGTCCTCTGTAGTTTGCACCTAAAGCTACTTGGTGTATACTGGCACGTGTCCTCTGTAGTTTCCACCTAAAGCTACTTGGTGTGTACTGGCCGTGTCCTCTGTAGTTTGCACCTAAAGCTACTTGGTGTGTACTGCCCGTGTCCTCTGTAGTTTGCACCTAAAGCTACTTGGTGTGTACTGCACGTGTCCTCTGTAGTTTGCACCTAAAGCTACTTGGTGTGTACTGCCCATGTCCTCTGTAGTTTGCACCTAAAGCTACTTGGTGTGTACTGCACGTGTCCTCTGTAGTTTGCACCTAAAGCTACTTGGTGTGTACTGGCCGTGTCCTCTGTAGTTTGCACCTAAAGCTACTTGGTGTGTACTGCACGTGTCCTCTGTAGTTTGCACCTAAAGCTACTTGGTGTGTACTGCACTTGTCCTCTGTAGTTTGCACCTAAAGCTACTTGGTGTGTACTGGCCGTGTCCTCTGTAGTTTGCACTTAAAGCTACTTGGTGTGTACTGCCCGTGTCCTCTGTAGTTTGCACCTAAAGCTACTTGGTGTGTACTGCACGTGTCCTCTGTAGTTTGCACCTAAAGCTACTTGGTGTGTACTGCCCATGTCCTCTGTAGTTTGCACCTAAAGCTACTTGGTGTGTACTGCACGTGTCCTCTGTAGTTTGCACCTAAAGCTACTTGGTGTGTACTGGCCGTGTCCTCTGTAGCTTGCACCTAAAGCTACTTGGTGTGTACTGCACGTGTCCTCTGTAGTTTCCACCTAAAGCTACTTGGTGTGTACTGGCCGTGTCCTCTGTAGTTTGCACCTAAAGCTACTTGGTGTGTACTGCCCATGTCCTCTGTAGTTTGCACCTAAAGCTACTTGGTGTACTGCACGTGTCCTCTGTAGTTTGCACCTAAAGCTACTTGGTGTGTACTGGCCGTGTCCTCTGTAGTTTGCACCTAAAGCTACTTGGTGTGTACTGCACGTGTCCTCTGTAGTTTGCACCTAAAGCTACTTGGTGTGTACTGCACGTGTCCTCTAGTTTGCACCTAAAGCTACTTGGTGTGTACTGGCTATGTCCTCTGTAGTTTGCACGTAAAGCTACTTGGTGTGTACTGCACTTGTCCTCTGTAGTTGGTACCTAAAGCTACTTGGTGTGTACTGCACATGTCCTCTGTAGTTTGCACCTAAAGCTACTTGGTGTTTATTGCATGTGTCCTCTGTAGTTTGCACCTAAAGCTACTTGGTGTGTACTTTACGTGTCCTCTGTAGTTTGCACCTAAAGCTACTTGTTGTGTACTGCATGTTTCCTCTGTAGTTTGCACCTAAAACTACTTGGTGTGTACTGCCCGTGTCCTCTGTATTTTGCACCTAAAGCTACTTGGTGTGTACTGCACGTGTCCTCTGTAGCTTGCACCTAAAGCTACTTGGTGTGTACTGCACGTGTCCTCTGTAGTTTGCACCTAAAGCTACTTGGTGTATACTGGCCGTGTCCTCTGTAGTTTCCACCTAAAGCTACTTGGTGTGTACTGGCCGTGTCCTCTGTAGTTTGCACCTAAAGCTACTTGGTGTGTACTGCCCGTGTCCTCTGTAGTTTGCACCTAAAGCTACTTGGTGTGTACTGCACGTGTCCTCTGTAGTTTGCACCTAAAGCTACTTGGTGTGTACTGCCCATGTCCTCTGTAGTTTGCACCTAAAGCTACTTGGTGTGTACTGCACGTGTCCTCTGTAGTTTGCACCTAAAGCTACTTGGTGTGTACTGGCCGTGTCCTCTGTAGTTTGCACCTAAAGCTACTTGGTGTGTACTGCACGTGTCCTCTGTAGTTTGCACCTAAAGCTACTTGGTGTGTACTGCACTTGTCCTCTGTAGTTTGCACCTAAAGCTACTTGGTGTGTACTGGCCGTGTCCTCTGTAGTTTGCACTTAAAGCTACTTGGTGTGTACTGCCCGTGTCCTCTGTAGTTTGCACCTAAAGCTACTTGGTGTGTACTGCACGTGTCCTCTGTAGTTTGCACCTAAAGCTACTTGGTGTGTACTGCCCATGTCCTCTGTAGTTTGCACCTAAAGCTACTTGGTGTGTACTGCACGTGTCCTCTGTAGTTTGCACCTAAAGCTACTTGGTGTGTACTGGCCGTGTCCTCTGTAGCTTGCACCTAAAGCTACTTGGTGTGTACTGCACGTGTCCTCTGTAGTTTCCACCTAAAGCTACTTGGTGTGTACTGGCCGTGTCCTCTGTAGTTTGCACCTAAAGCTACTTGGTGTGTACTGCCCATGTCCTCTGTAGTTTGCACCTAAAGCTACTTGGTGTGTACTGCACGTGTCCTCTGTAGTTTGCACCTAAAGCTACTTGGTGTGTACTGGCCGTGTCCTCTGTAGTTTGCACCTAAAGCTACTTGGTGTGTACTGCACGTGTCCTCTGTAGTTTGCACCTAAAGCTACTTGGTGTGTACTGCACTTGTCCTCTGTAGTTTGCACCTAAAGCTACTTGGTGTGTACTGGCCGTGTCCTCTGTAGTTTGCACTTAAAGCTACTTGGTGTGTACTGCCCGTGTCCTCTGTAGTTTGCACCTAAAGCTACTTGGTGTGTACTGCACGTGTCCTCTGTAGTTTGCACCTAAAGCTACTTGGTGTGTACTGCCCATGTCCTCTGTAGTTTGCACCTAAAGCTACTTGGTGTGTACTCCACGTGTCCTCTGTAGTTTGCACCTAAAGCTACTTGGTGTGTACTGCACTTGTCCTCTGTAGTTTGCACCTAAAGCTACTTGGTGTGTAGTGCACGTGTCCTCTGTAGTTTGCACCTAAAGCTACTTGGTGTGTACTGGCCGTGTCCTCTGTAGTTTGCACCTAAAGCTACTTGGTGTGTACTGCACGTGTCCTCTGTAGTTTGCACCTAAAGCTACTTGGTGTGTACTGCACTTGTCCTCTGTAGTTTGCACCTAAAGCTACTTGGTGTGTACTGCCCGTGTCCTCTGTATTTTGCACCTAAAGCTACTTGGTGTGTACTGCACGTGTCCTCTGTAGCTTGCACCTAAAGCTACTTGGTGTGTACTGCACGTGTCCTCTGTAGTTTGCACCTAAAGCTACTTGGTGTATACTGGCCATGTCCTCTGTGGTTTCCACCTAAAGCTACTTGGTGTACTGGCCGTGTCCTCTGTAGTTTGCACTTAAAGCTACTTGGTGTGTACTGCCCGTGTCCTCTGTAGTTTGCACCTAAAGCTACTTGGTGTGTACTGCACGTGTCCTCTGTAGTTTGCACCTAAAGCTACTTGGTGTGTACTGCCCATGTCCTCTGTAGTTTGCACCTAAAGCTACTTGGTGTGTACTGCACGTGTCCTCTGTAGCTTGCACCTAAAGCTACTTGGTGTGTACTGCACGTGTCCTCTGTAGTTTGCACCTAAAGCTACTTGGTGTATACTGGCCATGTCCTCTGTGGTTTCCACCTAAAGCTACTTGGTGTACTGGCCGTGTCCTCTGTAGTTTGCACTTAAAGCTACTTGGTGTGTACTGCCCGTGTCCTCTGTAGTTTGCACCTAAAGCTACTTGGTGTGTACTGCACGTGTCCTCTGTAGTTTGCACCTAAAGCTACTTGGTGTGTACTGCCCATGTCCTCTGTAGTTTGCACCTAAAGCTACTTGGTGTGTACTGCACGTGTCCTCTGTAGTTTGCACCTAAAGCTACTTGGTGTGTACTGGCCGTGTCCTCTGTAGTTTCCACCTAAAGCTACTTGGTGTGTACTGGCCGTGTCCTCTGTAGTTTGCACTTAAAGCTACTTGGTGTGTACTGCCCGTGTCCTCTGTAGTTTGCACCTAAAGCTACTTGGTGTATACTGGCCATGTCCTCTGTAGTTTCCACCTAAAGCTACTTGGTGTGTACTGGCCGTGTCCTCTGTAGTTTGCACTTAAAGCTACTTGGTGTGTACTGTCCGTGTCCTCTGTAGTTTGCACCTAAAGCTACTTGGTGTGTACTGCACGTGTCCTCTGTAGTTTGCACCTAAAGCTACTTGGTGTGTACTGCCCATGTCTTCTGTAGTTTGCACCTAAAGCTACTTGGTGTGTACTGCACTTGTCCTCTGTAGTTTGCACCTAAAGCTACTTGGCGTGTACTGCCCGTGTCCTCTGTAGTTTGCACCTAAAGCTACTTGGTGGGTACTGCACGTGTCCTCTGTAGTTTGCACCTAAAGCTACTTGGTGTGTACTGGCCGTGTCCTCTGTAGTTTACACCTAAAGCTACTTGGTGTGTACTGCACGTGTCCTCTGTAGTTTGCACCTTAAGCTACTTGGTGTGTACTGGCCGTGTCCTCTGTAGTTTGCACCTAAAGCTACTTGGTGTGTACTGCACGTGTCCTCTGTAGTTTGTACCTTAAGCTACTTGGTGTGTACTGGCCGTGTCCTCTGTAGTTTGCACCTAAAGCTACTTGGTGTGTACTGCACGTGTCCTCTAGTTTGCACCTAAAGCTACTTGGTGTGTACTGGCTGTGTCCTCTGTAGTTTGCACGTAAAGCTACTTGATGTGTACTGGCCGTGTCCTCTGTAGTTTGCACTTAAAGCTACTTGGTGTATACTGCACGTGTCCTCTGTAGTTTGCACCTAAAGCTACTTAGTGTGTACTGGCCGTGTCCTCTGTAGTTTGCACCTAAAGCTACTTGGTGTGTACTGCACGTGTCCTCTGTAGTTTGCACCTAAAGCTACTTGGTGTGTACTGGCCGTGTCCTCTGTAGTTTCCACCTAAAGCTACTTGGTGTGTACTGGCCGTGTCCTCTGTAGTTTGCACTTAAAGCTACTTGGTGTGTACTGCCCGTGTCCTCTGTAGTTTGCACCTAAAGCTACTTGGTGTATACTGGCCATGTCCTCTGTAGTTTCCACCTAAAGCTACTTGGTGTGTACTGGCCGTGTCCTCTGTAGTTTGCACTTAAAGCTACTTGGTGTGTACTGTCCGTGTCCTCTGTAGTTTGCACCTAAAGCTACTTGGTGTGTACTGCACGTGTCCTCTGTAGTTTGCACCTAAAGCTACTTGGTGTGTACTGCCCATGTCTTCTGTAGTTTGCACCTAAAGCTACTTTGTGTGTACTGCACTTGTCCTCTGTAGTTTGCACCTAAAGCTACTTGGCGTGTACTGCCCGTGTCCTCTGTAGTTTGCACCTAAAGCTACTTGGTGGGTACTGCACGTGTCCTCTGTAGTTTGCACCTAAAGCTACTTGGTGTGTACTGGCCGTGTCCTCTGTAGTTTACACCTAAAGCTACTTGGTGTGTACTGCACGTGTCCTCTGTAGTTTGCACCTTAAGCTACTTGGTGTGTACTGGCCGTGTCCTCTGTAGTTTGCACCTAAAGCTACTTGGTGTGTACTGCACATGTCCTCTGTAGTTTGCACCTTAAGCTACTTGGTGTGTACTGGCCGTGTCCTCTGTAGTTTGCACCTAAAGCTACTTGGTGTGTACTGCACGTGTCCTCTAGTTTGCACCTGAAGCTACTTGGTGTGTACTGGCTGTGTCCTCTGTAGTTTGCACGTAAAGCTACTTGATGTGTACTGGCCGTGTCCTCTGTAGTTTGCACTTAAAGCTACTTGGTGTATACTGCACGTGTCCTCTGTAGTTTGCACCTAAAGCTACTTAGTGTGTACTGGCCGTGTCCTCTGTAGTTTGCACCTAAAGCTACTTGGTGTGTACTTTACGTGTCCTCTGTAGTTTGCACCTAAAGCTACTTGGTGTGTACTGCCCGTGTCCTCTGTATTTTGCATCTAAAGCTACTTGGTGTGTACTGCACGTGTCCTCTGTAGCTTGCACCTAAAGCTACTTGGTGTGTAGTGCACGTGTCCTCTGTAGTTTGCACCTAAAGCTACTTGGTGTGTACTGGCCGTGTCCTCTGTAGTTTGCACCTAAAGCTACTTGGTGTGTACTGCACTTGTCCTCTGTAGTTGGCACCTAAAGCTACTTGGTGTGTACTGCACATGTCCTCTGTAGTTTGCACCTAAAGCTACTTGGTGTGTATTGCACGTGTCCTCTGTAGTTTGCACCTAAAGATACTTGGTGTGTACTCCACGTGTCCTCTGTAGTTTGCACCTAAAGCTACTTGGTGTGTACTGCACGTGTCCTCTGTAGTTTGCAGCTAAAGCTACTTGAATGAATGAATGAATGAAAAACTTATATAGCGCGGCACATGCAAACTAAATCGCCTCTGGGCGCTCTTTGTTTTTGTCTCTCTTGACATCAGAAGAGCAGAGTTTTTATATGTCTTCTGAAGGTCAGGTGGTTTTCCTCCAACCGAATGGTGGTTGGTAAAGCCTTCCATAGTCTGGGACCTTGGAATGCAAACCTTCTTTCTCCTTTGGACTTGTATCTGGCTTTGGGTACCTTGACCAGATTTTGGTTGGTGGATCACAGAACGCGATTGGGATTGTGGGCTTCTATCTTTTCGCATAGATATTGCGGAGCCTTCCCATGGATGCACTTATGAGTCAGACAGAGTGCTTTAAAAGCAATTCTGTCCTTTACTGGCAACCAGTGAAGGGTTCTCAACGAAGGTGAGATTGATTCCCATGTTTTTTTCCCAGCCACAAGTCTGGCGGCCGTATTCTGAACGACTTGCAGACGAGAGATTTGGTACTTTGGGAGTCCGAGGTAAAGGGCATTTGCATAGTCCAGTCTGGAGTTCACTATTGTTCCCACCACGACTGCTACGTCTTCTTTGGGAATAAATGGAATAAGTCTGCGTAGTAGGCGCAGCAGATGGTGAGATCCGCTGACTACTGACCCTATTTGTGCGTCCATTTTCATGTAGGTGTCGAAGATGATCCTGAGACTTTTGAGTTTGGAGCTAGGGGTGATGATTTAGCCCAGAATGGGCGGAGGTGTCCATGTTGTTGCCAGTTGATTCTTACGACTGGCGTGAAACAGAAGAAGTTCTGTTTTGGAACAGTTGAGTTTAAGATAACTCTTTGTCATCCAGTTTTCTATCAAAGAGAGACATTTCTCTCAACTGAGATGATGTTCCTTTTTGTTGCAGATGCGAAAATACAGTTGTGTGTCATCTGCATATGAGTGATAGAGTAGTTGTTGGCTACTGATGATTTCAAAGAGAGGGCGAAGATAGATGTTGAAGAGCACCGGTGACAGGGGGGATCCTTGAGGGACTCCACATGATACCGTGCATTTTTTAGGAGTGAAAGGTCCCAATTTCACTATTTGTGATCGGTTTTCCAAAAAGAAAGAGAACCATGGTAAATCAACTTCTGCGACTCTGGCTACCTCAGCCAGCCGAGTCAGTAACAGTTTGTGGTCTACCGTGTCGAAGGCAGCGCTTAGGTCCAACAGAACTAGGAGACAAGATTCTCCTTCGTCTGCGTCTAAGGCCCCGTACACACTATCAAATCTATCTGTTCAAATCGGTCGGACCGACCGATTTGAACAGATCTGTCTGCTGGCATTTTGGTTTGCTCGCGTGTACACACGAGCAAACCAAAATCCCCGCCAGCAGTCAGCGCGCTGACGTGTCGGTGACGTGGCGGTGACGTTGACGCCGCCACGTCACCGCACCAGGAAGTAAAACACTTCCGCGCATGCGTCGAAATCATTTGGCGCGTGTGCGAGAAGACATGTCTGCTGGTTAGCATACTAACCAGCAGACATGTCGGGCGGACGGGTTCCCAGCCGACAGATTTCAAAGCATGCTTTGAAATCTGTCGGGTGGCCAAATCCGTCTGTTTGCCCGTACACACGATCGAATCTGTCTGCTTAAACGGTCTAGCAGACCGTTTCCAGCAGACAGATTTGATCGTGTGTACGAGGCCTTAGTGTGTGTACTGCACGTGTCCTCTGTAGTTTGCACCTAAATCTACTTGGTGTGTACTGCACGTGTCCTCTGTCGTTTGCACCTAAAGCTACTTGGTGTGTACTGCACGTGTCCTCTGTAGCTTGCACCTAAAGCTACTTGGTCTGTACTGCACGTGTCCTCTGTAGTTTGCACCTAAACCTACTTGCTGTGTACTGCAATTGTCCTCTGTAATTTGCACCTAAAGCTTCTTGGTGTGTACTGCACTTGTCCTCTGTAGTTGGCACCTAATGCTACTTGGTGTGTACTGCACATGTCCTCTGTAGTTTGCACCTAAAGCTACTTGGTGTGTATTGCACGTGTCCTCTGTAGTTTGCACCTAAAGATACTTGGTGTGTACTCCACGTGTCCTCTGTAGTTTGCACCTAAAGCTACTTGGTGTGTACTGCATGTGTCCTCTGTAGTTTGCACATAAAACTACTTGGTGTGTACTGCACGTGTCCTCTGTAGTTTGCACCTAAAGCTACTTGAATGAATGAATGAATGAATGAATGAAAAACTTATATAGCGCGGCACATGCAAACTAAATCGCCTCTGGGCGCTCTTTGTTTTTGTCTCTCTTGACATCAGAAGAGCAGAGTTTTTATATGTCTTCTGAAGGTCAGGTGGTTTTCCTCCAACCGAATGGTGGTTGGTAAAGCCTTCCATAGTCTGGGACCTTGGAATGCAAACCTTCTTTCTCCTTTGGACTTGTATCTGGCTTTGGGTACCTTGACCAGATTTTGGTTGGTGGATCGCAGAACGCGATTGGGATTGTGGGCTTCTATCTTTTCGCATAGATATTGCGGAGCCTTCCCATGGATGCACTTATGAGTCAGACAGAGTGCTTTAAAAGCAATTCTGTCCTTTACTGGCAACCAGTGAAGGGTTCTCAACGAAGGTGAGATTGATTCCCATGTTTTTTTCCCAGCCACAAGTCTGGCGGCCGTATTCTGAACGACTTGCAGACGAGAGATTTGGTACTTTGGGAGTCCGAGGTAAAGGGCATTTGCATAGTCCAGTCTGGAGTTCACTATTGTTCCCACCACGACTGCTATGTCTTCTTTGGGAATAAATGGAATAAGTCTGCGTAGTAGGCGCAGCAGATGGTGAGATCCGCTGACTACTGACCCTATTTGTGCGTCCATTTTCATGTAGGTGTCGAAGATGATCCTGAGACTTTTGAGTTTGGAGCTAGGGGTGATGATTTAGCCCAGAATGGGCGGAGGTGTCCATGTTGTTGCCAGTTGATTCTTACAACTGGCGTGAAACAGAAGAAGTTCTGTTTTGGAACAGTTGAGTTTAAGATAACTCTTTGTCATCCAGTTTTCTATCAAAGAGAGACATTTCTCTCAACTGAGATGATGTTCCTTTTTGTTGCAGATGCGAAAATACAGTTGTGTGTCATCTGCATATGAGTGATAGAGTAGTTGTTGGCTACTGATGATTTCAAAGAGAGGGCGAAGATAGATGTTGAAGAGCACCGGTGACAGGGGGGATCCTTGAGGGACTCCACATGATACCGTGCATTTTTTAGGAGTGAAAGGTTCCAATTTCACTATTTGTGATCGGTTTTCCAAAAAGGAGGAGAACCATGGTAAATCAACTTCTGCGACTCTGGCTACCTCAGCCAGCCGAGTCAGTAACAGTTTGTGGTCTACCGTGTCGAAGGCAGCGCTTAGGTCCAACAGAACCAGGAGACAAGATTCTCCTTCGTCTGCGTCTAAGGCCCCGTACACACTATCAAATCTATCTGTTCAAATCGGTCGGACCGATCGATTTGAACAGATCTGTCTGCTGGCATTTTGGTTTGCTCGCGTGTACACACGAGCAAACCAAAATCCCCGCCAGCAGTCAGCGCGCTGACGTGTCGGTGATGTGGCGGTGACGTTGACGCCGCCACGTCACCGCACCAGGAAGTAAAACACTTCCGCGCATGCGTCAAAATCATTTGGAGCGTGTGCGAGAAGACATGTCTGCTGGTTAGCATACTAACCAGCAGACATGTCGGGCGGATGGGTTCCCAGCCGAGAGATTTCAAAGCATGCTTTGAAATCTGTCGGGTGGCCAAATCCGCCTGTTTGCCCGTACACACGATCGAATCTGTCTGCTGAAACGGTCTAGCAGACCGTTTCCAGCAGACAGATTTGATCGTGTGTACGAGGCCTTAGTGTGTGTACTGCACGTGTCCTCTGTAGTTTGCACCTAAATCTACTTGGTGTGTACTGCACGTGTCCTCTGTCGTTTGCACCTAAAGCTACTTGGTGGGTACTGCACGTGTCCTCTGTAGTTTGCACCTAAAGCTACTTGGTGTGTACTGCACGTGTCCTCTGTCGTTTGCACCTAAAGCTACTTGGTGGGTACTGCACGTGTCCTCTGTAGTTTGCAGCTAAAGCTACTTGGTGTGTACTGCACGTGCCCTCTGTAGTTTGCACCTAAAGCTACTTGGTGTGTACTGCACGTGCCCTCTGTAGTTTGCACCTAAAGCTACTTGGTGTGTACTGCACGTGCCCTCTGTAGTTTGCACCTAAAGCTACTTGGTGTGTAGCAATGGCCAGCGGTGCCAAAGCACCTGCAAAGCATTTCGGCAGCGGTGCTTTGCAAGCACTTTTAACCCCTTTTCAGCCGATAGCAGGTTAAAAGCGTCCCACTAGCGGCCGAAAAGCGTTACTAAAACTACAGTAACGCGTCACTAAACTAGCAGTGCTTTACCACTAACACAGCCAAGCCTCAGTGTGAAATAAATATCTCCCCAACTAAAATACACCCCCCCCCACAACTGCCTTCATACCATCTGCATTTCCTTCCTGCATGCAGTCATCCCCTCTACACACCTCCTGTATATACTGCCACTATTCTCCTCTATATACTGCCACTGTCATCCCCTCCCACACTCCTCTCCTTTACATAATTCCCACTGTCATACCCTCCACACTCCTCTCCTGTACATACTGTTAACTGTCATACCCTTCACACTCCTCTCCTGTACATACTGCCCACTGTCATGCCCTCCACACTCCTCTCCTATACATACTGCCCACTGTCATCCCCTCCACATTTCTTTCCTATAAATACTACCCACTGTCATTCCCTCCACATTCCTTTCCTATACATACTACCCACTGTCATCCCCTCTACACTCCTCTCCTGTCATCCCCTCCACACCCCTCTCCTGTATATACTGCCACTGTCATACCCTTCACACTTCTCTCCTGTACATACTTCCCACTGTCATAGTGTGAAGGGTATGACAGTGAGCAGTATGTGCAGGAGAGGAGTGTGGAGGGTATGACAGTGGGCAGTATGTACAGGAGAGGAGTGTGGAGGGTATGATGTCAGCCATCTTCAAACCATCTTCAAACCTTGGGGGCCCATGATCTCCTATTGCCCGAGGGCCCCATGAGTTGTCAGTTTGCCCCTAGGCAGCGCTGTAACAAAGTCCCGCCTTCTAGGCTGGCTCCTGTATTAGATGGAACACTGATCCAATGCAGTGAAATTGAATCAGTGTGACGTGTATCATAGGAGCTGTGAGCCGGTCTAGGAGGCGGGACTGTTACAGCGGCCGCCCGGCAGATTCAAACTCAAGCTCAGTGACAGTAGGAGCTTGTCGTCGCTCTGTGTGATCCAGGGGCACTGGCAGGCTGCAGTTGGTGGGCACTGGTAGGCTGCAGTTGGTGGGCACTGGCAGGCTGCAGTTGGTAGGCACCAGTAGGGCAAAGGCAGGCTGCATTTGGTGGGCACTGGTAGGCTGAATTTCTAGGCACTGGCAGGCTGCATTTGGTGGGCACAGGTAAGCTGCATTTGCTGATCACTGGTATGCAGCATTTGAAGGGGCACCAATATGCTGCATTTGATGGGCATTGGTAAGCTCAAATTGGTGGACACTGTTAGGCTGCAATTGGTGGGCACTGATGAGGCTGCATTTGATGGGCACTGATGAGGCTGCATTTGGTGGGTACTAATAGGCTGCATTTGATGGGCACTGATAAGGCTGCATTAGGTGGAAATGGTAGGCTGCAATTGATGGGCACTGGTAGGCTGCATTTGATGGGGCACTGGTAGGCTGCATTTGATGGGGCACTGGTAGGCTGCATTTGATGGGGCTCTGAGCTGCATTTGATGGGCACTGGTAGGCTGCATTTGATGGGCACTGGTAGGCTGCATTTTATGGGGCACTGATAAGCTGCATTTGATGGGCATTGGTAGGCTGCAATTGGTGGATACTGGTAGGCTGCAATTTGTGGGCACTGATGAGGCTGCATTTGATGGGCACTAAAAAAGGCTGCATTTGGTGGGCACTGGTAGGCTGCATTTGGTGGGCACTGTTAGGCTGCATTTGATAGGGCACTGGTAGGCTGCATTTGATAGGGGACTGATGAGCTGCATTTGATGGGCACTGGTAGGCTGCATTTGATGGGGCACTGATAATATGCATTTGGTGGGCATTGGTAGGCTGCAATTGGTGGACACTGGTAGGCTGCAATTTGTGTGCACTGATGAGGCTACATTTGATGGGCACTAAAAAAGGCTGAATTTGGTAGGCACTGGTAGGCTGCATTTGGTGGGCACTGGTAGGCTGCATTTGATGGGGCACTGGTAAACTGCATTTGATGGGCATTGTTAGGCTGCAATTGGTGGACACTGGTATGCTGCAATTTGTGGGCACTGATGAGGCTGCATTTGATGGGCACTAAAAAAGGCTGCATTTGGTGGGCACTGGTAGGCTGCATTTGGTGGGCACTGGTAGGCTGCATTTGATGGGGCACTGGTAGGCTGCATTTGATGGGGCACTAATGAGCTGCATTTGATGGGCACTGGTAGGCTGCATTTGGTGGGCACTGGTAGGCTGCATTTGATGGGGCACGGATAAGCTGCATTTGATGGGCATTGGTAGGGCGCAATTGGTGGACACTGGTAGGCTGCAATTTGTGGGCACTGATGAGGCTGCATTTGATGGGCACTAAAAAAGGCTGCATTTGGTGGGCACTGGTAAGTAGTGTTGCTCACGAATAGTGTTGCTCACGAATATTCGAATTGCGAATATTCGCTACGAATATTGCATATTCGAGTATTCGCGAATATCTCGAATATCGCGGCGAATATTCGCTATTTCGAATATTCGATATTTTTCAAATTTCGCAAAAAAAATCGCAATAAAATTCGCAATAGCGAAAATTCGCAATTTTTTTTTTTATCAAATATCACGAATATTCGATATTAACGAATATTCGCAACCGCATATGTGAAATTTCGCTTTTTTTTTATATAAAATATACCGAATATTCGTAAATATCGAATATTCGTGATATTTTATAAAAAAAAAAAAAAAAAAAAAAAAATCGCAAAATTTCACATTAGCGAAAATTCGCATTAGCGAAAATTCGCATTGGCGAAAATTCGCAATTTTTTTTTTTTTAATAAAATATCACGAATATTCGATATTAACGAATATTCGCGAATATTCTTCGAAATATTCGCGAAATATCGCGAAATCGAATATGGCGTATTCCGCTCATCACTACTCACGAATATTCGCATTGCGAATATTCGCTACGAATATTGCATATTCGAGTATTCGCAAATGACTCGAATATCGCGGCGAATATTCGCTATTTCGAATATTCGTATTTTTTCAAATTTCGCAATCAATTTCGCATTCGCACCAGCGAAATTTCGCATTAGCGACATTTCGCATTAGCGAAATTTCAAAATTTTTATTTTTTCGTAAATATAGAATATTCGTGATATTTTATCTTTTATCGTAAATATCGAATTCGTGATATTTTATCCAAAAAAAATAGCGAAATTTCGCAATAATTTTCGCTTTCGTATATGCGAAATTTCGCTATTTTTTTTAAAATATAGCGAATATTCATAAATATTGAATATTTGTGATATTTTATCCAAAAAAAAATAGCAAAATTGCGCATTAGCGAAATTTCGCAATTTTTTTTTTTTTTATATAAAATATCACGAATATTCGATATTAACCAATATTCGCGAATATTCTTCTAAATATTTGCGAAATATCGCAAAATCGAATATGGCGTATTCCGCTCATCACTACTGGTAAGGCTGCATTTTATGCGTTGATCTCTTGTATAATTTCCTGAGTTTCTGACCATCTCTTCTATCCCGTCCGCAGTCTTTGGTGATCTCTTTTATCATGTCTGCAGTCTCTGCCCATCTCTTTTATTGCCGCAGTCTTTGAACATCTGCTGTAGTGTGTCTGCAGTATGTCTGGGGTCTCTTTCTAAAAGACTCTCTAACAGAATCCCTCTTTCTGTCCATTAGAGAGACCCCCCCCCTCCAGGTCCCATTAGAGTACTCTTTCTGTATTTTGTTTATTGCTAAGAGATCATTGGAGGATCTCAGGGTAACAAAGACTCCTTAGGGGAGCATCTCTGTGTTTTACACAGAAACATGTGTAAAGGGGAGGAGTTAGTAAGATGACTACGCCCATGTGGGGGCGCCAGAAATATTTCTGCACCCAGGCGCCTGTGACCCTAGGATCGGCCCTGCTGCCAGGTTTTCTACAGTGATGAGGAGAAAGGGGATGATGAGGTCACTGACTCTATGTGGGTGCCTGATAGGAGGAGGAGGAGGCACAGGCACATCTCCAACGAGGCAGGATGCCCTCCAGGGGCCAGCTTAAGGGCAGCACACCGACTGCATCACAACGCAGAGCTACGCCTGTGCAGGGCGCTGCTGTGTCTCAGCGTTATTCCAAAAATTCTTTGGTGTGGGCCTTTTTTGAGACAAGTGCTTCAGATCGCACCGCTGCTATTTGCAACATATGTCTCAAGCGTATCTCGCGTGGCCAAAACATCACCCGCTTGGGTACCACATGCTTGACCAGACATATGTCGACCTGCCATACAGTTTGTTGGCAAGCGTACCTCAAAGAACTACACCAAAGAACAAAGTGGACCTCCCCTTGCCCCTCATCAGCTGGGATTTCCAACCCCACTATACCCTCAGTCCTCTCTGAAGCCTGCACTGATAGGACTGAAGGTGTAGAATTAGGTGTGTCACAGCCTAGTACATGCAGGCAATTTACTATCGGCACACCGATGGCAGATTGTACCAGGCAAATTTCCCTGCCCTAGCTTCTGCAGTGCCGGAAGAAGTTCTCTCCCAGCCATCCACATGACCAGCGATTGAATGGTAGCTTAGCTAAATTGCTAGCACTTCAACTGCTGCCTTTTCAGTTGGTAGATTCTGCCCCCTTCTGTGAGTTTGTAGAATATGCGGTACCTCAGGTACGCAGGCAAAGAGATTCCATGCGGTGCTTGAGCTGGTGTGCCTGGGGGACAGGAGCCACACTGGGGCAGAGGTTCTGTCAGCTCTGCAGGGGCAGGCTCAGAGGTGGTTGACGCCACGCGAGCTTAAGCCAGGAATGGTGGTTTGCGACAATGGCACCAACCTCCTCTCCGCCCTGCGACATGGACAACTGACCGATGTGCCCTGTTTTGCTCATGTCCGTAATTTGGTGGTGCAGCGGTTTTTGGGCAGGTACCCAGGCTTACAGGATGTCCTGAAGCAAGCCAGGAAAGTCTGTGTGCATTTCTGACGGTCATATAATGCCAGTGCTCGGCTGGCAGACCTCCAAAGGGAATACAACCTGCCCAAGAACCGCCTAATCTGTGACATGCCCACCAGGTAGAACTCTACGTTGGCTATGCTGCAGCGGCTGCACACACAGCAAAGGGCCATCAATGAGTATCTGTGCCAATATGGCAGCAGAACTGGGTCAGGGGAGCTTGTTTTTTTCCCCACGCCAGTGGGCCTTGATCAGGAATGCATGCACTGTCCTGTCACCATTTGAGGAGGCCATGAGAATGGTGAGCAGTGACAGTGCATGCATCAGTGAGACTGTCCCTCTTATTCACATGTTGGAGCACACAGTGCGTGTAATAATGGACAGGGCCCTTGAGGCAGAACAGAGGTAGGAAGAGGAGGACTTCCTTACCTCTCAAGGCCCCCTCTATCCAGACAGTGTTCCTGCTTGCCCGCCTATCACACAGGAAGAGGACGAGGTGGAGGATTGTGTTAGCATGGAGGTGGAGCCTAGCACTCAGCATCAGCAACAGTCTTCAAGGGATCAATTACAGTCCCAAGGAACCCATGGACTTGTACGTGGCTGGGATAAGGTGGCTGCAGACCCTGTTGCCCTCAGTGACCCAGAGGACTCCGCACCGAATGCCTCAGCAAACCTACGTTGTATGGCCTCCCTGATCCTGCAAAGCCTGCGAAGGATCCTCGTATTCGTGCTATCAAGGAGAGGAATCATCACTGGCTGGCAACTCTTCTTGATCCACGTTACAAGAATAAGGTTGCGGATCTTATCTTGCCGTCGCAGAGGAAGCAGAAGATGAAACATCTTTGGGAGGCCTTGCAGAAAGGTCTGTGCAACGCGTTCCCAGAGACTGGGGGGTTACAAAATCCAGGTCCTGGGCAACGTGTTGCTGAGGCTTCAGTCAGTCACAGAAGGAGCGGTGGAGAAGGTGGCCGTCTGACCGATGCGTTCAGACAATTCTTTATTTCGCAGCCCCAAGGTATGATCGGTTCCAGCAACCATCGCCAGCGTCTGTTTTAGATGGTGCGGGAATACCTAGGGGCAAGATCAGACTTGGACACCTTTCCCACCGAAAATCCTCTGGCTTACTGGGTCTTGAGGATAGATCACTGGCCAGAGCTTGCACAGTACGCAATTGAGCTACTGGCTTGTCCTGCATCCAGCGTTCTTTCAGAACGCACATTCAGTGCTGCTGGAGGCTTTGTAACTGATCACAGGGTGCGCCTCTCCATCGACTCGGTCGATCGACTGACCTTCATAAAAATGAATCAGGCTTAGATCACCACCAGCTACCAAACACCTGATGCTGATGAAACTGAATAATTTTTTTGAAATGTCAGATCCCTTCAAGACTGCCTATGCTGATGCTGAGTGATTATCCTGTTATGCTGAGTAAATATCCTTTTCCTCCTCAATGATCTTGCTGATAGCTTGTAAGAACATAGTTGGTTCTGGCCCAATTTTTCTGCCTCTGTTTAACAGGGGCTTGTAATTACAATTTCTGATGCAATATTTTGCAGCAGGCTCATTCCTGCGCTCCAACTAGAGTATATGTGAGGGGTTGCAGAGTTGTGGCACCAGCACCAGTGCCTAAGGCCCAATTTTTCTACCCCTGTTTAACAGGGGAGTGTAATTACAATTTTTGATGCAATTCTTTGCAGCGGGCTCATTCCTGCACTCCAACTAGTGTATCTGTGAGGGGTTGCAGTGTTGTGGCACCAGTGCCTAAAGCCCGATTTTTCTGCCCCTGTTTAACAGGGGCATGTAATTACAATTTTTGATGCAATACTTTGCAGCGGGCTCATTACTGCGCTCCAACTAGTGTATCTGTGAGGGGTTGCAGTGTTGTGGCACCAGCACCAGTGCCTAAGGCCCAATTTTTCTGCCCCTGTTTAACAGGGGCATGTAATTACAATTTTTGATGCAATACTTTACAGCGGGCTCATTGCTGTGCTCCAACTAGAGTATATATGAGGGGTTGCAGTGTTGTGGCACCAGCACCAGTGCCTAAGGCCCAATTTTTCTGCCCCTGTTTAACAGGGGCATGTAATTACAATTTTTGATGCAATGCTTTGCAGCGGGCTCATTCCTGCACTCCAACTAAAGTATCTGTGAAGGGTTGCAGCGTTGTGCCACCAGTGGCCAAGGCCCAATTTTTCTGCCCCTGTCAATAGGGGCTTGTAATTACAATTTTTGATGCAATACTTTGCAGCGGGCTCATTCCTGTGATCCAACTAGTGTATATGTAAGGGGTTGCAGAGTTGTGGCACCAGCACCAGTGCCTAAGGCCCAATTTTTATGCCCCTGTTTAACAGGGGCGTGTAATTACAATTTATGATGCAACGCTTTGCAGCGGGCTCATTCCTGCACTCTAACTAGAGTATCTGTGAGGGGTTGCAGTGTTGTGGCACCAGTGCCTAAGGCACAATTTTTCTGCCCCTGTTTAACAGGGGCATGTAATTAAATTTTTTGATGCAATACTTTGCAGCGGGCTTATTGCTGCGCTCCAACTAGGGTATCTGTGAGGGGTTGCAGTGTTGTGGCTCCAGCACCAGTGCCTAAGGCCCAATTTTTCTGCCCCTTTTCAACAGGGGCATGTAATTACAATTCTTGATCTAATATTTCACAGCAGGGCGTTCCAGCGCCTACCAAGACTAACTGTGAGGGCTTACAGTGTTGTGCCAACACTAACACCTAGGGCCCAAATGTATGCAGAGTTTATACGGCAGGCCCCTACTTTCAAACATCCAATTTACAAACGACTCCTACTTGCAAATGGAAGGGGACAACAGGAAGTGAGAGGAAATCTACCCCTAAGAAGGGAAATTCTCTTCTGTAAAAGGTGTCTCCTGTCCACTGATGCTTTATCACCAATCCTTGTTTCACAAAAAAAATAAAAAAATAATTTGTCATTGGGACAGAAAGTGAGGTGCAATCTTCTGAACAGATGCACACAGACAGCAAAACAAATGTTACAGGGGTGATAACCCTTCTCTATGTTTTCATAAAAGCTTAAGGTCCCTTTCAGGCCTCGTACACACGAGGGGATATGTCCGCTGAAAACGGTCCGATGGACCGTTTCAGCAGACATCTCCACTCGTGTGTATGGGCTAGCGGACAGATTTCTCCACCCGACAGATTTCAAAGCATGCTTTGAAATCCATCCGGTGGAATTTGTCCGCCCGACATGTCTGCTGGTTAGTACACTTACCAGCAGACATGTCGTCCCCCACCGCCGCCGCGCCGCCGCCGAATGGATTCGGCGCATGCGCGGAAGTGTTTTACTTCCTGGTGCGGTGACGTGGCGGTGACGCGGCGGCGTCAACGTCACCGCCGCGTCACCGCGCCGTCCGGCGGCGGGGAATTTGATCCGATGGTGTGTACACGCCATCGGATCAAACTCCCGATCGGACATATCCGATGGAAATGGTCCACGGACCGTTTTCATCGGATATGTCCGATCGTGTGTATGGGGCCTCACACTTGTACGACTTCAAAGTCACGCGATTTTACCGCGATTCGCGGCCACGATTTTACAGTGATTTTGCCGCGATTCGTGGCCGCGATTTCAATGAATGCCTGTGTAAGTGGCATCAAAATCGGACCAAAGTAGTGCAGGGACTACTTTGAAGTCGGCACTACTTAAAGTCGTGCTAGTATGAATGGTGTTCATTGAAAATCATGGAGAATGACTTGTCATACGATTTTGCAGTACAAAATCGTGAGACAAGTCGTATAAATGTGAAAGGGGCCTTAAAAAAGTTTTATGGCTGAAGCTACACTTTAAAGAAGCACCAGTGGAAAATTACAAACAGATTCTACTTAACAACAAACCTACAGTCCCTGTCTTGTTTGCACTGCCTGTATACTCTGTTCAAAGTATATAGGGCCAAAGGGGCTTGTAATGACCTGGGGGAGGGGGGCGGGGAAACAAATGTTATTTTTCTCAGTGATTTTCATCCATATTGCAGGGACCAAACATTACATTAAAGCCGCAAGCAGTCTTAAATTACTTTTTTCTTATAGTAATCTCATTTTGTGCAGGGACAGTTTTAAACATGTGCCACTTTACAGGCATACTATAGACACCCAGCAGATATTTAAAGGAATTTTTCTTTTTTTTTTTCTCACTTTAAGCATCATTAAGCACTTAACGCCCGCCGCACGACTATGTACGTCCACAGAATGGCACGTATAGGCAGATGGGTGTACATGTACGTCCCTGCCTTCTAGCGGGTCGGGGGTTTCGATCGGGACCCCCTCCGCTGCGTGCGGCGGGCAGCTTACCTTCGTGAGCGATCTGGGACGAGGCGGTGGCTGTTGGTTTCTGTCCGCCCCCTCCTGATCGCTCCCAGCCAATCCCCTGAGCCTCCGCCGTGTCACTTCCTCTGCCTGTGTAATGTAAACACTGGCAGAGGAAGTGATGGGAGCTCTCCTCTCAGCGGTATTTTCAATCCGCCAAGAGGAGAGAAGACTCACAGTAAGTTGCACCAACACTACACTGACACCACACATATAGGCACATTTAACCCCTTCCGATCACCCCCCCCCCAGCCCCCTGTCACACTGTCACTGATTGCAGTGATCATATATTTACTGATCACTGCTGTAACGGAATGACCCGTGACAACCAGAGACTTTGGAAGGATGAATGATACTCCTATGCCAGCGGCACTAATAACTCCTGGGTCTAAGTCCACCCTGTGCGCTTTTGGGTGTAGGGTGGCTAATAGAATCATAATTCATGTATTACATGAGATGGGACATTAATAATAATTCATGTTTGCAGGATGTCTTGAGATATCACAAGTTGTTGGCTCTTCAATGTGTGGACACATTCTTTTTAAAGGTGATAATTGCATCGGCTCCTGACAGACCTTTTCATTGTGTGATAAAACTGTTAAAGCCCTGTGTTTACACTTAAAAGATTGGGTATTCAAGACCACAGGTCTCCATTCAGGTGTATTGAATTAGCATGTCAATTATGTTAGTAAAGGAATGTGATAGGTCTCGTCAGAATCGGTGCCGAAATGTCTATGTCAGGGTATCAATCCCACTCACCTTCCGATTCCCCAGCTGCGTGACAGCCCAGCGCCATCGCGCTCCCTTGGGCGTGTGCGCGTGCACGCACGGGCCCGTCCCGCTCTCGGCCAATCAGTGGCCTGAGCGGCCTATTTGAACCAGCCCCTTCCTCCTCTCTGGTTGCTGGTTTGTAAACAGCTTCTGTGTGATCTGCTAAATACTACCTGTTGGATTCCTGTGATACCTGACCCTTGGCTTTGTTTTTTGGACTGCTGCTTTCTGGAATTACTTGACCCCGGCTTGAACCTTGATATCCGATCTTCTTCTGCCCTTGACCCCCGGCCTGAACTTGGACTACCGCTGTCTCTTAAACCCCTGTCCACGGCTTGTTATCCGGACCTGTTTCCAGCCCTACCCGACCTACGAATTACCTGATCCCGGTCATATACCTCTGTGCACGGACTACCGTCTGCTTCATTTGCTGCAGCCTTCCAGCCGGTGACCTGCTTGTGCCTACGCCACGCACCTGCCTTGATCTGCTTGTATCTGCTTCACGCACCAGACTTCCACCTTCCCGCTGGTACCGGTGCCTCCGGGTGCATCTGTCCCTCTGTTCCCATTCCAGGGGACAGATCGCATCAGGTCGCAAAGGTGAGCCACCCTCAGCATCTCGGCCTCGGTAAGTGAACTTCCTGATAGTCTAGATACTGATTAGATAATTAGCTCACCTAAATGTCATTAGCAAAGGAATGTGTGGGTGGAGAGTTCATGTTTCTGTGATTAACTTTAACATGCTGTACTAGATATATAAGCAAGCTAAGAAACCAATAAGGTATTCATTCATTCATTCATTCAGCATCTCGGCCTCGGTAAGTGAACTTCCTGATAGTACAAACCAGCCAATGTCTGAGGCCGACAGGGTGCGCTCACCTTTTGAGACTCTTTGCCAACAAGTCTCAACCTTAACGGAGGCCGTTCAAAAGTTACAGGAGGGCTACCTTCAGATGGATGGCCGCCTTCAACAGTTGACCACCGCACCTGGATCATCAGTTCCCCCTGCAGTTCCGGGAGCGGGGGCCTCTACCTCCCAGCCCGCTCCAGCACCAGCAATGGTCGTGACTCACCCGGAGCCCCGGGTACCTACCCCCGAGCGGTTTACGGGCGACCGCAAGAAGTTTCGGGCCTTTAAAAACGCCTGTTCTCTGTACTTAGCCTTGCAACCCAGGACTTTCTGCTCCGAAGCTGTGAAGGTAGGCTTCGTGATGTCGCTCCTTGCTGATGAACCACAGTCCTGGGCACACACTCTTATGGAACAAAGAAGCCCAATTCTGGATACTATGGACTCTTTTTTTGAACACATGTCCAAATTATATGCCGATCCTCTGCTCTCAGCCACGGCTGAGGCCACTCTTCATAATTTGAACCAGGGCAGGAGGCCTGTGGAGGATTACATTGCAGAGTTCAGAAAATGGTCTGCTGACACTGGGTGGAACGAGCCTGCCCTCAAGTACCAATTTCGTCAAGGACTGTCCGAGTCCCTCAAGGACGAGTTGGCTAGGCTCGATCCTCCTGCTTTACTTGAGGACCTGATTCAGTCAGCCACCCAGCTTGACCGACGTCTTCGGGAACGACGGGCGGAACGCTTCCAAGCGAACCGTCCCAACTGGACTCCACCAAGGTTCTCTCCTGCTCCTCCACCCCTTCCGGTCCCACCGGTTCCTACTCTTCCAGATCCTGAACCCATGCAACTTGGCCTAGTCCGGGGACCCCTCACTCCTGAAGAGAGACAGCATAGACGCCGGTCCAACTTGTGCCTGTACTGTGGCGGAGCTGGCCATTTCCTTCGTTCCTGTCCAGTAAGACCTTGTAAGTTGAAGTCACCACCTGCTTTCAGTTGCCACATTGCTAATTCACAGACTCATGTTGTCCTCTTTCTTTCCTTGCAGCTCCCGGAGAGGGCAACCCGGCTGCCAGCCATAATTGACTCCGGAGCATGCAGCTGCTTTCTGGATTCTGCCCTGGCCCAGAAGCTGCGCATTCCCTGCCGTCCTAAAGACTTCCATCTACAAATCCATCTGGCGGACGGCTCTCTTCCCCGTCCCGGTCTCGTCACCCAGGAAACCCAGCCTATCCTTGCCATCTCTGACACCGGACATCAAGAATTTCTTTGTTTGGACCTTATACCGTCCCCAATGTTTCCCATCATCTTGGGACTTCCATGGCTGCAGGTTCATCAACCGTGCATAGATTGGTGCAAGAAAGAGATCAAATTTTCATCCTCTTACTGCTCCCAGTACTGTCTCCTACCTCCTAAGACCTCTTGTTCCATCCTGTCTACCACACCGGACAATCCCCTTCTTATTCCGTCTGCTTACATCGAGTTTAAGGACGTTTTTGACAAGCAACAGGCCGATCGCCTTCCCCCACACAGGCCATACGATTGTCCTATTGACCTTTTGCCTGGCTCTAAGATCCCTTTCGGTCGTATCTTCCCCTTGTCTGAAGCGGAGTTAGTTGCCCTCAAGGCCTATATTGATGAAAACTTGACAAAAAAATTCATTCGCCCTTCTACTTCGCCAGCCGGAGCTGGAATTTTCTTCGTCGAGAAGAAGGATGGCTCCCTCAGGCCTTGTATCGACTACCGGGAATTAAATAAGATTACCATCAAAAATCGTTACCCGCTACCCCTCATCTCGGAATTGTTCCAACGCTTCCGTGCGGCCCAAGTCTTCTCCAAACTAGATCTCCGAGGGGCCTACAATCTCATCAGGATCAGGGCCGGAGATGAGTGGAAAACTGCCTTCAGATCCAGGTTCGGGCATTTCGAGTACCAAGTAATGCCTTTCGGCCTCTGTAATGCTCCCGCCACGTTCCAGCATCTGGTTAACGATATTTTCCGCCAATATTTAGATGATTTTCTAGTTGTTTATTTAGACGACATCCTTATTTTTTCAGTTTCCCTCGAGCTACACCGGACCCACGTCAAGAAAGTTCTGGCCATTCTCAGAGAACACAAATTGTACCTTAAGGCCGAAAAATGCGAGTTTGAGAAAACAACCATCCAATTTCTGGGGTTCATCATCTCAACCAACGGGATTGCTATGGATCCACAAAAAGTTAAGGCTGTCCAGGACTGGCCCGCTCCGGTTGATAAGAAAGGCATACAACGATTCATTGGCTTCGCCAATTTTTACCGGAGGTTTATTGTTGGCTTCTCCTCTATAGTAGCCCCTATTACCGAGCTGACCCGTCAGGGTTGTCGCTTTCACTGGCCCCAGAAGGCTCAAGAGGCTTTCACACAACTTAAAGCTACCTTCTCCTCCGCACCTGTTCTACGGCATCCCGACCCGGCTCTGCCTTTCATTTTGGAAGTTGATGCTTCTGAGACCGCCATTGGCGCTATTTTGTCACAAAGACAGGGGCTAAAATCTCTCCTTCACCCGGTGGCATACGCTTCCCGGAAGTTAACCCCTCCAGAAAAGAACTATGACGTTGGAGACCGGGAACTGTTGGCTATTAAATTTTCTTTAGAAGAGTGGAGATACCTTTTGGAAGGCGCCCTTCATCCCATATTAATTTTCACTGACCATAGAAATTTGGAATACCTGCGTTCTGCTAAACGCCTAAAACCTAGACAGGCCCGTTGGGCCCTCTTTTTTACTTGTTTCAACTTTCACATCACTTTTAGACCAAGCTCAAAGAATGGGAAGGCTGACGCCCTCTCTAGAATGTTCTCGGACACCTCCGCCAGGCCAGAACCTAGTATCATCCTTACCGCCCAAAATTTCTTTTTGGTTTCTCAAACAGACCTGCTAAACGCTCTAAAAGAGGCCTCCAAATGCTGCTCTGACCCAATCACGCTTTCTCTAGAGAGACGAGACGACCTGCTGTGGTCACGGAATAAGATCTTTGTACCAGTGGAACTAAGACAACAAATTCTAAGTATGTTTCATGATCACAAATTAGCGGGCCACTTCGGAACACGAAAAACTGCTGAATTGATCAACCGTTCCTTCTGGTGGCCGAAGTGGAGACATGACTGCAAGATCTACGTCTCTTCTTGTCCTCGCTGCCAGCGCTGCAAAGGGCCAAAGACCAAGTCCTGGGGTCTATTGAAACCTCTTCCCGTTCCGGAACGCCCATGGACAGAGGTTTCCATGGACTTCATTGTCGATCTGCCCCCCTCTGAAGGTTTCACGACGATCTTGGTTGTAGTTGACCGTCTATCCAAACTGGCCCATTTTCTGCCTATGATCGGCACACCTTCTGCGACAGAGACGGCCACATTTTTTTTCAAAGAGATAGTGAGACTGCACGGTGTGCCCAAGAGCATTGTATCCGACAGAGGGGTGCAGTTCACGTCCAAGTTCTGGAAGGAGCTCTGCAAAGCATTGGAAATCAAAGTCTGTCTATCTTCTGCCTATCATCCGCAATCCAACGGTCAGACGGAGAGAACCAACCAAACATTGGAACAATATCTCCGTTGTTTTTGCTCTGTCTCCCAGAATTATTGGTCATCCTTACTGCCGTCGGCAGAATTTTCCTATAACAATTCAATACATGCATCCACTAATCAAACTCCTTTTTGGGCCAATTTCGGCTATCACCCTTCATTCCTTTCGGATTCCATCCCTGAAACACCTGTCCCAGCGGTCCAGGAGCATTTAGTCCACATTCAGCAGAACTTTCAGAAACTTCAAGAAGTCATGCAACACGCACAGGAAAATTTCAAGAAATACTATGACAGGAAAAAAAAGGAGTGTCCAGCCTTCAGAGTTGGGGAAGAGGTTTGGCTATCTGCTCTTAACCTTAAATTACCAATTCCATCTCAGAAGCTGGGCCCCAGGTTCATCGGCCCATTCAAAATCAAACGACAAATTAACCCCCGTGGCCTTTGAACTAGCATTACCTGGAAACTACAAGATTCATCCAGTTTTTCATGCCTCTTTACTTAAACCAGTCTTGTCTAGCCCGTTCCTTGGGAGAGAGGAACTTCCGCCTCCACCAGTAGAGGTTGAGGGAGAAGAGGAATTTGAGGTGGAAACTATCCTAAGCTGCAGAAAGAGGGGGAGACAGCTCCAATATTTAATCAAATGGAAAGGATATCCTCCAGAAAATAACTCCTGGGAGCCTTCCAGAAATCTACACGCTCCCCGTTTAATTAGGGCTTTTCATCAGGAACATCCAGAATTGATGGACAGTTTGGGCGTCCGGAGTCCGCCCCTTGGGGGGGCACTGTCAGGGTATCAATCCCCCTCACCTTCCGATTCCCCAGCTGCGTGACAGCCCAGCGCCATCGCGCTCCCTTGGGCGGCGCGTGCGCGCGCGTGGTGCGTCTGCCCGCCGCGTGCAAGAGCACGCGTCTGTTCTCGGGCGTGCGCGCGTGCACGCACGGGCCCGTCCCGCTCTCGGCCAATCAGTGGCCTGAGCGGCCTATTTGAACCAGCCCCTTCCTCCTCTCTGGTTGCTGGTTTGTAAACAGCTTCTGTGTGATCTGCTAAATACTACCTGTTGGATTCCTGTGATACCTGACCCTTGGCTTTGTTTTTTGGACTGCTGCTTTCTGGAATTACTTGACCCCGGCTTGAACCTTGATATCCGATCTTCTTCTGCCCTTGACCCCCGGCCTGAACTTGGACTACCGCTGTCTCTTAAACCCCTGTCCACGGCTCGTTATCCGGACCTGTTTCCAGCCCTACCTGACCTACGAATTACCTGATCCCGGTCATATACCTCTGTGCACGGACTACCGTCTGCTTCATTTGCTGCAGCCTTCCAGCCGGTGACCTGCTTGTGCCTACGCCACGCACCTGCCTTGATCTGCTTGTATCTGCTTCACGCACCAGACTTCCACCTTCCCGCTGGTACCGGTGCCTCCGGGTGCATCTGTCCCTCTGTTCCCATTCCAGGGGACAGATCGCATCAGGTCGCAAAGGTGAGCCACCCTCAGCATCTCGGCCTCGGTAAGTGAACTTCCTGATAGTCTAGATACTGATTAGATAATTAGCTCACCTAAATGTCATTAGCAAAGGAATGTGTGGGTGGAGAGTTCATGTTTCTGTGATTAACTTTAACATGATGTACTAGATATATAAGCAAGCTAAGAAACCAATAAGGTATTCATTCATTTTTTGAAACCAGAAAGAACGCAGCTTGTGTCTCATCCTTATTCTGGGAAATGGAATGGGTCGTGTCTGCCGGATTGTGGAGTGTCGGAAGCTGTCGTGGGTGGATGGAAGGTCGTAAACGGTGGTGACCGTTACATTGGTGGCTAGCAGTGGGCTAATTCCATCGCCAGAAGAACAGCTACAAGGGCACAGGGGACACCAGTCCCCATGGAAGAGGTATTCCAAAGAAGGTTACAAGAGATGCGGATACAGCACAGGGGACCAGTATCAGAGGAGGTCCTGCTGGGATGGTCAGATGTGATTTGTTGCCAACTCTGGAAGGAAGCGCTAGCTCTTGAGCAGCAACACCAGGGAAAGGTCCTCCCCTCCATCTATGAAAGGTACTGGCCGCAGTATGACGTACGAATGCCGTTGTTGGGGGAACAACCGAAGCAGGAGTGGATAGCAGAGTTAAGCAGGCTGATCCAGGCAGAGATGCAGCTGGACGAGAGCTACAGAGCCCTCCGGTGGTATGTAGCCCAAGAGTGCCTGTGGTCAGCGGATGACAGCCCCACAGAAGGCTATGACTATGATGGCCTGGGATTGTTGTATTGGAGGAAGTCCAGTGATCCAGACTTCGGGGATGATCGGGAGTGGTGCTTGGAGGACATAATAGAGCACAGAGAGGGAAAATTGAATATCTCGGAAGGGCACTGGTTACAGGACGATTTGGAATTTCTGGCCATTCAAGAATGGGAGCTGGAAATCGCCTACAGACAGTTGCTAGACTCAGCAGCAGGATGGGGCTCCCGTTGCCTACGACAATGAGGAAATTTCAGATGACAACTGTGAAATCCTGGCTGATGAATTGGCAGTGGAAAATATGGAGATTGCCATCCCTAAAGCCTAAGCGGATGGTGTGGAGTTCCAGGGAGCCGGGGCGGTTGGCCCCTCTCTCCAGTAACAAGCTGAGGTTGTAAAGCTTTTACTCCCAGCTGAATCACTGGCAGTGGGGAAGGATGCTGCTGACCGCTGAGCACCGCTGCAGCATGAGCTGACATTGGGGGATGGGACTGTGGTCTCCCCTCACAGCAACCCAGCGGAAGAGCTGGCCACAGAGCAGAGTGTCATGGGCCTCTGCTCCCCACTAACAGAAGAGGGGGTCCCTGTGGTAGTGGATGGGACTGTGGTCTCCACTCGCAGCAACCCAGCGGATAAGCTGGCAACAGAGCAGAGTGCCCCGGGCCTTTGCTCTCCACTAACGGAAGAGGGGGTTCCTGGGGTAGTGGATGGGACTTCAGTCTCCACTGACACAACCCCAGAAAATGGTGCAGCACTGAAACAGGAGGATGTCGGCTTTGCTTTGCAAGCACCGGGGGGTTTTCACCTAGCACCAGTGGATGGGACTTCAGTCTCCACTGGTATACCCCAGGAAGAGGGGGCAGTTGGCCCAGACCCCCAACAGCATGATGGACTGAGCCCAGCCACCCTGCCTTCTCTCCAGAGGCTGAAAGGACTCCAGGGAGAAGGGCCAGTCCAGGCCTCTCCCCAGCGGCAGGCGTGTTCTCTGAGAGAGGCAGAAGAGGCAGAAGTTGGCGGGGTGAGTAAAGCTCAGTTTGGAGCCATTTATTTGGGGTACAGTATGAATACCAGCATTGGAGGACTGGAATTACTGACTGACTGACTTCGGAGTCAACCCGTTTGGGGTTCCCTCCTGTGTCCGTCTCCCACCGAAAATGGAGAGATGTAACGGAATGACCCGTGACAACCAGAGATTTTGGAAGATGAGAGATACTCCTATGCCATACTCCTCCTGGGTCTAAGTCCACCCTGTGCCCTTTTGGGCGTAGGGTGGCTAATAGAATCATAATTCATGTATTACATGAGATGGGACATTAATAATAATTCATGTTTGCAGGATGTCTTGAGATATCACAAGTTGTTGGCTCTTCAATGTGTGGACACATTCTTTTGAAAGGTGTTAATTGCATCGGCTCCTGACAGACCTTTTCATTGTGTGACAAAACTGTTAAAGCCCTGTGTTTGCACTTAAAAGATTGGGTATTCAAGACCACAGATCTCCATTCAGGTGTATTGAATTAGCATGTCAATTATGTTAGTAAAGGAATGTGATAGGTCTCGTCAGTATCGGTGCCAAAATGTCTAGCTACTGATTAGATAATTAGCTCACCTGAATGTCATTAGCAAAGGAATGTGTGGGTGGAGAGTTCATTGTTTCTGTGATTAACTTCAACATGCTGTACTAGATATATAAGCAAGCTAAGAAACCAATTAAGTATTCATTCATTTTGAAACCAGAGAGAACGCAGCTTGTGTCTCGTCCTTATTCTGGGAAATGGAATGGGTCGTGTCTGCCGTATTGTGGAGTGTCAGAAGCTGTTGTGGGTGGATGGAAGGTTGTAAACGGTGGTGACCGTTACAACTGCATTTAGTGTCAGTGTGACAGTTAGTGTGACAGGCAGTTAGTGTTAGGTCCAGGGTAGCCCCGTACCCCCCCTAATAAAGTTTTAACCCCTTGATCACCGCCCTAGTTAACCCTTTCACCCCCTATTGCCGGCATTACTAAGCGATCGTTTTTCTGATCGCTGTATTAGTGTCGCTGTTGCCGCTAGGTAGATAATTCTTTTTATTGCATTTTTTTTTACTAAAGACATGTGGCTGAATAAGTTTTGGACTAAATGTTTGACTAAAATTTAGTTTATTCGATTTTTCTTATAACAAAAAGTAAAAAATAGTGTTTTTTTTTCAAAAATGTCGGTCTATTTTTGTTTATAGCGCAAAAAATAAAAATCGCAGAGGCAATCAAATACCATCAAAAGAAAGCTCTGTGGGAAGAAAAGGACGCAAATTTTGTTTGGGAGCCACATCGCACGACGCAGTGCCAAATTGTAAAAACGCCTCTGGGCATTTAGCAGCATATTGGTCCGGGGCTTAAGTGGTTAAAATCGCTGCTCCAGAAATAAAACTTTTTTTTCCATTGATACATGTTCCATGGGACAAGACCCGGGTCCCCAAACCCGTTTTCCGACAACAACTTGCATGTTAGGCTTTAAAATGAGCACTTTTGGGGTAACGTGGTTCTCAAATGCATAAATGTGGGGTCTTTGCGGATGACATACTTATTTTTGTGACCTCTCCACTTATCTCCCTTCCCAATATCTGCCTCGTCCTAAATAATTTTTCTAAAATTTCAGGCCTTAAGGTCAATAATGCGAAAATCTCGGGCCCTTAATGTTTCACTTACTCCCCAAGAAGTTTCGTTATTAAAACAATCATTCAATTTTGAGTGGAATGACACCTCAATTAAATATCTGGGTGTTACATTGACGGCCCGAGTAGAAACGTTATATTTACATAATTATCCCCCACTATTTAAGAAGTTAGAAAATTATCTTTCAACTTGGTCCAAACATGAATTGTCATAGTTAGGCAAGATCAATTTGATTAAAATGACATTACTCCCTAGAATCCTATATTATTTCAGGTCTCTCCCTATCCCTGTCCGTAAATTCCAGTTGAAAAAACTTTAGGGTAAAATAGTAAAATTCACATGGAACACCTCTGGTTATAGAATACCCCAAAACACCCTTTTTCGTCATAGAAAAAAGGGGGGTCTAAGTCTTCCTGATCTCTATAAATATTTTCTTTCAGCAAGATTAGCACAGATCACGACAATCTATTCTAAATCCGAACAACCAGATTGGCTTAATATTGAAAAACAAGCGGCTCCACAGTGCTCACTTGAATACCTATTTTGGTGTCCCCCTAAAAAGAGACCTTTAATTCTAGTCCCGTCTCTATTCCAATCACTTGCGCTCTGGGATGAACTTAGAAAATATCCATCTCTTGTCTCAACCGTTCGACCACTTGCAAGTCTGTTTGGGAACCCGGACTTTCCCCCTGGGCTAGATCTGGAGGCTTTAAAATGGTGGACGGATAAAGGACTTTATCGTATTGGACAGTTTTTTTACGCTGGTAAACCCATGTCACTAAACCATTGCAAAAAAACATTAAAACTTCCGGAATCCGAGGAATGTCGTTTTCATCAAATTTACAAATTTCTACAAATGATCTGGAAGGAAGAACCTCTCCCCCCACAATTTACAAACTACAAGATGTGGTGTGAAAGAGCTGAGGGACAGAGGGGGGGGGGGGTGTTTCGGTTGCATATTCGTGCCTCACTCATTCTACAGGGAAAGCTTCTTATATGGAGACATGGGAAAATGATCTTCAAATTAGTTGGGACTTAGACACCTGGCATAGATCATTTACAAAATCCTTCAAGGGGATTCTAAACGTTTCAGTGATGGAGGCCAATATTAACGTAATAACCAGGTGGTACTTAACTCCCTCTAAGCTGGCTTCTATTTTCCCTACAGTAGATCCGAATTGTTTTAGGGGATGTCAACTCCTGGGAACTATGATTTATATCTGGTGGGAGTGTCCTAGAATTAGATCATTTTGGAAAAAATGTTCTATGATTTTCAAGGTAACAGGTTGCCAGGTCTCGAGATCTCTACCAATAGCTCTCCTGAATGCGCATATATCTCAATTTCCAAAAAATTCTCAAAAATGTATTCACTTTATTCTTACAGGAGCTAAGCTTACAATTGCCAAAAATTGGAAGAAACCTAAGCCCTCTTTCTCGGAAGCAAAAAAATAAAAAATCTCTTGGATAATGACTGAAGAACAGTTAGCTAGCAATTTGGATGATACTGTTTTGAAATTTGAAACGATCTGGGAACCTTGGGCCAGATGTATAGGTATTTCTCTTACTCAGGATGCCTCTTCGATTTCCGCAAACACTGTTAATTAGGTTTCTAGCTTGTCTTATCCCCTTCCTACCTCTCTTCTTTGTCCCCCTTCTTTTTTTTTTTCTCCGACTTCTTCCCGCTTTCTTTTTATTTTTTTCCCCTTCTTTAGGGGAGCCTAGTGGTGTTTTGTAAGGGGATTTATCTAGCAACATAGGCTTTGGTTCAGAGTGTAATTCAGTATGTCGAAAGGATTTCGCTCCTGGTGCAGTTTGAACCCGATAGGGGCACCAGGAGATAAGTATCCTTATTTCTATTGAGTTAGCTTATATAAGGAGTCCTTTCTCTTTCTTACACCAATATATATATATTTTTTAATTGTTTAACTTTTAATACTCACATATTTATTACAATGTATGATCTTTTTTAATTTTCTATTTTTTTTTCTCCTTCTCAAATCTGAAGGGGGGGGGGATTTTCTATCTTCCTCTCTCTGTTAAGCCCCATACACACTATCAGTTTTCCTGATGGTTTTCTCTTAGGCCTCGTACACACGATCGGACATATCCGATGAAAACGGTCCGCGGACCATTTCCATCGGATATGTCCGATCGGGAGTTTGATCCGATGGCGTGTACACACCATCGGATCAAATTCCCCGCCGCCGGACGGCGCGGTGACGCGGCGGTGACGTTGACGCCGCCACGTCACCGCCACATCACCGCACCAGGAAGTTAAACACTTCCGCGCATGCGCCAAATCCATTCGGCGGCGGCGCGGCGGCGGTGGGGGACGACATGTCTGCTGGTAAGTGTACTAACCAGCAGACATGTCGGGCGGACAGATTGCACCGGATGGATTTCAAAGCATGCTTTGAAATCTGTCGGGTGGAGAAATCTGTCCGCTAGCCCATACACACGAGCGGAGATGTCTGCTGAAACGGTCCATCGGACCGTTTTCAGCGGACATATCCCCTCGTGTGTACGAGGCCTTAAGGTTTACCAAAACCATCTAATATGAGGTCAAACCTCAAGAGTTTAAATTTGTATGCAATCAGGCAGGCCCTTGCACTACATGGTTTTGGTAAACCTGATGAGAAAACCATCAGGAAAACTGATAGTGTGTATGGGGCTTAAGTCTTTTTTAGTTCCTGCTGACATTTACTAGGTTATGTCCATATTGATATGTATTGTGATTTATTGTAATTTTTTTTTATTTCTGAAAATAAAATAATTTGAAAGAAATGCATTCCACATAAAATGAGCACTTTTGAATTCGAACGTTCGCGTCCCATTGACGTCAATGGGGTTCTAAATGTTCGGCTCATCCCTAATAGCCAGTGTTTAGGTGTATTGACAGCCTTTGGTGGCGGCTGTCACAATATAATTGTTATAACAGGAAATTGTATTTATCTACACTGTTTATGTTTAATCTTTTTGCACCAATTGCCTCCCAGCCCTTTAAGATCCCCTCCCGGGAATCGGGAGCTTACAGATCCCCACTAACTACCATGCTGGGAGTGCATTCCCAGCATGGTAAGTTGAAAAACACAGGGCGACCGCATATATGCTTCATGGCCCAACTGCCAAGATATATGTGTACGGCTGGCACCAAGGGGTAATAAACCAATATGTTACATTTCTTTTGTTTAGCCCACAGACTGAATGAAACAAATCTATGGGAGTATGACCTGCTTACGCACACATGGCTAAGAGCCATTACAGATCTGCCTCACATTTACTCAGTACCCTTCATTACATTGGGCATTTGCCTTCTGCAACATTCATCTTACAGTATTATAATTATTACTGAATATTCAGAGAATGCAGATGAACCATGCATTTCACAGTCTTTATAGTCAGATCACTTGTTACTTAAAACTGTATACATGTTGCATAGATCTGGATGGCTCCGATAATAGGCTAGGATGCTGTGTAAAGTCCCAAGGTGAATTAGACAGTAGCAGGGATATAGTTAAAAACCCTCTGTTCTAGGGAAATAATTAATGGGCTCCACCCCTTTTAAAACCTTAAGGCCCCTTTCACATGTATGGATCCCGTGAGGGTCCGTACATGTGTATCGGCTTGCTCAGAGGTGATCGCTCCGTTGATCCAAGCTGAGCCGACAGATGACAGGGCAGTCCCCGCACACTGTGCAGGGACCACGCTGTCAGATCTCCGCTCCCCCCTATGGGGGGATCGGATGAACACGAACTGCCTGTCCATGTTCACCCGATCCGCTCTGCAGACGGATGGAAAAGGATATTTTTAGGTTTACAGTCAAATTTGAGAAAACCCCACTACATGTTTGTTATGTGTTCCCATTCACACAGAATGCCTAAAAATGTTTTAAGGTATCGTGGCTGACTAAAAGGTTTTTTGAACAATGTTAAATTGAGCCTGTCCCAAATCTGTCCTCATTAACATACAATGCAAGAAGCCAAGTCTCAACACCTTTAACTCTTTGTTAGAACAGACAGTGTTCAAATCTAGTTACCACTGATAAAGGGATTTTTAAATACAGCTTACCTGTAAAATCCTTTTCTTGGAGTACATCACGGGACACAGAGCGGCATATTCATTACTATATGGGTTATATGGAGTACCTTCAGGTGTGGACACTGGCAATCTCAAACAGGAAGTCCCCTCCCTATATAACCCCCTCCCCTAGAGGGAGTCCCTCAGTTTTGTAGCAAGCAGTATGCCTCCCAAAATGTTTCCCCAAAAGAGGGGTGGGAGCTCTGTGTCCCGTGATGTACTCCAAGAAAAGGATTTTACAGGTAAGCTGTATTTAAAAATCCCTTTTTCTTTCTCGTACATCACGGGACACAGAGCGGCATATTCATTACTATATGGGATGTCCGAAAGCAATGCTTTAATGAGGGGAGGGAGACATCTTCCAAAGAAGGATTCAATTTAGAGGTATACTCAAATAATAATTCCAACTTAGTCAAGAAAAAACTTTTTTTTTTTTTTTTTTTTTTCTTTTTTACAACCAAGGGTGCTTCTGATCCCGAGGATCTTAAACTGCAGCCTGTAGTACTGCCTGTCCAAAGGCAGAATCCGCATTCCTTCTCACGTCTAGTTGATAAAACTTTGTAAACGTGTGGACTGATGACCACGTCGCCGCCTTGCATATCTGAGCCATAGAGATCTGATGGTGTGCTGCCCAGGAGGCGCCCATGGCCCTGGTAGAATGGGCCTTTACCGACAAAGGAGGAGGCAACCTCTTCAAACCGTAGGCTTGAATGATTAATTGTCTAATCCATCTCGAGATGGTGGATTTTGCAGCTGCCTGCCCCTTCTTGGGGCCATCTGGTAGAACGAATAACACATCTGTTTTTCGGATCTTTTCTGTAGCTTTAAGATAGGCCTTCATGGCCCGGACAATATCCAAGGTATGCAGCAACCCCTCCTTTCTAGATGTGGGTTTTGGAAAGAAGGATGGAAGTACCAAATCCTGGTTCAAGTGAAATTTGGATATAACCTTTGGTAGAAAGGAAGGATGGGGCCGGAGAACTGCCCTGTCCTTATGCAGAACGAGATATGGTTCCTTACACGATAAGGCTGCTAATTCTGACACTCTCCTGGCCGAAACTATGGCGACCAAGAAAACCAACTTTCTTGTCAGTAAGACTAAAGGAATCTCAGCCAACGGCTCAAAGGGTTGTTTCTGTAGAGTGGACAGGACAAGATTTAAGTCCCATGGACAAATTGGTGACTTGACAGGAGGATTAATACGCAAGACCCCCTGTAAGAAGGTCTTTACCAGCGAGTGGGTGGCCAGCGGCCTCTGAAACCACACTGACAGAGCTGAGATCTGTCCCTTGATTGTGCTTAGTGCCAGGCCTTTATCCACTCCTAGCTGGAGAAAACTTAACACCCTATCAATAGTATATTTGCGGGAATTCCATCTTTTGGATTCACACCAGCCTACTTAGTTCCTCCACACCCTGTAATAAATCACCCTGGAGACCGGCTTTCTAGCCCTAATCAGGGTAGGAATTACCTGCCTAGACAGACCTCTACCCCTGAGAATCAGGGATTCAGCCTCCAGGCCGTCAAATTTAGACGCTGTAATGTAGGGTGGAGGATCGGGCCTTGTGAGAGTAGGTCTGGTTGTAGAGGAAGAGTCCAAGGGTCTCCCACTGCCATCTTCAGGACTAGTGAGTACCAAGTCCTCCGGGGCCAAGCCGGAACTACTAGAATGACTGGCTTGTGCTCCACTCTGATCCTGCGCAACAGGCGAGGGAGTAACTGTAGCGGAGGGAATGCATATAGAAGTTTGAATTGATGCCAAGGGCAAACCAACGCATCGGTTCCGCAGGCCATAGGATCCCTCGCTCGAGACACGAACCTGTCTAGTTTCTTGTTGAACCTGGATGCCATTATATCTACGTCCGGCATTCCCCACCTCTGGCAGATTGTCTGAAAGACCTGGGGATGCAGAGACCACTCCCCTGGCAACAGACTCTGGCGACTTAAGAAGTCTGCCTGCAGGTTGTCCACTCCGGGAATGAATATCGCCGAAATGCAGGGTACATGAACCTCTGCCCACTGAAAAATCAAGCTCACCTCCCTCTGAGCGGCCTGACTCCTGGTTCCCCCTTGGTGGTTTATGTATGCCACCGCCGTGGCATTGTCTGACTGGATTCTCACCGGGAACCCCTTTAATCTGGAGGTCCATGCCAGAAGGGCTAGGCGAGCAGCTCTGATCTCCAAGATATTGATGGGGAGCTGCCTCTCTGCTTTCACCCAAGTTCCCTGGCGAGAGAACCCCTCGAAGACCGCCCCCCAGCCTGCCAGGCTGGCGTCTGTGGTAACTACCTTCCAGACAACAGGGCTGAAGGATTTTCCCTTTAGAAGATTCTGGGGGTTCAACCACCAGGCCAGGCTTTGTCGGACCCTTGATGATAGCGTCAAAGGGGACTCTAAGGCATGTGCCCTCTTGCCCCAGGCTGCTAGAATGGCTGCCTGTAGGACGCGAGTGTGGATCTGAGCGTATGGTACTGCCTCGAACGTGGCCACTAGCTTGCCTAGTACTCGCATACACAGGCGAATAGTTGGTTTTTTCTTGTTTAGAACCAACTGAACCAACCCCTTGATAGCCTCGATCTTTACAAGGGGCAGGAACACCCTTTGCTGTTCTGTGTCTAACCTCATGCCGAGGTATTCCAACTGCTTTGTAGGCTGGAACGCTGACTTTCCCCGGTTTAGGACCCAGCCGAATCCTTCGAGGGTACCGAACCGTGAGGTTTACTGCCTGTTGCAGACCCGGCCGTGAGTGATCTATGATTAAAAGGTCGTCCAAGTATGCTAGGACTGTGACCCCTTGGATCCTTAAATTGGCTAGAACTGGGGCTAGGATCTTCGTGAATACCCGGGGGGCCGTGGCCAGCCCGAAGGGGAGCGCCCTGAATTGGAAGTGTCGCTGCCCCACCGCGAAGCGTAAAAATCTTTGATGCGACTGAAAGATTGGTACATGAAGGTAAGCATCCTTTATGTCTATGGAGGCCAGAAAATCGTCCCTCTGAAGCGCGGCGGCTGCTGACCGGATGGATTCCATCCGGAAGGAACGAACCCTTAGGTAACCGTTTAACCTCTTTAGGTCCAAGATTGGCCTGACATCGCCGTTGGGCTTTGGTATGACAAAGAGATTGGAATAGAAACCTAGCCCTTGCTCTTGGGCTGGCACCTCTATTATTACGTCCTGGCAAAGCAGGTGATCCAAAGCTGCCAGCAATGAGGCCTTCCTTGCTGGATCCTTTGGTAGCCTTGATTCTTGAAAATGAGGCGGAGGACACCTTAGAAACTCCAGTCTGTAGCCTGTGGTTACAGATGCCCGGACCCATTTGTCGGGGATCTTGGCTTCCCAAACTTCTGAGAAGAAACGAAGCCTTCCCCCCACCCGCGAGAGTGGGGGCGCCCCTTCATAAGGCAGACTTAGGGGCTGTCTTTGTCGGCTTGCGATACCATGGCCTCTTACCCCCAGGGGCCTGTCCCTGCGATCTACTGTTAACGTTGGATCGTGCAGGCGGCCGTCGATACTGCCTGGAATTTGAGGGCCCCGAGACAGGAAAGAGCTGCCTTTTAAATGTAGGACCCCGGAATGTCTTTTTGACCGGTAAAAGGGTACTCTTGCCACTTGAAATAGTCTGAATATATTTATCCAGATCCTCTCCGAAGAGTCGTCCTCCATGGAAGGGAAACCCTGCCAGAAGCTTTTTGCATGGGGGCTCCGCCGCCCAGTTCTTCAACCATAAGAGCCTTCTCATGTGCACCAAAAATAGTGATAAACGAGAGGCCTGCTGGATGGAATCTTTTATAGCATCTACAGCAAAACACAGAGCTCTGGGAATGTCAGAAAACTCTTCTGCTTGTTGGGTAGGCATGTCCTTTAACATTTCTTTTGTCTGGTCTTTTAACGCCTGACAAACTCCAATTGCAGCCACAGCTGGCTGTACCACTGCTCCTGCCGTAGCAAAGGATGCTTTTAAAAGTGTCTCTAACCGTTTATCAACCGGATCCTTAAACATATGTATGTTTTCCACCGGGCAAGTTAGTGATTTATTCACACATGAGATGGCTGCATCCACTACTGGGAGCCTCCACCTCTTGGAGAATTTTTCCTCCATGGGGTAAATGACCGCAAATCTTTTCGGCAGAAAATGGCAGAAAAATCCTGTCCGGCCGCCGTACCCAATCCCGAAAGATCAATTCCTCCAAGAGAGGATGGACCGGAAAAACTGCGTTGCTTAACGGAGCTTTCAAAGAGCCCAGAGAGGATACCGGAGGGACCTGAGGCTCTGGCAATGGTAAACTAAATGCCGAGCGGACCATGTCCGTCAAAGACTGTACCCACAGTCTTTCTGTCTGGGAGTCTGAAAATGGTTCCTCAGAGGCAGATCCCTCAATCCCTGAACCCTCTTAGTTCAGGTCTAGTTGATCCTCCTGTGATTCCAATTCCTCCGGAGAGAGAATCTCAGCATCTGAGGATACACCTCTTGGTGATGGGGATCTAACCCGTTTCTTACCAGGAATAGCTCTAGCGATCAATGCTGCTATTCTCTCTTCTAGCCCCCCTAGGGATACGGCTAGCATCTCCTCTGTGATAAACACAGGGCTGGGCTGATCTGGGCCAGCCTCCGCACCAGATCCCCCTAATGGCTCATCCAAGGCGCCCTTTATGTTAATAAGTTGCGGGGAAAGTATCGGCATATCATCAGAATCAGAGGGGGAACCCCTTTGTTTTTTGGTCTTTTTTGTACCCTTTGACCCCGAACCTTTGGAAGCCATAATACAAAATCGAGGGACTCCGCCAACAACAACAGACTGTAGTGGCCAGGAGTACAAAACCAGAGCTTAGGGGACAATAGATCACTAATGCCCAAAAACTGATGGGGCCCCGTATGTTTTTCTTTTTTTTTTATTTTTTTTTAAATATATATTATATATATATATTTTTTTTTTTTTAAAACATACAGTGACCCCAAACTTAGTTTGCCAGCCTCCAACCTGCTGCAAAAAGGGGAATTTCTTGGCTTAACAAAAAAGGCATTGGAACAAAGTCCAGCATGTACTACCCCTCTTCCGCCACCGGGAGTCACTGTTCTGCCGCTCTGCGTCCTCTCCTTCTGAAATCAGCCTCAGACTGAGCACTGACAATGCCTGCTGATCTATAACAGCACAAGGCGCGCCCCTGTATGACGCCGCAGGCACGCCCCCCCCGCCCTCCTCTCTGAACGGCGCGAAAAAACGTCTATAAGACGTGCTCGCGCGCACGCGCGCGCGCATATGCCGGAACAGGAGGAACATGGAGGAGCCGCGCTGCTGGAGACCCAGGACTGCAGTATCAGGCGGCAGATTCAAACCCCCGGCCAGGTAGGACTCTCCAAAAGGCCCCATAGGGATCCTTACTAGTCCTAGGAAGAAAGCAGCAGGTTAGCTAGCAACACATTCTTAGACAGGGGAACCTAGTGATGGGGGAAAAAAGGGGTCATCCTGTCTTTCTCAGACATAGTGAGCAAGGTTGCCAATGCAGAGCATACTTAGGCTATCCCCCCTTTTAGGTTACCCCGGAGAGCCTGCTGTCGAACCAAGTCCCGCAGGCTCCCCCTTACCTGCTCCATGCTGCAGGATGTTTGTCCAGCAAAACGATCCAATCTTCTCCCATCTCCATGGGTAGCGTAGTAGACCTTCAGGCCCTGGGGTCCTATGAAGGTACCCACTGTCCTGGACCTATATAGCACCCTGGCAAACAGGCACTTATGGTTTTTACAAACTCCAAGTCCTGGGCCCAGGGTCCAGCCCTCCCAAAGAGGAGCATTATAGGCAAAACCCCACGGTTTGGGGCCCGGGTACTGTCCACTTTGGCACTGAGGCTCCTTGGACAGATCCGGTTAGCCCGCCCTTAATCCCAAGGATGTGGAGCAAAGCTATTCCGTGACCAACACCTAAGACACTGGCGAAAAAACTGAGGGACTCCCTCTAGGGGAGGGGGTTATATAGGGAGGGGACTTCCTGTTTGAGATTGCCAGTGTCCACACCTGAAGGTACTCCATATAACCCATATAGTAATGAATATGCCGCTCTGTGTCCCGTGATGTACGAGAAAGAAAATGAAGATCTGCCTGCACAGTACAGACAAGGTTCATTATGGTAGACACAGCTGCTGCCAATATCACTTCTCTGCCTATTGGCTAAGATCAAGTGTGGTATCTGTTCTTATCGGTGTCCAGTAGGGGTGCTCTGCTGACATTCTGGCCTAAAGGGGGGCTGGGATGACTGGCTACATAGTCCCCCTGCAGGAATGATGGGGGCTCTGAAGGCTAGTACTGGCTGGAACAGAAACCAGGGCACCCACAGGCAGTTGGAGCACAGGAGTAATTGCCGCTTAAAAACTGGAAGAGCCCAGTTCCTTCTGGCTTTAATAGGTCTACCCTGTCTGGCCGTGGCCTGGGAAGCCAGAGAGTCCATAATGTCCTTGCTCCCTGGGTGTGGTCACCCTAGGGGTGCTCTTAGTAACACTGGGGTATGGCAATCTGCAATTTGAAAAAGCACAAGGTCACAGCACCAAAAACTTTTTCTGCTCTGTGCCTTTTAGGGCTAGGCCTTTTGGCGAAGTCTGAGGCAATTTTTGTTATAAGGCCTTAGAGCCTAGCCAGTGTGTTTATTTTATTTATTTTTCTGTCTGTGTTTGTCACCTTTCACCTTTGTGTGTGTTTTTTTGCTCACTGGGTGGAGGGTGTGAGTCCTTGGGCTTGCCTGGATGTTTCGGGGCAGGATGTTTGGCCCCTAGGTTCCTTCCTCCCCCAAACCTGGGGGGTCTGTCCTCTGGAGAGCCTCTTAACCTAGTACTCGGTGGTCGGCTTCGGCTGGCCATAAGGAAAGGGGTCCACCAGGCTTTTTGGCTAGGTGGACCATTTCATACCCTATGTACCTGTCAGGAGCCTTGCGCCTCGGGGGATCAGGGAGAGGTCCTTCTCCTTTGGGGATGGACAAATCACACCCTAAAGAGCACTTTCTAGTGTGTATTTACATGCACATTTTTTTTTTAAATAAAAAACATGTTATACTTACCTCCACTGTGCAGCTCGTTTTGCACAGAGTAGCCCCGAACCTGGTCTTCTGGGGTCCCTCTGCAGCTGTCTCGGCTCCTCTCCTCAAGAACGAACCCCCTTCATGCAAGCTTTCTCCCATGGGGGGTTCGTTCTTGCAGCCTTGCTCCTGTGATACTATCGGCAGCCATAGCCACAGACTGTATCACTCAGCCTCACCCCCTGTGTCATTGGATGTGATTTACAGCAGCGCGAGCCAATGGCTGCGCTGCTTTCATTCAACCAATGAATGAGCCGAGAAGCCTGGCTGAGAAGCCAGCGCGTTCACGGTGCGGGACTTTCGAGGGGTCAGGTAAGTAAACGGTCCCCTTTGTTTGGGTTGTGATCCCTTTAAAGGGATGACAAATAACAGGCTGAAGTAGTCAGGGTTCTCAGGGTAAGCGGTTCTGGGGTGATTCAACAAGGGAAAAAACTGACTTGCATTTTCCCCAAAATTGTTAAAGTGACACTAAAGGTTCACTTTTTTTTTAAATAACAAACGTCATACTTACCTCCACTGTGCAGTTCGTTTTGCACAGAGTGGCCCTGATCGTCCTCTTCTGGGGTCCCAAGGTGGCTCTCTCGGCTCCTCCTCGCAATAGATAACCCCCCTCTGGGAAGCTCTCTTCCGAGGGGGATAACTTGCGGGTGTGCTCCCATGTCATACAATCGGCACCCATAGCCGCTAAGTGTATGAGTCGGCACAACCCCACGGCCCCCGCATCATTAGATTTGATTAACAGCAGCGGGAGCCAATGGCTGCGCTGCTATCAATCTATCCAATGAAGAGCCGAGAAGCAGTGGAGAGAGTGACACAGGATCGAGCCCACTGAAATTCAGGGCTCAGGTACGTAAGGTGAAAAAACACAAAGGTTTACAACCCCTTTAAGCCCTTATATGGGACCGGGAATTTAGAGAATGGGGAGAGTTTTGGTGGGAAAGAGTCTCCCACCCTGACTACTGGTACTATTGTACTAAAAAGGTTAACCCCTTTTCGAGGGTGCTGAAAAAGGTCAGGAAACAGTCACAGGTATAACTGATGTGTAACTTGGAACAGGACCTGCTTGTGAGGAAGCTGATTGAGACATGGCTGAGCTTTAGTGTCCTTTTCTTTGGAATCTGATGCAGGTGAGGATTTTAAAACCCTGGTAAGGGGCAAGCTTTTCTGGCAGTGAGCCAAAGTTTTTACCATGTTCCAGAGTTTATGGACTGCTTTTGTTTTGTCTGCTGAAGAAAAAAATGTTGTTTGCATGTTCTGAAAATAAAAACCACTTTGTTTTAAAAAAAAGTGATCCAGAACACTGGATATCATTACATATAGACGTTTTTTGAGAATTCCTGCGTACTACAAAAATATTCCTGTTTGCCTTTTAGATATCCCCCAGGATCTGTCGGGGTCTACTGCTGTGTGATGTTGCCCATAGACATGGTTTATTTCAGTCATTCCTATGATCATTTCTTTCTGAAAAACAATAATTTAATCTAGAGGAAAACCTTGTAATGGCTGCATCACAATGGTGTACCAACCCCTGATACCCCTTAGGCCTCGTACACACAATCAAATCTGTCTGCTGGAAACGGTCTGCTAGACCGTTTAAGCAGACAGATTCGATCGTGTGTACGGGCAAACAGACGGATTTGGCCACCCGACAGATTTCAAAGCATGCTTTGAAATCTGTCGGCTGGGAACCCGTCCTCCCGACATGTCTGCTGGTTAGTACGCTAACCAGCAGACATGTCTTCTCGCACATGCGCCAAATGGTTTCGACGCATGCGCGGAAGTGTTTTACTTCCTGGTGCGGTGACGTGGCGGCGTCAACGTCACCGCCACGTCACCGACACGTCAGCGCGCTGTCTGCTGGCGGGGATTTTGGTTTGCTCGTGTGTACACGCAAGCAAACCAAAATCCGAGCAGACAGATCTGTTCAAATCGGTCGGTCCGACCGATTTGAACAGACACATTTAATCGTGTGTACGAGGCCTTATACTTAGGGGCACATATATTGTACCCAAAAGTGTCAACTATCTCTTAAGTTGGCTTTAAATTGCATGGAACTTGTGCCATATAAAGTTCCTCACATCATTTGACACTGCATTTTAAATGGTTTTGTTCTCCTAGGGGGTCGCCCAGTGCCAGACACCAACGCTTTTCAAAGGTACAGCATACATTTTATCATCTACTATGTACAAGACTAAGTGCCTGGAGAATGATCATCTAAAGGATACTGTATTATAAGAAAGAAATGAGCTCACCTACCTGGTATAGTTTACAATAGTTCTGAAATCAGAGGGAATGATCATTATTAATGAGATGGCAGATGTTAAGATGAGGGCAGGGGAGGGAGTGAGCCGTTTCACATGAAGCATCGAGAGAATATTTGGCTGTAAGTGAGACAATTCATAATGATTATGAAAAAAATAACTATATAATAATAACAAATAAGGACATACACAGTTAACTTTATCATGAAGGTGGATGCACACTTTATATATATATATATATATATATATATATATTATACAAAATTACAGGAATCTCCATGTCTGAAGGGAGAAAAAAGATGGAGATGAGTCACTCCTGTGATTCATTCTGTTGTAGGTCTAAATTTCAGCTTGAGCTATTGAACTTCGAAGAACTTCGAAGACAGCAGGCTTTCTGCAGCAGAGTAAAGCCTCATACACACGGTAGGACTTAAAAAAAACTTTTCTGTGGATTTTTGTCCGAAGGGTGTCGGCCGGGCACACCCATAGCATACACGCAGCAGGACTTTTCTGCAAACTTTCCTAAAACTTTCGCAACATCACGTGTTTTTTCTGCTCTTTTCTGCTCTTTATTGCCACCCTTTGGTCAACTTCTGCTATTGTTGGTTGATTTTCTAGGCATGCGTATTTGTACTTCGGACAAAAGTCTGATAGATTTTTGTACACACGATAGGACTTTGCACCGTAGGACTTTTGTTGGCGAAAAGTTTGTCCGTTTGCAGAGCAAACTTTTGTCCGATGAAAACTGAAAAAGTTTGTCCAATGGAGCGTACACACGGTAGGATTTTTTTGAAAACGTGCTCATTTTGAAGTTTGTTGTCAAAACGTCCTACCGTGTTTATGGGGCTTTAAGCCACTGTCCCATAGCAAAGAATATTGTTGGATTCCCCCTTCAACGCAGTTAAGCCTCATACACACAGTCAGACTTCAAACGTTTCCGTGGATTTTTGTCTGAAGGGCGTGGGCCGTGAACTTGGTATGCATACACACGGCAGGACTTTTTCAGCAAACTCACGTGGTTTTTCAGCTCTTTTCTGCTCTTTACCACCACCCTTTGGTCAACTTCTGCCATTGTTGGTTGATTTTAACATTGGTTCTGAGCATACGTGTTTGTACTTTGGACAAAAGTTTGATGGACTTCTGTACACAAAGATAGGACTTTGCACCGTAGGACTTTTGTTGCCGAAAAGTTTGTCCATTTGCAGAGTGAACATTTGTCCGATGAAAACCAAAAAAGTTTGTCCAATGGAGCGTACACACGGTCGGATTTTTTTGAAAACCTGCTCATTTTGAAGCTTGTTGTCAAAAAGTTCAACCGTGTGTATAGGGATTAAGTGTTGATGGGTATACCTCCTGTGGAGCTATTTTGTTCTCTCAGGCAGGGGGGACGCAGGGAGCCGTCCCTGCTGCGGAGAGAAGACACAGTGATTATTGCTAGGATCCACTGGCAAAAATCGCTGGTTGTACATGCTGGTTGTACCCAAGTTGATCGATCTATCAACTTGTAGGTTCTATGGATAAGTAATTTAAAACATGTAGAAAACACCATTCCATTAATGAGCCACAGAAAAAAAAAATATAAATATGTTAAAAATCAAGTGCGAAAAACCGGAATTGATGTGTAGCTGCCACATTCAATAATCAAAATCTCAAGCTATAACCCACACAGATCACTCTAGGCAAACAGCGGTGCTAAAGTGCAAAATCCAATACACAAGAAAAATATCAGTGCATGTTATAAACACAAACACTGATAATATTAATAAATACACAGTAACAGTACAAGCATAAAGTGATTAAGTGAAATCACCCAAGTGATAATAGAACTGAATGCCAAAGTATGTCACAGTGCACTTAAATGTCTTCCAAATATGTAGAGCTCTTCACAACACCACTTGTGTGCCAATTGCCTTTTGCCCTTAAGAACTGAACTCAAGTCAGATTGCTTCTCATTTTTATTTTTGGTAATAAATAAATATAATAAATCCGATATAGCGATATCCACCTCTTCTCCAGTCGGGTAAGACATTGCCTGTGGGCATTAGGTCTAACCGTTGTTACAATTTGGACAAATGCAATTCATGCTCGTTTTTAATTGAAATAATGTAAGTGCAATGATTAAAAACATTTTTAATTAACCACATCTGAGACATACTGCACCTGTGGAGCTCTCCTCGTTATTCCCATACATGAGTGAGCTGATCCATATCTGAAGAAATTTATATTGCATTTTTTGGGGAAATCGGTCATATTAATACAATTGCTTGTGATTACCAAACTGATGAACAAATGGTTCACTATCATAAGCTTTTCTAGCAGCATGTAGCAGCAGTTACAGTCAGGTTCATAAATATTGGGACATTGACACAATTCTAATCTTTTTGGCTCTATACACCACCACAATGGATTTGAAATGAAACAACCAAGATGTCCTTTAACTGCAGATTTACAGCTGTAATTTGGGGGTATTTACATCCAAATCGGGTGAACAGTGTAGGAATTACATCAGTTTGTATAGGTGCCTCCCACTTTTAAAGGGACCAAAAGTACTGGGACAAATTAACAATCATAAATCAAACTTTTACTTTTTAATACTTGGTTGCAAATCCTTTTCAGTCAATTACAGCCTGAAGTCTGGAACGCATAGACATCACCAGACGCCGGCTTGTTCTTGGGGCATTTTGCCTTGAGTTTTGTCTTCAGCAAGTGAAATGCATGCTCAATGGGATTCAGGTCAGGTGATTGACTTGGCCATTGCATAACATTCCACTTCTTTCACTTAAAAATCTCTTTGTTTGCTTTCGCAGTATGCTTCGGGTCATTGTCCATCTGCATTGTGAAGCGCCGTCCAATGAGTTCTGAAACATTTGGCTGAATATGAGCCAATAATAATATTGCGCGAAACACTTCAGAATTCATCCTGCTGCTTTTGTCAGCAGTCACATCATCAATACATACAAGAGAACCAGTTCCATTGGCAGCCATACATACCCACGCCATGACACTACCACCACCACCGTGCTTCACTGATGAGGCGGTATGCTTTGGATCATGAGCTGTTCCTTTCTTTCTCCATACTCTTCTCTTCCCATCACTCAAGTTGATCTTGGTCTCATCTGTTCATAAGATGTTATTCCAGAACTGTGAAGGCTTTTTTAGATGTTGTTTGGCAAACTCTAATCTGGCCTTCCTGTTTTTGAAGCTCACCAATGGCTTACATCTTGTGGTGAACCCTCTGTATTCACTCTGGTGAAGTCTTCTCTTGATTGTTGACTTTGACACATATACACCTACCTCCTGGAGAGCGTTCTTGATCTAACCAACTGTTGTGAATGGCATTTTCTTCACCAGGGAAATCATTCTTCGGTCATCCACCACAGTTGTTTTCCATGGTATTCTGGGTCTTTTGTAGTTGCTGAGCTCACCGGTGGGTCCTTTCTTTTTAAGGATGTTCCAAACAGTTGATTTGGCCACACCTAATGTTTTTGATATCTCTCTGATGGGTTTGTTTTGTTTTTTCAGCCTAATGATGGCTTGCTTCACTGATAGTGACAGCTCTTTGGATCTCATATTGAGAGTTCACAGCAACAGATTCCAAATGCAAATAGAACACTTGAAATGAACTCTGGACATTTTATCTGGTCCTTGTAAATGGGATAATGAGGCAATAACACACACCTGGCCATGAAACAGCTGAGCAGCCAATTGTCCCATTATATTTGGTCCATTAAAAAGTCTGAGGCACATATATAAACTGTTGTAATTCCTACACTGTTCGCCTGATTTGTAAATAACCTCAAATGAAAGTTGAAAGTCTGCATTTAAAGCACATCTTGTTCGTTTCATTTCAAATCCATTGTGGTGGTGTATAGAACCAAAAAGATTAAAAGTTGTGTCAATGTCCCAATATTTATGGACCTGACTGTATTTTCTGAGCACTGTGCAATCATGCTGGACTATTCCCTCTACATCATGCATTTTTGTTCTTTACACAGAGTGGAGGTATCAATACATATCTCACCATTGTACTCCAATACATAGTGACAACCACTATGGTGTTGACATCATTAGACGATGGGTTTCAGTGGGCATCCCCACTTCCTCAGTGTATGTGACATGCTTCCTACACCAAGTATTAAAAAGGTTCTAGATGGAAGAATGTCACAGGCCCCACTAAGTAAGAGGGCGCGCCTACTGAAAAGTTTCAGCTAATAACACACACCGCCATGGTGTAGTTAGATTACAACAGCTGAATATGACATGCACAAGGCTGCTGATTTTTGGTGTTTGCAGTCCTTCCACAGTGCAAATACTGTACTTTATCACTTTTTTTTAATTAATATTATTTTATCAGTATATTGTTCATACCTACTACACATGCTGTCATGCTGTGGGATTTTAGTATTTTTCATGTTAAACGCAATAAACTAACACCAGGACATTCTGCAGCATACTGAATGGCGCCTCTCCCTCCCGTCTTCAAAGCTAAGCAGGAGCACTTGCAGAACCAATGTATTCCTATTTAAAGCTCAAGACATTGTGAGACGACACTTGCATGCTGGAATGTTCTATATCTATAGCCAGATTTTTACTGACACGAGATTATAGATACATAATTACCCATTGTCAAATGGAGAAAACACAGTGCAACAAAACTGGCCACCATGAGAACCAAACGTCTGGGGTTACCATAAATGGGTTCGGCAACATAAAAATCAGGATGTTGTCACAAATCTATCTTCATTTGAGTGCCATTTTATAATGACTTAAAAATAATGCCTACCAAGTGACCCTCTCTGGCTGCCACAAAGCACACGCGTCCTCCGCTAAAGAAAACTCCATTTGCTGCGCCGAAAGCAGAAAGTGCCGCACCTAGAGACAATATCCAAGTCCAGCTTCCCAGAACCTTCAGTCTGCAATAAAAATGACTATATAAAATAACTGAGAAAGCAGATGTATTTCTAAAGGCACTGATGGCAGGAGGCAGGCAAAATATACAAGATGCTGTGTCACGTCTTTGAGGGCAATTTGTCCTGTAATAAAGACAGACTGTTCTCTTTTCGAGGAAAGTAGCACTTTGCAGGGGAATTATCCCCAAAACGTAATGAATAGGGTGAAGCTCTGCTGACTTCCATGATCCAATCATGTGCAAGCAAAATTGTGTTTTTTTTTTCTTTGCATGTGATTGGTTGTTCTTTACAAAGTGAAGTTTCACCATGTTCACTAAGCTCCCAGAAAAATTTAATTGCAAAGTGAATCATCTTTTGTTAATTGATTGACTGATGAGCCTTTAGTAAAAAAAAAAATACAAAAAAATCATCTCAGATGATGAACATTGATAAATCATTAAGATTTCAATCCAGGCTAAAAAAAAGTTGTCTAATTTCAAGAGCCAAATACAACATCTACTGTATAGACTACAACATTATAGTCACTTATTTACATTTTGTACAGAGTAATTCTATACCAAACTGTCAAAGCTGGGCTCTCAGCCCTTCCTTTTCTGTGCTCAGGTTGCTCAACTGTTTGTTAATTGCCGGTACTCATCGTTCCACAGTGGCTCACCTGTTGATCATATCCTGCTCGTCAGTCAAGCCCACAGCCAGCCTCTTCTGGCTATTTAAACTTCCTGGTTCATTTCTTCAATGCCTTCATCTTGGTCAACATATCTAGAGACTCTTTGCTGTGTTCCTGTTGAAGACTTGCCTGGCAGATGTCTTTTATGGTTCCTGATTCTGTCTACTGCCTCTGACAATGCTGATCTCTGGCTTCCTGATTTCCTGGCTTGTTCTGACTACCCAATTTGGCTACTGAACCCTGGCTATTTTTTTACTACGTTTATCAGTTGTACCATTTTTACCAAGATCTATACAGATTGCTGTGAGATAGAATAGTGCAGTCTTAAGATAGTTACTTCTGGTATCTATTTTACAATTGTGCACAGCTGGTGATGTTTGGTGGCTTCCATCTAATTACAAACTAATAGGGAGGTGTTTATTGAAGTTAGTTTGCAAAACAACCTAACTGCAGCAAGAAATGTAACAGATTAAAAAATAGATAATTTTATGTAAATTGGGTAATCCTGGATGGATGCAATGATAGTGTTTTATGGTAGACTAAACAGGCAGGGAAATGCTCAAGGAGCAGGATGATGAGGCTGTGTTGGGCTGGGATGCAGAAGATTGCCGGCAAACCTGCACTGGGACACCGTGGATGCAAGAAGAGGGCCGGCAAACCAGCACTCGAATGACTTGGATGCAGAGGATGACTGGTCAACCCCCACTGGAACATTGTGGCCACTGGTGCTTAGGCTGCACTGTTGGGCAAGTTCCTAGATGGCTCAGCACTCTAGCCTGGATGTCTGTTCTCTTTCTCATTCCCCCAAGTCTGCCTAAGCAGTTCAATAGGAATGTCTCCACTCCTTTCTCAGACTTCATGGCTCCCTGGGAACTATAGTTTCCTTCAGCTGTAGAGCAGTGCTGCCTGTACATAGTGAAACTTCATCTCCCACAATAATTTTTTAACAGTGTCTCCATCTTTTCAGTCTGTTGTCCAATCAATTGAGAGCATGCAGTGCTATTGGGAACATACCAGGACTTGTTGTCCCACAACAGTAATCTGCAACGTTAGTTTATCTTTTTCCATGAAAGGGTTCCATGTTCCAGTACCTGGCTACATATGCAATTCCTGTGGCTCTGGGGTGCAAAAATATTTGCACATTTTATGCTATATGTCCCAATGCAGCCGTCTGAACAAGCCCATAAGGCACTTGTTTTTGTATGAATGCAGTGTACAGGTTCTCCAATAATGTCCCGCTCCCCTGTCAGTCAATAAAAGAAGGAACCCTTTTGGATCCCACTAACCAGCTGACCAGGCGTCCCAGGCTGACCAAGCTCCAGGATGCAACACAGTCTCCAAGGATAAGCAAAATCAGAGTCCAAAATACTAGATTACTACTGCACTAGTAACAGCAGATAGTTTATCTGGTTGATCAAAAAGAGGCACAGTGAAGTTTGCTTCCTATGAGTAATTTTAGTCTGGGTCGAATGTTGTTTCTAAGGAAATAAATCCACTCATCACTATATAAGGGTTGGGAAATATTTTGGATAAAATGCTTAAAATAAGAAACCTATTGATAGAAAAATTAAGGAGCAATTTGTAAGCATGTGTAGAAAGGGGGTGGTGTCTGCGCTGTGATAAGGTGGGAATGGGAGGAGTGCAGAAAACAATCGGGGGGTGGATGGCTAGATCAATAAGCGTGGGTGAATGGGCGTATGGGCACAAATAATACTATGTGCAATCAAAAAAGTTTAAAATATATTGCGCTAAACAATTCAGTGTAAATATATAGTATAAATATATAGGGCCAGATTCACAGAGCGATTACGCGTGCGCAACTGCTGTTGCGCGTGCGTAAGTCTAAATGTGCGCGTGCGTATAGTTGGACGCGATTCACAAAACAATATACGCCAGAAATCTACGTTTTTTGGTCCGGCGTAATTGAGTTAGACATTCGCTTCCCTTCGCGCAAAACTGCGCTAGACACACCATTGATTTGCTAGTCAAATATGCTAATGAGGGAGTTACGGGGATCCACAAAAAAACGCAGTTGCTGCGCAGGCTACGCGATGTGCGCAACTGCAAAATGTCCTGTCTAAAGTTAGAGCCCATAAAAGCTGATCTAACTTTTGAAAAAAAGTCTAATTGTCAGATAAAGCAACACCGTTATTGAGGAGCAGACCACACACACGTGTTGCACTACAATTTGACTGCCAACATGCTAGGGGCATCGTCGCTCATAGCTGCACTAGTGAATATAGATGACCAAAGAAGGAGGAGGGCACGGAGGATGGCACGGGAGAGGGTATACCGCACACGCATAGACCTGTTTGGCATGAGTGATTCTGAGGTGTATCGCATCTTCAGATTCCCCCCTCATGCCATCCTGGAATTAACCACAACCCTGCAGGAGGACATCACCAGCCCAACACAACGCTCACATGCAGTGCAGCCACTGGTGAAGGTCCTGGCAACACTCCATGTCCTTGCCAGTGGCTCTTTTCAGCGTACAAGTGGAGTGGTGGCTGGGATGTCACAATCCTCCATGAGCAGATGTGTGCACCAGGTTGTCCCTGCAATCCTCACACGCTTGGCCAACCAAATCATCAAACCCACCACTGAGGAGATTCGAATCAAGGCAATGGCAGATTTCTACCGAATTGCCAGATTCCCACGCACTGTGGGGGCCATAGATTGCACACATGTGGCACTCCAGCCCCCCATGAGACCGAGCACATGTACCGCAATCGGAAGAATTGGCACTCCATCAACGTACAGGTGATAGTTGATGCCCAAGGCCTCATATGGCACGTCCGTGCCAAACACCCAGGGTCCAGCCATGACAGCTACATCTACAATCAAAGCCACATCCGAACAGAATTCGAACAGAACGTGTATGGGAACACCTGGCTGGTTGGTGAGTGACATGGGAGTCAGGCATGACTATCCCCTCCCGTGATGCACAACAGAAGTGGCACATGCATGACTAACATTCTCCTGTCTTTTCCTTTACAGGTGACTCTGCATATGCACTGGGACCCCATCTCATGACTCCTATCCGGAACCCCCAAACCCCAGGAGAGGAACGATACAATGAAGCACACATCAAAACCCGTGCAGTGGTGGAGCGCACCTTTGGCCTCCTGAAGTCACGTTTCCGATGCCTGGATAAGTCAGGGGGTACACTGTTGTATTCCCCAAACTTCGTGTGCCATATCATCGCTGCATGTTGCATGCTACACAATCTCGCAGTGAGGAAGGGCCTGCAGGTTGAGCTACGTGATGATCTGACCCCCCCAACCAGAAAATCAACCCCTAACCGAGGATACCCCGTCTTCTGAGGGAAGAGCAGTCAGGAGGCAGCTCATATTGGGCATCTTTGCACGTTAAACACACACATTAATCATGGCACAATGAGAATGCATGCATGCACACCACTGTGGTCCCTAGCACACACACCCCACATCCTCATCAAATTGGATTGGCACCAGTCCACCATGCAAGACTGGTGAGCAGTAACGCCACGTCAAGGCTCCAATTATGTCACTGTACATTCATACACCATTCACACGGACCTGGGAATCACTTCTCCCTGGTCCTGGGGAACCCTTCTCCACCAAAATTGAGGGTGACACCCCTTTTCCAGCAGGAATGTCACCCCCACATTCAAACATCATTCACAACCCAAAATATGCCAAAAAAGTCAAACAAACAAAAATGCATAAAAACAAAAAATGCATAGAAAAAAAAAAATGCTTAGAAAAAACAAAAAAAAGCAGAGAACAAAAATAAAAAAGCTTTCAAAACAAACAAAAGGGGGAAAAAAAAATTATTGTCCTCTGCCTGAGCCACGCCTGGGGCGCCCCCGGCCACGGCCCCGGACCCTCAGGGGAGACGCATGGGGGAGGGGAAAAGCCGGGGAAGGAGGAGCAGCCCCTGAGATCTGCCCACCTGGCGGCCTGCCCTCCAAGGCCACGGCTATTCTGTCCAGGGCAGCACCAAGTGTTGCCGTGTTGCCCTGGATAGCCTGGGTAAGGGCCCTCACATCCTGCCCAACGCCTGCTGCTGTAGTTTGCAGGTCATTTAGGCAGGTTGTGGAGGCCCGGGAGTGGGAGTCCAGGTTACCCAGGCTATCATTAATGGAGGACAGGCTCTGATCCACCCGCCCCATAGTCTGGCAGAGCTGTCTCAGAAGGCGGGTCTGGGTGGCCAGGTTCCTTCTCAGACAGGCGGGCATGAGATTGGGCGCCCCCCTGGTGCTTGGGGATGACCTCCTGGCTCCAGCTGATGGTTGTGGCCGGGGAGAAGGGGAGGCCCTTGTGAGGGGAGCCATGTTGGGGGAGGAGGGGGGGGGGCTGACCCTTAGGGAGGGCAGGCTTCTTGCAGCCAGAGGGGAAGAGTCCGCAGAAACCAAAGGGCCAGTGCCTTCCATGGACTCCTCCTCCTCATGATTCTGCTCCTCCTCATGATCGTCCTCCGCATGATCCTCCCCCTCCTCTTGTTCCTCCTCTGCGGACTCTGGCCTTGTTGGGGGGGCCTCATTAGGCTGCTGTCCTGGGGTTGGAGCGGTCAGTCCAGATGGCCCTGCACCCTCCTGCACAGCTGTGGATGACACAAAACATTCACAGGTTGGAGGATCCACACACTTGCCACATATTCCCTTTCACCCCCTCCCCCACACATGCTACACACCTGAGAGAAATAAAAACCTTACCTGGCACCGCGGGGACCGGACTTGTGTCAAAGCCTGGCAGGCCCTCCACTTCATGCCGGTGAAAGGTCAGGGCCACCACACGCTCCGTCGCTGAAAATCTAACCCGGCATGGTGGGCCCCCTCCTGTGCCCCTGGCATGGGCATTTATTGCGGCCAGTTTTTTTTTCACCTCACGCCGGAGGTCATTTATTTTCTTTTCTATCCCAGAGCGGGTCCGTGTCTCCCCCTCCCCCGATGAATTGACCTGCTCTGTGATCATATCCAAGATCTCCCTCCTCCTGGCCGGGGTGGTGGTGGCACTCTGCGGGCCGTGGAGAAAACGCCCATAGTCGGTAATGGCCCGGGCAAGAATTCTTTTTTCCCCCACAGTAAAATTGAGCTTTCTTTTTCTCTCAGTCATACTTCCAAACAAACTCACTAGCAGTCACCAAAAATCTGTCACAAATACAAGCACAACCAATCAGACAAGAACACACACAAAGAGAAAAAGAACACCCAAAAATCACACTAGCACTCAGCAAGAAACACACACAAAAAAATCAGATGAAAAAATAAAGCAAGAAAACAAACGCTCAGAAATCTATCAATCAAACAAACAGTCTCAAACACTTATCAAAATACACTTTCACAAAACTACCAACAAGCACAAGATCACACAGAACACTAATCTCACAACTACAAAACACACTCTAACGAACAACAGAGCAAAAGCACTTGATTCAATGGGAAGGGACACAAAGGGATGTACTTTTGCAATGGAAGGGCGTTTGTGTGTCTATTTATGCTGTCTGCGTAGTTCACAACATTGCCCTAGTCCATTTCCAATTTCAATGATTGCGCCGCTCCCGAGTTGTGAGCATGCGCACAACGGAGCTGACATGGTTTCCTTCATGCGCGCATGCGCGAGTCGGCCGGCCCTTCATTTGCATGGGGTCACGGCTCATTTCAATGTAACACGCCCACGTCCCTCCCAATTTGTATTACTCCTCCTTACGCCTACGGAAAAAACCTTACGTTTGCGCAAGCTCTTGCGTAAAAGCTACGTGAATCGCCGGATTACGCGGCTAGATTGCGCAAGTCTAACGGAAAAGTGGTGCGCTACGCCGGAATGATAATGCGCCGATCTACGTGAATCTGCCCCATAGTGTATAGGCAGCCAACACCACAGTGGATAAAGTGTAATAGAAAAAAGAAAAAAGTGTAGCGCCAAAACTATATAGATGTAGGAAAAACCATAAATGGCCAGGGTGATGTAGCTACCAGCCAAAATACAGTAAGACCTAAGGTGCAGCCTTCGTGAAGAAGATCATAGACTATAGGCTATGAAACACCAGCTGTTGAGCTGGGTGAAACAAATAACAATATTCAAAAACACAAACTGAAGGTAATGTGAAAAGTGTTGCAACAAAGTAAGTGCAGCTGAAAACAAATGCAAAAGGTCCTGAAAACAGCAAAAACAAGGGGGGAGGGGGAATAGGTGTGGGTTTGAGGATGTTGATATTCCAGTTTCCCCAAAACAGACTGATTGTTCATTCAGTTTGAAACACCTCATCCATATACATTGGCAATCCTTTCCCTCAGAAACAGGTCATCTTCCCAGGACATTCCTTGGCATATATATATATTAAGGTACTCTTACCGACTTTTGTTGACCCACGGCTCACCGTATGGTGGGTAGGTCTTCAAAGCTTGTATAGGCTAGCCGCCCTCCGATCATCCCAATGGATAAATCGATGTCCCAGGTTGTGATGCTGTAGGCAGATCCCAAAAGGAGAGCAGGTATCGCTGGCCTCAGGAACGTCAGACAGAACAGTGAAGATGTGAGACTCCGTATTTCATGGAAGATATGAAAAAAAGAGGGCGAGAACACCTCCTCATCGTGTAGAAATTTATTAAAAGTTGATCAAAAAGTATTGATACAGCAAAGAGATCTGCAAATCTCATTAAAAATTCCAAGCAAGGATAAGGTCCATGTACCAAAATATAAAAGCAAAAAAACCCCAAAAGATAAAAAGTTCCACACTGCACATCAAGGAAACCACAGCAAGCAAAAATCTTGGTAGTAACGCAATAGTGGTGATAAGAGTCCAGTTAACCGACCGGTTTCGTCTTCACAGACATCTACTGGGTTATGGAACTGAGTTCCATAACCCAGTAGATGTCTGTGAAGACGAAACCGGTCGGTTAACTGGACTCTTATCACCACTATTGCGTTACTACCAAGATTTTTGCTTGCTGTGGTTTCCTTGATGTGCAGTGTGGAACTTTTTATCTTTTGGGTTTTTTTTGCTTTTATATTTTGGTACATGGACCTTATCCTTGCTTGGAATTTTTAATGAGATTTGCAGATCTCTTTGCTGTATCAATACTTTTTGATCAACTTTTAATAAATTTCTACACGATGAGGAGGTGTTCTCGCCCTCTTTTTTTCATATCTTCCATGAAATACGGAGTCTCACATCTTCACTGTTCTGTCTGACGTTCCTGAGGCCAGCGATACCTGCTCTCCTTTTGGGATCTGCCTACAGCATCACAACCTGGGACATCGATTTATCCATTGGGATGATCGGAGGGCGGCTAGCCTATACAAGCTTTGAAGACCTACCCACCATACGGTGAGCCGTGGGTCAACAAAAGTCGGTAAGAGTACCTTAATATATATATATGCCAAGGAATGTCCTGGGAAGATGACCTGTTTCTGAGGGAAAGGATTGCCAATGTATATGGATGAGGTGTTTCAAACTGAATGAACAATCAGTCTGTTTTGGGGAAACTGGAATATCAACATCCTCAAACCCACACCTATTCCCCCTCCCCCCTTGTTTTTGCTGTTTTCAGGACCTTTTGCATTTGTTTTCAGCTGCACTTACTTTGTTGCAACACTTTTCACATTACCTTCAGTTTGTGTTTTTGAATATTGTTATTTGTTTCACCCAGCTCAACAGCTGGTGTTTCATAGCCTATAGTCTATGATCTTCTTCACGAAGGCTGCACCTTAGGTCTTACTGTATTTTGGCTGGTAGCTACATCACCCTGGCCATTTATGGTTTTTCCTACATCTATATAGTTTTGGCGCTACACTTTTTTTCTTAATACTATGTGCAAAACATGACAATCTGAAATAAGAAATATGAATGTACCAGCCTAAAAAAATGGATGAGCAAATAATGGATACAGCAATAAACATATATGTACCACAAATGAAAATCGTAAGTGATAAACTAAAAACACAATCCTCCATATGAAATATATAAAATATGAGTACAAAGTGAAACAGAAAAGTCAATGTGAAGAAAAAAGTCTCTGATATGTGCTCTCAAGGAACCAAAATCCAGAAGGAAGGGTGCCAGGACAAAACTTCAGTGACAAACACCTCTGGTGCTCTCTAACTGCTCAACTCCCGGCTATAGCATGGATCCAGGAGCACTAGAGCCTACACGTCAGACGCAGGGAGACGAGCGTGCCGCTCGTTTGGTTTTATGTGCCCGGTGACATCTATGGGCCAGATTCAGGTAGAGTTAGGCTGGCGGATCAATGGATCCGCCAGCCTAACTGTCACTTTAAGCCAGCGTTTTTGTTTTCTGTAACCAGAAAACAAGAAACGCCGGGTTGGAGTTCCGATGCGATCGGCGTAATTGAATTTCGCCATCGCATCGTTACTTCAACTTAAAAATGGCGCCGGGGGCGTTCCCGCCGATTTATGCTCAAAAAATATGTTAATGAGCGGAAATCGGCAATTCACGATCTTTTTCGGGCGCGACGCAGTGACTTTACGACGTTTCCGGAAGCGATACGCGGCGTATAGATAAAGCAGCCCCCTAGTGGAATATCCTATGTTAGGTATAGGCGTCGTCATCGCGTCGGAAAAAAAACAAATCGCGTCGTTTGCGTAAAACATTCATGAATGGGGACATGACGTCATTGACGTTCACTGACAGAACTTGGAGCATGCGCACTGGGATGCATTGCCACTCGACGCATACGCGCCCCCGTACCCGCCCAATTTGAATTACGCCGGCTCATTTGCGATACGCTGCCGCAACTTTAGGAGCAAGTGCTTCATGAATAACAGCACTTGCTCCTAAAATTTCTACAGCGTAACGTAAATGAGATGCGTTACTCCAGAGCAAAGATGCTCTGATCTACCTGAATCTGGCCCTATGTATATGTAAGTTTTTATATCCATTAAATCACTCCTTTTATTTGCGGTGCTGTGCTATGGTTTGCCTTTCTTTCTGCTTATCTGTATTTCCTGAGGGGTCATCCATCTGAATGTCAGCTCATCGGATAGTGGAGGGGCATTAAAGAGAAACATCCAGGACCACTTTACGAACTCGCTGTTCGTTGGAGATAGGCCCACCTTACATAGCCTCCATGTGATTACATGCCTGTGTGATCTATTATGTGGTATTAGTGTCCATACCATCCTGTGCCATGATTCCCCTTGTTTCATGTCTCTTCCATGTGTATCTAATGCTGAGGCTGTAGCCATCCTATATACGTTGCTGCCATTGGAAACCACCACCTTGGAGTTTATTTGGCTATCCGTGCTATAGCCGGGAGGTGAGCAGTTAGAGAGCACCAGAGGTGTTTGTCACTGAAGTTTTGTCCTGGCACCCTTCCTTCTGGATTTTGGTTCCTTTAGAGCACATATCAGAGACTTTTTTCTTCACATTGACTTTTCTGTTTCACTTTGTACCCATATTTTATATATTTCATATAGAGGATTGTGTTTTTTGTTTATCACTTACGATTTTCATTTGTGGTACATATATGTTTATTGCTGTATCCATTATTTGTTCATCCATTTTTTTAGGCTGGTACATTCATATTTCTTATTTAAGATTGTCATGTTTTGCACATAGTATTATTTGTGTCCACACGCCCATTCACCCACGCTTATTGATCTAGCCATCCACCCCCCGATTGTTTTCTGCACTCCTCCCATTCCCACCTTATCACAGCGCAGACACCACCCCCTTCCTACTCTTGTTATATTTTTTCTGTTAAGGACAGGTCACTAGGTGTTTGCAGCAGTGTCCCTTCACCACCTTTCCCGGTAGCGCAGGAGCCCTTCCATATATATTGTAAGCATGTGTGATATGCATGAGCTAGCTTTAGTCCCAAAACAAATAGCATTTTATAATTGTTAATATAATCAATAAACTGACCCCCAGCTGATGGCCACAGCGTCTGAAGATAGAAATTCCTGTGGAGTCATCACTGCAAAATAGCTGACATTGACCAGGAGATAGGTGCACGTTACTAGTGGAATAGAAATCATCAGAGCTCGTGGGAGACTCACCTAAAAAACAATCAACAAAAATGAAAAAAATCATCACACTGCATCAAATTGATCTGCATCGTCCCAGAAGGAAGTCTTTTCTAAACATGAAGCACAAGAAAGCCCGCAAACAGTTTGCTGAAGACAAGCAGACTAAGGACATGGATTACCAGAACCATGCCCTGTGGTCTGATGAGACCATGAAAAATGTATTTGATTTAGATAGTTTGAAGCGTGTGTGGCAGCAACCAGGTGAGGAGTACAAAGACAAGTGTGCCTTGCCTACAGTCAAGCATTGTGGTGGGAGTGTCATGGTCTGCGGCTGCATGAGTGCTCCCTGCACTGGGGAACTACAGTTGAGGAAACCATACATGCCAACATGTACTGTAACATACTGTTGCAGAGCATGATCCCCTCCCTATGGAGACTGGGCCACAGGGCAATATTCCAACATGATATTGACCCTAAACACACCCCCCAAGACGACCACTGCCTTGCTAAAGAAGGGTAAAAGTCATGGACTGGCCAAGCATGTTTTCAGACCTAAACCATATTGGGCATCTGTGGGGCATCATGAAATGGAGGTCTCTAACACCACAAGCTCTCTGATGTCATCATGGAGGAGTGGAAGTGGACTCCAGTGGCAGCCTCTGAAGCTCTGGGGAACTTCATGGCCAAGAGGGTTAAGCCAGTGCTGGAAAATAATGGTGACCACACAAAATATTGACACTTTGGGCTCAATTTGGAAATTTTCACTTAGGGTATACTCACTTTTGTTGCCAGCGGTTTAGACATTAATGGCTATGTGTTGAGTAATTTTGAGGGGACAGCAAATTTACACTGTTATACAAGCTGTACACTCACTACTTTACATTGTAGCAAAGTGTAATTTCTTCAGTGTTGTCACATGAAAAGATATAATAAAATATTTACAAAAATGTGAGGGGTGCACTCACTTTTGTGTGCTTTCCACTGTCTGATCCGGTAGTATGTAACCTGACTGGTTACATACAACTTTTGATAACTTCACACATAGATGATGAAATGCATCAAGCTGAATCACTGATACATCACTACCAGACCAGACAGTGGAACGCATGCTGTACCAGAGGCAGTGACCACTATCTATGCTAGTGTAGGGTCGTTTGTGTGTTCAGTGGCGTCCAGTCGGTTTACATATGACTATTCAATCTTTATGTATTTTTAACATGTAAGATGTCGATATTCAATAAAAAAAATTGAGGATTTTACACTATGATGATCTTTCTCTCTATAGATCGCACACCTGCACATTTTGGTCCTGGATAGGGATGATCTCCGCATTCGATTCAAAGCCAAAATATGGCTTTGGGCTTTAGCACACACCCCACACTATATAAGGCCGCCTGCTGGGCGGGCTCATGTAGTGTGTTGCGGTGTTGTTAATGAGAGCAGTCAGACGGAGAGATAGTCTTTTTAGATAGCTAGATAGAGCAGGCAGGCTAGTCAGTTTAGCTTAATTTACAGTGTGTAGAGGATATATATACATCCCTAGGAGTTGTACATATATTTATACACTGTATAGCTTAGCTAGATCAGCTATTTCTATTTGTCAGGCAGGAGATTGTGCTAGCTGCAGTGTTCTAACGTGTTGTATTGCCTGTGTGCTGTTTAGTTTACACCTAAACGTACTCGGTGTTACTGCACTTGTCCTGTTTAATAGCACCTAAACGCATTTGCTGTTACTGCACGTGTGCTGTTTAATAGAAACTAAACGCATTTGCTGTTACTGCACGTGTGCTGTTTAAAAGCACCTAAACCCATTTGCTGTTACTGCACGTGTCCTGTTTAATAGCAACTAAACGCATTTGCTGTTACTGCATGTTTGCTGTTTAATAGCACCTAAACAGCATTTGCTGTTACTGCACGTTTGCTGTTTAATAGCACCTAAACGCAGTTGCTGTTACTGCACATGTGCTGTTTAATATCACCTAAACGCATTTGCTGTTACTGCACGTTTGCTGTTTAATAGCACCTAAACGCATTGCTGTTACTGCACATGTGCTGTTTAATATCACCTAAACGCATTTGCTGTTACTGCACGTTTGCTGTTTAATAGCACCTAAACGCAGTTGCTGTTACTGCACGTGTGATGTTTAATAGCACCTAAACAGCATTTGCTGTTACTGCACGTTTGCTGTTTAATAGCACCTAAACGCAGTTGCTGTTACTGCACGTGCGATGTTTAATATCACCTAAATGCATTTGCTGTTACTACACGTTTGCTGTTTAATAGCACCTAAACGCATTTGCTGTTACTGCACGTGTGCTGTTTAATAGCACCTAAATGCATTTGCTGTTACTGCACATGTGCTGTTTAATAGCACCTAAACGCATTTGCTGTTACTGCACGTTTGCTGTTTAATAGCACCTAATCGCATTTGCTGCTCCTGGAGCAGTGATTTTAATGATGCTTAAATAAAAAATAAAAATTCCTTTAAATATTGTACCTGCTGGGTGTCTATAGTTTGCCTGTGAAAATGTCTTTGAGAACCCGGGTCTTGCCCAAGGGAACATGTATCAATGGAAAAAAGTTTTAAAAATGGTAATTTTTTCAGGAGTCCTGCTCCTGAAAAAACAACAGTTTTTAAAACTTTTTTCCATTGATACATGTTCCCTGGGGCAAGCTCCGGGTTCTCAAAGATGTTTTCCAACAATAACTTGAATATTGGGCTTTAAAATGAGCACTTTTGAATTCGATCGTTCGAGTCCCATAGACTTCAATAGGGTTCTAAATGTTCGCGCGAACAGGCGGTCTGTTCGAACGTTCTGGTGCGAACCGAACGCGGGGGTGTTCGGCTCATCCCTAGTCCTGGAGTGTTGGAGTCATAATTGGAGGTTTACCAACACCAGTGGGAGTAACCAGAGGATACCACATTGGGACAGGTCCCCCTAAAGACCTACAAGCACAACAGACTCCTTTTACTATAAGGTAGAGGAGTCCAACATATCTGGTTGAGTGCGGAGTCTTCACAGCCCCCCACGAGGTGGATGCACAGACACCATTGGAACACGGAGCACAACAGCACTTTAAAAAATGGAAAAATTATTTTTTTGCACAGATATCACTGTAAATATTACTTTATATTAAATTAAATTATATAGATTGATGGATAAAATTACAACTCATATAGAATTGGTTTATTTCATTTTTAATTTATGCAATTTATATGTTCATTTTATCTCATTATTTAATAACTAATTTGTTGACTAAGATATTAAGCACTAATTGGCTTATGATACTATAATGATCCTGATATAGACATGGAGAATTATGATATAGGCATTTAGCACTACATTAGGTGGAGCAAGCGCTGTTTAGCATTTTTTATTTTACTTTGGTTCCACTAGTGGGGACAGTAGTAACAGCAGCGGTCCAATCACTTCAGTTTATATAGCCGTGGCAGGATGTCCTATATTTTATATCGATAATATATTCACCATTGGTGAGGTTTGAAGACAGGTTTGGGAAACTGCTCTTCTGGACAAATGGCACAGAGCTGCTGGACAAGAAAAACGCTAAACACTCAATATGATTTACACTACTGTGCAAAAGATTTAGGCGGGTGTGAAAAAATGCAGTAAATTAAGAATGCTTTTGAAAATAGAAGTGTTAACAGTTTATTTTGATCAATTAACAAAATGGAAAGTAAATGACCAAAAGAAAAATTCAGATCAAATTGACTTGCACACAGTTTTTGATAGGACTCGACAGGCAGGTTGTTCCAAACATCATGGATAACTTACTACAGATCTTCTGATGTAGAAGGAAACATGATGTGTCTTTCATCTGCTGCATTAAGTTTCCTTGGCTGACCACTGAGTCTGCGGTCCTCAACTTTTGCCTTGGTATATCTTCTGGGTATTGCAGCTCCAGCGCTGTGAGTGAGTGTGAGACTTCTTTCGGGCAAGGCCAGGCTTTCAGCTGAGAATGCCTGATGCGCATGCCCTGCTGAAGTCAGTGGCTCATTGCAAAGTGAATTCTTTTTACCTACAGGAAAGCCTTATTATAGGCTTACCTGTAGGTAAAAGTTAAAAAACATGACTATACAACCACTTTAATGATCATTAGCATCTGCTTGGTATAATTAATTAATCATACAACTGACTCTAATCCTACAAAACCCCTGACTTTGTGTAAGTGTACAAAGTGTGGAAATGTAGGAATTGATGCCAAAGGGTAGTCACACCAAATACTGATTTTATTTTGATTTTATTTCTTTTTACTCCCTTTTCATTTTGTAATTTTCTTCACACCTGCCTAAAACTTCTGCACAGTACTGAATGTTCTATCCACGAGTGGATGCAGTCCCATCCTTCATTAACAGATAATCTGGAGAACTCCTGGAGGCTGGAAATGCATGTACTATGTATTGATTGTGTTTGGTGCATTAACTAACCTCTGGGTTTTTCAGTTCTTCTATTACAGAGTTCAGATTGTTCCATCCATCATAAGACCAGAGTCCTTGATAAAAAGCCAGTCCAACTGGACCAAATCCTACAGCTGTATTTTCAAAGGCATTCTGGAAGACCTGAGTGTTTCCTTTGGCCAAGAAAACCATACCACCCACAGTTATGATCAACAAGGCAATCAACTTGGCAGCTGTGAAGAAGTTCATCAAAGAAGCAGAAAGCCTGACATTGAGGCAGTTGATGATGCTCAGGACGAGGATACAGGCAGCTGCTGTGCACTTCACTGCTACTTGAGGCAGTGGGCAGTCCTGGTAGAAGGAAGCCACCACATATTCTGAAAAACCAATTGAGGTAGCAGCAATGCTAGAAGGTCTTAGCACAATGACCGAGGTATATGCCAGAAGGAAGGCAGGTAAGGTGCCAACATTCCGTAAAATATAAATGTACTCCCCTCCAGATTCCCTAATGACAGTGCCAAGTTCAGCATAGGAAAGTGCACCTAACATTGCTAGAACACCACAGGCTGCCCAAATTAACAGACTGGCTCCAGGACTGCCCATGTAATGGAGGACCCACTGAGGAGACATGAAGATACCAGAACCAATCATGGTGCCAGTAATCAGTGACACAGCACTAACCAGGCCAAGTTCACGTTTGAGTTGTAATTTTTGGGTCCCATGTTCCATTTTTCCATCATAGGATGAAGAGGAGTCTCTTTTTGTCCTTCGATGCATCGTAGAATATCGGAGGCTTCCTATTTTGGATTCTTCTAAAACAAAGTTTCACAACTAAAGTGTGACAACACCAATGTTAATCATTACAAAGAATATCACAGATCCTTTATTACTGCTGTTAATAATCAATTAAGTTAAACTAGTAATTCATATTTCCAAAAGTAATGAGGAACATAAATGCAATCATCAGGTATAGTTTTGTGCTCTCAGTTTAGGCTACTATGGTAAAGGTATATTCAAAGCCAAAACTTTTGTTTTTAGTTTGGATAGAGTGAGGAAGGATTCACTACATTACAAAGTTTGTATTTTGTGTCTCTACTGGATAGAGTCCCCATCCAAATTAATCCTACTGACCATTGTCACAGAGAAGCAAAGTGATGGGAAATCCAAAATGTTTTGGGGTTTTCAACACGGCAAGAGGCGAGGCTAAATCTTTCATGAATGACACTTGTTCTTCTAACAAAGGAAAACACGTCAACTGGTAGAAATTTCCCTTTACTTCCTGCTGTATCTCCAGAACAAGACTTTAAGGGAAATCTTCCCAGTGAGGCAAATAAAAAAAATAAAAAACTGACAAGGTTTTTTTTTTAGGTAGTCCAAAAATAAAAAAAAGATTTGCTTAAACACACACTTCAAATCACAATATTATCACAATACTAGTATGGTAGATTCTTAGGCCGCGTACACACGACCAAATCTGTCTGCTGGAAACGGTCTGCCAGACCGTCCCAGCAGACAGATTTGATCGTGTGTACGGACGAGCATACGAATTTGGCCAGCCGACAGATTTGAATGCATGCTTTCAAATCTGTCGGCTGGGAACCCGTCCGCCCGACATGTCTGCTAGTTAGTACGCATGCGCGGAAGTGATTTACTTCCTGGTGCGGTGACGTGGCGGTGTCAACGTCACCGCCACGTCACCGCGCCGTCTGCCGGCGGGGATTTTGGTTTGATTGTGTGTACACGATCAAACCAATACGTCCCCAGCAGACAGATCTGCCCGACCGATTTGAACAAATCTGTCTGCTCTTGTGTATGGGGCCTTAGATTCTTGAGGAGTAGATTAAAATTGACACATCAGAAATATCAACAATTGTATTTAGATGTGCAAGAGTACCTATACACTGATGCTACTGTTTCCATTCATTGGAACAGCTTCCTAGCCACTTGCTTACCAAGCCTTTTTCTGGAACTTTTTTTTTACAATTTTAAATTAGTCTTTTTTGCTAGAAAATTATCATACTTAGAACCCCCACCATTATATATATTTTTAGCAGAGAAACTAGAAAATAAAATGGTGATCGTTACAATATTTTATATCCCACTGTAATTGGCACAATGGTCTTTCAAACACAATTATTTTGGAAAAAATACACTTTAATGAATAAAAAAAAACAACACAATAGTTACCCCAATTTTTATATAATGTGAAAGATACTGTTATGCTGAGTAAATAGATACCTAACATGTCATGCTTTAAAATTGTGTATGCTCATGGAATGGTGATAAACTACGGTACTTAAAAAAACTCCATAGGCGACACTTTCAAATTCTTTACATATTACCTGTTTAGAGTTACAGAGGACGTTTTGCACTAGAATTACACTAAAGATCTTTTGATCATTTGAGACCAACGTGAGATAACCTGCATGTGTTTTTAAAGCATATAAGAAAAGCCTGAGTGTATCCATGCCTGGATGGTGCCTTGGGTAATCAACTGGTATCCCTGGTTTGGTCCCTGGTTGTGGGGATAAGCAAATAAATGAATCACAACAATTACAACAAGGACAGTCACACAAGGAAGAAAGCCCAAGGTGCTAACTCCGGATGCCGTGCATATATGATAGCAGGGAAGGATAGTGTCGTATGTTTTAACTACAATTGCGTTTATTGCATAAAAAGTATACAAGGTACTCACATTCAAGCAGTAAACAAAACATGTGTATCCACGAGCGCCAAGCTCGTCTGCGTCACTTCCGTTTATCTCTACGTCCCTACATGTGTAGCGCTACCCCATTCAGGAGCCGCTGAGTAAAAGCGGGATCGGAGTGTTGTGTTACCTGGCAGATGTCTAGGGGTGATACTTGTGAGTTGAGGTAGAGAGCGAATGTCCAGTCTTTAGTTGGGTTTTCTTCAATGCTTTATTCCAAGGCCCAACATGGCCTACATCAACATGGTACAGGACAGGAAAGGTTGATGAGCAAAAAGAGAGAGAGCTTGAGTATCAGGCCTTGGATGTAGAAAGGTGACAGAACAATCTTACTCTCAGCAGTGATGAACTCCGTTCGTCGCCACTCCAATTGGAGTGGGTAAAGTGCCCCTGGACAGACCCTTGCCACAGGCCTGGCAGCCGGAGCATCACTTGCAAGCACTGGGAGGACCAGGCCTCTGCCACAGGCCAATTACTTGAATGAGCGTGATTTGAAATGAGCGATTCCTCCAAATGAATTTAGTCAGAGTCACTGGATCCCCGATGGTTCGTTCAATCCCTATTGGATCACCTGCCTCCGGGTTCTCCTCAAGCCGATCCCCCACCGTACAGCTCCAAGCTTGGGATCCTTTCAGAAAAGGTTTGGGACCCAGCAGCTACTGGGATCCCTCTTCGTATTAGAGTGAAGCTCCGCATGGTGCGCAACTTCGGCCAGGTAGGCCAAGGCTGCGGGGTGCGGGGCTGCGGGGTCCATAGATGCGCGCACCCTGAAGGTGGATGCCGCACCTGGAACTCAGACCCCGCAGAAAGTAAAACGGCCCTCAGGCCAAGGCGGCTGCCCCAGATATAGCATGCCTTAGCGAGGGAACCAACCCCTCTGATTGGCTGCTGAGGAAAACGAGTCCGCCAGACCCCCTCTAGCGCCAGCTGCCGCCCAGGGGTGGGAACACACGCCTGGAGAGCAGACTGACCCACAGGACAGTTCCAGGAATTACAGCAGCCTAAATTTGACAAATTGTGAATGAGGGTGGGGCTTTGATTGAGCATGACTGACTGAGGGAGACACACAGAGCTGGAGCTTCATCCACTCCACCGAGATATAATTAATCAGGTATTTTCCTGGTCTCTCTAGCCGCCTAAGATTGCAGAGAGCTCGGTATGAATACATCCAAACAGCGCCTAACAAGGAACTCCCGCAAAGTGGGGGAGAAGGGTGACCTTCTGCTCGCTTCCCAGCCTATTATTCAACCTGATATTCAAAGGTTCTTCCCGGTTACACGGAGGCAGGAACTAAACACACGGCTGGAACCTTCCAGCACAAGCTGCGTTCTGGGAGGAAGCCTTGAGCTGAGGCACCAGGTGCAAGTTGGAGGAGCTGTGAGCATGGTGAGTGCTGTGTCTGTTTTGAAGAAACCAGATATCCAACCAGATATTCAGCGTGGGATGGAGCCAGATTTGAGGGCTTTGATTCAAGCTCTACCAACAAGGCTGGATTTAGAAGCGCTGCCTACTAAGGGTGACATAGAAGTTCTCATCGCCAAAGTTGAGGAAGCCCACCGCACTGATTTACAGCAGGTATATGCAGAGATACAAGAGGTGTCAGAGCGTGTGGAGGTCGGTGAAACAAAGGTACTTGGGCTAGAACACAGAATGTGCATACTGGAGAAGGAGAGAGAAGAACATAGGGAAAACGGTATCAGAGATGCAGCTACAGATCGAAGAAATGGGGGACCGCAGCCGCCGCTGTAACCTAAGGCTTCGTGGGGTACCTGAAGCTGCAGAGAAGGAAAACCTACAGGAAAAGGTAATGAGCATATTCCATGTTATTTTGGAGGGGAATATCCCATTAAATATGGAATTGGACAGAGTCCATAGGGCCTTTGGTCCTAAATCAGCAGACCCCCAGAGACCCCGGGATATCATATGCTGTTTACATAGGTATGCACATAAGGAAGCGCTGTTAAGGAAAGCATGGGACATGGGAGTGGTGGACTTTGAGGGGGCCCCAGTGAAAATTTTACTGGACCTCTCAAGAGCCACATTATAGCGGAGGGCAATGTTACGGACAGTTCTGAAATGTGTGCGGTGGGAGGGGGGTACATATCGGTGGAGGTACCCCATTGCAGTTGCTATAACAAAAAATGCAGCTACATACATATTACAGACATATAATGATCTTCCTGAAAGTTGAACCTTTCACGGTGCCCAACTGGAGACTCCCTATTAAAAACCCAAGATGTAATAGAGACAGGTAAAATCTTGAAACAAAACTTGAAATAAACCGATTAAAGGGAAAGGGAAAGGAAAATGAAGAATCTCTAAAATAAACAACAATAGTGACTTGACCTGGGACAACAGACAAGATGGAGGCATAAAAGAGGAATACCTTCTTTTTTTTTTTGGACTCCTCAATTGGAACTTGGAATCTCTGAGACCTTGGAACTATTAGGTCTATGATTAACATTTTTTTTCCAGGGTTGGAACTTAGTAATATCTTTGTATTTTATTAGAGGGGTAATGTAACTGTAACAAGACCCTTGCTCGCTCAGTTCTGCTCTCCCGACACTCCTCTACTTCTATTGGTTCAGTTTGCAGATGGCAACATCTGATGGTCCAGTCATCCAAGGTTCCGTGATCCGACCTACAGCTATGTGCCGATCGGACCCATTAGAACATAACACCAGACAAGCTGTATGTAAGTTCAAACAGGACTCATTTATTGAAAGTACACAGCACACTTTTGTACAGAATTTGGAACATCCCACCCCCAACATCCGCTTTCCTATTGGTCCCATAGCTTGAATAGAACAACTATTTAACATGACTTAATTACTACCTCAGAGAGGTCACATTCCTTTAGATAATGACATCAAAACAAAATACTATCACACACTGATTTCCCTTTAATCCACATCTTTAGACAAACGTCTGTCTCTAAAGGAAAGGTACTTACACCTGAGCATCAATACATTCCTTTACTAAACATAATTGACATGCTAATTTAATACATCTAAAGAGAGACGTGTGATCTTCAATACACAGAGCTTCACACCCACAATAGAGTCCCTTCAATGCACATCTTTAGACAGGCTTCTGTCTCTGACAACAAGACATTCACACCTAATCATCAATGGCTTTTAAGCAGTGTTATCACACAATGAAAAGGTCTTTCAGGGGCCAACCCCACTTAGCATTTCAATAGTCTGTTCTAAGCATTGGAGGGTCATTGTCCTATTGACTTAGTCAGAACAAAATAAACCACTTGTAATATGTCCAGTATCTCCAGGTCCATGACATTACTCCCTCTGGGAAATAGTCCAACAGCCGCAGTGGGTCCACTCGAGGATGTTGGAAAAGTAGTCTTAAGGTTCCAGGACTGTCTGCCGGGATAGACCATCCGCATTCCCATTTTGAGGCCCTGGCCGATATTGTATGGTGAAATTGTACGGTTGCAAAGCTACGCTCCACCATAGAAATCGTCCGTTCTCTCCCGCCACCCAGTTAAGCCATATCAAAGGATTGTGGTCCGTCATGATGGTAAAAGAGCATCCATACACGTAGGGCTGCAATTTCTTTAACGCCCAGACTAAGGCCAAACACTCTTTTTCCACAGCAGCATATCCAACTTCGCGGGGTAACAACTTGCGGCCGGGTGCTTTTTCCCGTCATCACCAACTTGGCTTAGTACAGCTCCCAGTCCGAACATGGATGCATCTGTATGGACGACAAAGCGTTTGTTAGGATCGAGTGTCGCCAGTATGGGAGCTTGCGTTAGGGCGGTTTTTAACTGATGAAATGCTGTCTCGCACTCCGGGGACCACAGGACCTGTTTAGGGAGAGTCTTTTTGGTCAGGTCCGTTAGGGGTTTGGCTATGTCACTATAGTGGGAACCAAACTTCCTGTAGCACCCTGCTGTCCCTAAAAATCCAAGTACCTGGGTCTTGGTTCTGGGAACCGGCCAATTTAGGATAGCCTCTATTTTTGCAGGTTCTGGCCTCTGCTTCCCACATCCCACTCTATGTCCCAGATATTGCACCTCAGACATCCAGATATTACATTTGTCTGGCTTGAGGGTCAGGTTTGCGGCTCGGATCCTATCCAGCACTATTCCCAGGTGTCTAAGATGTTCCTCCCAGGTCTGGCTATAGATTGCGATGTCGTCAAGATAAGCACATGCAAAATCTTGAAGACCATCGAGGAGTTCATCTATCATCCGCTGGAAGGTAGCCGGAGCATTTTTCATCCCAAATGGCATCACCAGAAACTGGTAAAGGCCAAACGGGGTGATGAAGGCCGACTTCCGAATTGCTTCCGCGTCCAAGGGAATCTGCCAGTAGCCCTTACACAAGTCAATAGTCGTCAGATACTGTCCCTGAGCTATTTTGTCCAGCAATTCGTCCACTCGGGGCATAGGGTAGGCATCTGTCACAGTACAGTCATTCAGTCGCCTATAGTCCACACAAAATCGGGTCGTGCCATCCCGTTTTGGGACTAATACTACAGGAGACGCCCAGGGGCTTGCTGAGGGTTCGATCACCCCTAACTCAAGCATTTCCCTAATCTCCACTCTCATCCCTTCTTGCACTGCTCCGGGGATCCTATAGGCTGGTTGTCTCAGGGGCTTCTGCCCAGGAGTCTCTACCTTGTGCACAGCTTTGTGAGTGTATCCGGGGAGTGCCGAGAACATCTCCTGTCGGTCCTGGAGTAATTCTCTTGCCTGTTCTCGTTCTTGGGATCCTAATCCATCTCCTAGCCATATATCCTCCACCCCCGGAACAGTTACTGATTTCGGGAAGCTCCAGCATCGGTAGATATTCAGAGTCCCCGGAGGCCGGAGCGCATATGGCCAGTGTCATGGCGTAGGCCCCGACAACATACCACGCAGATCATTGACGTTACACCAGCCCCGCCCACCACGCAGATGATCTGCGTGGTATGTTGTCGGGGCCTACGCCATGACACTGGTCCCTTCTTAGGCGGCGGTGTTTACATTCTTCACTTCCGCCCTTACTCTTTGCCCTCTTATGACGCGATCAGCGTCATCACAACTCTATTTCCGGATTTCCGGGCGGCGGTGATCATACATTTTACTTCCGCCCTGACTTTATGCCCTTACATGACGCGACCAGCGTCATTTTAACTTTAACCCGCGATCCTATTGTGTGACGCCACGTCACAAAATCACGCCTACCCCTTACACCCGCCTACCGTCCTACCATATTTAAACGTCCCCCCTTCCTGACAAGCCTGACATGGCAGAAGGCTACTATGCTGCTCATGTTTACACCTTCATGTGAGTATCTTGACCTAGGTCAAATTAGCCTGCTCTCTTGGCCTTAATCATGGCTATCTTTTCTGATTACTCTCTGTGCTATTACATACAGATCTTTAGTGCCTATGCCCGCTCGCAACTTTAAAGGCGTGATTACTATCTGCACTCCCTAATTCTTGGTATGTGCCTTTTTGATATTTTTTTGTTTTTTTGTTTTTGTGTTCCCTGCTATTCTAGCTAGGGCATTATAACTATAAGATATTTATATATAAAACGTTTTTTACATGCACTGTCCTTTACTTATAGGACAGTATATTGCTCTGTGACAGCTTTGGTCCAGGTTTGGCCGTGTGAAACACAGCACCCCGGTCTTCTTATTTTCTTTCTATCTTGGAAATCCCCGCGCCATGGTTGATACACCCCTTTAATGATCTGCAACTTCAAAAGCATCTTGATTGGTATGGATTTGATTTATTGCACTTGTATATGTATTTTGCCTCCTGTCTATGTTTTTTCTTATTATGTTTTTCTGTATAAATCTATTAGATCCCATACAGACTTCGGCCCCTGAAGAAGGGAATACCTGAAATGCGTAGGGCCTGGTACTTACTACGTGGATCATTTATAAGTTGCATATTCATTGTTTCTTTTAAACTTTTGTGTTTTTTGATACTTTGTTATTTATAAATAAAATTATATATTTTGTATAAAACACCATACATTTTCGTTGCCTTCAAAGCCCCACTTCGGGGGATCCCTCGAATTCCTCTCTATATGCAAACAGTAGATGGGGAAGGTATTTCTCCCAATCCTTCCTACTCTCCATGAAGGACCGAAGCAGCTGCTTCAGGGTCCCGTTAAATCTCTCACACAGCCCATTAGTCTGAGGGTGGTAGGGGCGCTTTGGAGGGGTTTAATCTCACAGAGACGCCAGAGCTGTTGCGTCAGCTCAGCTGTGAACTGGGTACCCTGATCGGACAATATCTCCGGGGACCCTACCCTAGTGAATACCCGCAAAAGGCATCTGCTACTGTATCTGCCTGGATATTGGATAAGGGAATGGCCTCCGGGTAGCGGGTGGCGTAATCCACCACCGTAAGAATATACTTCTTCCCGGTGGCACTGGGGCGGGCCAGTGGGCCTATAATATCTACCGCTATGTGGCTAAAGGGTTCTCTAATAATCAGCAGGGGTTGCAGCGAGGCTTTTGGGTGATCCCCTGTCTTCCCTACTTTCTGACAAGTCTCACAGGTTCGGCAGTATTCTCGCACCTCCGCATGTAATCTGGGCCAGAAGAACGCATGAGACAACCGACTCCGGGTCTTGGCTATCCATAAATGTCCGGTCAAGGGGATGTCGTGAGCCAGTCGCAATAGCTCCCGTCTGTATTTCTGGGGTACAACTAGCTGTTTCTGGGGGCCCTGTTGCTTCCCAGTGCCCATTCCCTCAGTGTAACGATAAAGAAACCCCCCCTCCCACTCTATTCTGTCTTCCCCCAACCCACCTAGATCCTTGCCTGCCCTGTCCCGATAACCAGCTAAAGTTGGGTCACTCTGAGTCTCTTGTCTAACGTCAGAGGGCGAATCTCAGGGCACGGTGTTGTCAGGTCGGGGTAACGTAGGAGGATTTGGTTTTACCTGGGTCCCCATTGGAGTGGAGTTGTCTTGAAGTTGGCTCTGACGTCTGGTGGTCACGGCCATGGCGGCCTCTGGGGCATACGAGGAAGTTAAATGGCCCAAATCGTTCCCCAAAAGCACTTCTGCAGGTAACTCACGTATTAATTCCACTCGCACATGTCGCTCCCCTGAGCCCCAATCCAAGAGGACTTGGGCGGTGGATAAACGTAGCACCTAGCAACAGTCTGGCCGGTCCGGGCTGACTGGGGAATCATGTGAGGCTGGATGAGGGTAATCGTAGCCCCGGAATCGCGGAGTCCCTGGGCTGGCTGCCCATTGACCCATACTGCCTGGCGATGGTGCTGTCGATTATCTCCGGCAGCAGCTTGGACAGGATCCACTTCAAAAAGTTTTCCGCACTCTTCCTGAACATCTCGATGGTTGAGCTCATTCTGGAAGCAATAAGCCGCTGGTCTGGATGGATGATTAGTCTCTCGATACCTCGTGAATTGGGTAGGGCAAAATCGTTGCAGATGACCGGTTCGGTTGCAGGTATAGCACTTAGGTCCGGTAGGAGGGTTGGGTCGGGCTGGGGGTCTAGAGGTTGGCTTAGAGGCTTGTAAACTGGGCCGAAATAGTGGATAGCGCTCGTTTTCGCCTGACATTCGAGAGTCCAGATATTCATCAGACAAAGTAGCCGCTTGCTGTACCGTCCATGGTTGCTTATCTCGCACCCAATCCTGTACTACCGGAGGGGTGTGATTAAAGAACTGTTCTAATAGTACTAGCTGGGTGATGTCCTCTATGGTATGAGCGTGGCTTCCCTGGAACCAGCTCTTAAGGTTCCGCTGGAGACGATGTGCCCACTCCACGTATGTTGTGGTGGTTTGTTTCCGGGATTCTCAAAACTTAAGCCGGCTGGCTTCGGGTGTAACGGCAAATCGGGCTAGCAAAGCTTCTTTTACCCGGTCGTAGTTTTTAGCGTCCTCGTCCTCCAGAGCCCGATATGCATCCGCTGCTCTACCAGTTAAATTACTCGCCAGTAAGATGACCCAATCTTGGGACAGTACTTCATGTATCTGGCATAGTCTCTCAAAGTCTCCTTCCTTAAATAGCTTGAACGCCCGAAAGGGCAACTTACGAAAAGTCGCTGCATCTTTAGGCGTTTTCTCCGATTGCTGTATTTCTGCCATTCTCTGCTCATGTTGTCGCTCTCGTTCTCTCTCTTGTCGCTCTTGTTCTTTCTCTTGTTGCTCTCGTTCTTTCTCTTGTCGCTCTCGTTCTTTCTCTTGTTGCTCATCCTGCAGCTTGATGTCTCTAATGGCATTCTGTATGGCGGTCTCTGATGGGTTTGTACAATATAATGCCAACCCTCTTGAACTCGTTGCTGAAACAAGTCTTTAACTGACCCGGGTCCTGCATCACCCTCCCTCTGATCCATCTCGGCTAGCTCACTGATCAGGGTGGCCTTGTTCTTTGTCCCACCGGTCCCTCCACGACTCTCAAGTAAGTCTTTCAGCGTGGCTCTCCTGCATGCTGCATAGTTGATCATTGACTGTGGTGGTTTGGAGTGTCCCAGTAACTGGAGAGCAAATCCCACCGCTGCCAACCAATGTGACGAGACCCTTGCTCGCTCGGTTCTGCTCTCCCGACACTCCTCTGCTTCTATTGGTTCAGATTGCAGATGGCAACATCTGATGGTCCAGTCATCCAAGGTTCTGGGATCCGACCTACAGCTATGTGCCGATCGGACCCATTAGAACATAACACCAGACAAGCTGTATGTAAGTTCAAACAGGATTCATTTATTGAAAGTACACAGCACACTTTTATACAGAATTTGGAACATCCCACCCCCAACATCCGCTTTCCTATTGGTCCCATAGCTTGAATAGAACAACTATTTAACATGACTTAATTACTACCTCAGAGAGGTCACATTCCTTCAGATAATGACATCAAAACAAAATACTATCACACAATGATTTCCCTTTAATCCACATCTTTAGACAGACGTCTGTCTCTAAAGGAAAGGTACTTACACCTGAGCATCAATACATTCCTTTACTAAACATAATTGACATGCTAATTAAATACATCTGAAGAGAGACGTGTGATCTTCAATACACAGAGCTTCACACACACAATAGAGTCCCTTCAATGCACATCTTTAGACAGGCTTCTGTCTCTGACAACAAGACATTCACACCTAATCATCAATGGCTTTTAAGCAGTGTTATCACACAATGAAAAGGTCTTTCAGGAGCCAACCCCACTTAGCATTTCAATAGTCTGTTCTAAGCATTGGAGGGTCATTGTCCTATTGACTTAGTCAGAACAAAATAAACCACTTGTAATATGTCCAGTATCTCCAGGTCCATGACAGTAACCAAACTAAATGTTTAAATGTTTAACTATTTACCAGCATGCAGAAAGTTTATTTTTATTTTTTTATATATTATTAGGACTTCATTGGGATTCATTCCCCCCTCCTTTTTTTTCCAGGGGTGGAACTTAGTAATATCTTTGTATTTTATTAGAGGGGTAATGTAACCAAACTAAATGTTTAAATGTTTAACTATTTACCAGCATGCATAAAGTTTTTTTTATTATTATTATTATTATTAGGACTTCATTGGGATTCACCCCCCCCCCTCCTTTTTTCTCCAGGGGTGGAACTTAGTAATATCTTTGTATTTTATTAGAGGGGTAATGTAACCAAACTAAATGTTTAAATGTTTAACTATTTACCAGCATGCAGAAAGTTTTTTTTTATTATATTAGGACTTCATTGGGATTCATTCCCCCCCCCTTTTTTTCCAGGGGTGGAACTCAGTGATATATTTGTATTTTATTAGAGGGGCAATGTAACCAAACTAAATGCTTAACTATTTACCAGAATGCAGAAAGGTTCTTCTATTATTAGGAATTTATTGGGATTCATCCCCCCCCTCCCTTTTTTTTTTGTTTTTTTTTTGTTTAAGGAGGTATAAGACATATATATAACTATACAATGTGGATGTAACAGATTTAAATGTTAGATAATTTGACTGTTTAATAATACCTTAGTTATATGCCGAATGGGGGAGGGCGGGGAGGGGAGGGGGATCTGGGACACACATGTGCTTTTTTTTTTTTTCTTAATAAAGGGGATGGGTAATGAGAGTTGGCCCTTTGAGGAAACTCTCCTTAGGGAGGAGGCAGAGAGAGGGGGAATGAGAGGTGTGTAGGGGGTGGAGGGGGGGTTTGCTGACGGTAGAGGGTAAGGGTGTTAAGGAATGGAGCACTGACGAATAAGGGCTTATAGCCCCAAATGGCCACTGGGGCAAGGGTTTTTTTTTTTAGGTGGTAATAGATGTATATAACTATATAAGCAAAAGACCTAAATGTCAGACAACTTGATTGTGTAAAGTTTAAACTGGACGGGGGGGGGGGTAGGGTGGGATGGGGAGGGTAGTCTAATTGGTGTGGGGCTAATAGGAGGGTCACTTGCACATTCAATGCACTATCTGTTTCTTTGTTAGAGGGGATGGGTAACGAGAGTTTGGCCCAATGAGGAAACTAGGGAGAGAGGGGAAGGGGGAAGCAGAGACGTATGTACCCCCATCCTGGCAGGGGAGTGGCAGAGATACACTATTTAAATCTTTATTTAAACCATGGTCTTTCCTTTTTTTTTTTCTCTCTTCTCCTCCAGCTTTTTATGTTGTGTATTTCTCCTCTCAGGAACAAAGCTAAAAGCGATTGATTTTTTGTTTGTTTTTTGTTTCTTGTTTCGTGTGAAATAGAAAGGTGGAGGTCGATGGGTCGCTCGGCCTGGAGCAGTTGTGCTCAATCTCAGCCCCCTAATAGGCCTACACTCAAGGTACCATTAGATTGGAACTGAGTGTATAAAGCAATAGAAGCTTTACAGGCTCTGTCAGCCAAGCAGGAATTGGTTGAAGAGTCTTTAGATAAGGTGGGTGGGGGGTGGCGGGTGAGCTAGATAGGAGGGTTTAAAAAAAGTTTTTTTTTTTTTTTTGCATTTCCCTCTCGCTTGTGGCGGGTTGTTAAGGCCTTTCCGGCCCCGAAGGTCTGTTTTTGAACGGTGTTTGCTTTGGCTAGGAAATTAATGCCCTTTTTTAATAATATCAATTAACGCCAAGGGATTAAATATAGCGGAAAATAGAAGGATTTTATTACAGGAATTGAGGAAAAGGGGAAGTAACATAGCATTTTGTACAAGAGACACATTTCTTAGAAACAGAGTCTTTTCGACGGTATACCATGCGACAAACCCGGCGGCAAAGAAGAGGGGAGTATCAATTCTAATCTCAAATAGTACCCCGTGGTCATTGATAGAATCCTTGGTGGATACTGGGGGGCGGTATTTAGTATTGAAAGGGACAATAGGGGGCACGGTAATAACACTGGCCACCTTCTACGCCCCCAACACACAACAGGATCAGTTCCTGAGGAAGTTTTTGCATAAATTGGCAGGTTTTCAGGAAGGACAGTTGATCATGGGAGGGGATTTGAACATGCCCCTAGATCTGACAGTGGATACATCATCCGGAGGCTCGTCAGTTACGGGGGGTACTCGGAAACTAACACAGCAGATGTTGCAACAGGCGAGATTAATAGACATATGGAGACTGATGCACCCAGGGGAGCGATACTATTCTTTTTACTCTGTCCCGCATAAGATATATTCCCATATAGATTATTATTTTATCCCACATAATCAGCTACACGCAGTTAAGGAGGTTGGAATAGGGGAAATTACGTGGACAGACCACGCCCCAATTTTTTTGAAATACACATTAGGGGACTCTCGGCCTCCAGGACCCGGGTCCTGGAGACTGAACGAGAGCCTATTAAAGGATGACGTTGTATTGGAAGATGTGTAAAGTTTAAACTGGACGGGGGGGGTAGGGTGGGATGGGGAGGGTAGTCTAATTGGTGTGGGGCTAATAGGAGGGTCACTTGCACATTCAATGCACTATCTGTTTCTTTGTTAGAGGGGATGGGTAACGAGAGTTTGGCCCAATGAGGAAACTAGGGAGAGAGGGGAAGGGGGAAGCAGAGACGTATGTACCCCCATCCTGGCAGGGGAGTGGCAGAGATACACTATTTAAATCTTTATTTAAACCATGGTCTTTCCTTTTTTTTTTTCTCTCTTCTCCTCCAGCTTTTTATGTTGTGTATTTCTCCTCTCAGGAACAAAGCTAAAAGCGATTGATTTTTTGTTTGTTTTTTGTTTCTTGTTTCGTGTGAAATAGAAAGGTGGAGGTCGATGGGTCGCTCGGCCTGGAGCAGTTGTGCTCAATCTCAGCCCCCTAATAGGCCTACACTCAAGGTACCATTAGATTGGAACTGAGTGTATAAAGCAATAGAAGCTTTACAGGCTCTGTCAGCCAAGCAGGAATTGGTTGAAGAGTCTTTAGATAAGGTGGGTGGGGGGTGGCGGGTGAGCTAGATAGGAGGGTTTAAAAAAAGTTTTTTTTTTTTTTTTGCATTTCCCTCTCGCTTGTGGCGGGTTGTTAAGGCCTTTCCGGCCCCGAAGGTCTGTTTTTGAACAGTGTTTGCTTTGGCTAGGAAATTAATGCCCTTTTTTAATAATATCAATTAACGCCAAGGGATTAAATATAGCGGAAAATAGAAGGATTTTATTACAGGAATTGAGGAAAAGGGGAAGTAACATAGCATTTTGTACAAGAGACACATTTCTTAGAAACAGAGTCTTTTCGACGGTATACCATGCGACAAACCCGGCGGCAAAGAAGAGGGGAGTATCAATTCTAATCTCAAATAGTACCCCGTGGTCATTGATAGAATCCTTGGTGGATACTGGGGGGCGGTATTTAGTATTGAAAGGGACAATAGGGGGCACGGTAATAACACTGGCCACCTTCTACGCCCCCAACACACAACAGGATCAGTTCCTGAGGAAGTTTTTGCATAAATTGGCAGGTTTTCAGGAAGGACAGTTGATCATGGGAGGGGATCCGACAGTGGATACATCATCCGGAGGCTCGTCAGTTACGGGGGGTACTCGGAAACTAACACAGCAGATGTTGCAACAGGCGAGATTAATAGACATATGGAGACTGATGCACCCAGGGGAGCGATACTATTCTTTTTACTCTGTCCCGCATAAGATATATTCCCATATAGATTATTATTTTATCCCACATAATCAGCTACACGCAGTTAAGGAGGTTGGAATAGGGGAAATTACGTGGACAGACCACGCCCCAATTTTTTTGAAATACACATTAGGGGACTCTCGGCCTCCAGGACCCGGGTCCTGGAGACTGAACGAGAGCCTATTAAAGGATGACGTTGTATTGGAAGATGTGCGGAAGGAATTAAAGTGGTACTTTGAGACAAACGACACACCAGACTGTAACATAGGGGTGGTTTGGGAGGCCCATAAGGCGGTAAAATGGGGGGTATTGATGAAACATGGGGCAAGGATAAAGAGGGAAAGAGAACTAAAGGTAACAACCTTTATGACAGAGATTGCAAGTTTAGAAATAAGACACAAACAGAGCCCCAGCCCAGAGTTAGAACGGGACCTCCTGGCAGGACATAGACAAATTACAGAATTACTCCTATACAGAGCGAAAAGGGCAATACAGACTGGTAGAAGGCAGAATTATGAATTTGGGAATACATGCGGGAAGCAACTGGTCAGTTTGTTAAGGGAACAACAAATAAAGACTTATATCCCAATGATTCAGGGAACAAGAGGAGATAAACTTGTTCTACCTGGAGAGATAGCACAGAGATTTGGAGACTTCTATAGCACTTTGTACAATTTGCAAACAAGTTCTCAGGACCATGTGGCAATGGGAAATTATATAGCAACTTCAGGTATTTCGAGTTTAACGCCAGAGATGAGTCAAGAAAAGGAAAAACCTATTACTATAGAAGAGATACAGCAGGCAGTGAAAAAGGGGAAAGGTGGGAAATCTCCGGGCCCGGACGGGTACACTACTCAATATTATAGACTTCTTCTCCCATTTATGGTAAAAATGTTCAATGGCTTAGGAGACTTAGGCACCTTCCATACTGAATCGCTAAAAGCGGTGATATCGGTTATTCCCAAGGAGGGAAAGGACCCTTCTCAATGCGGGAGTTACAGACCAATTTCACTACTGAATGAAGATCTGAAGCTCTTCGCTAAGATTTTGGCAAGGCAGGTACAGCAGTACATACCAGGGCTTGTCCATAAAGATCAGGTGGGGTTCGTGCAGATGCGGGAAGCTCAAGATAATACGGTCAAGACCTTGAACCTGATCCATTTGGCCAGTACCTACCGAATCCTGTGTGTCTTTCTTGGAACAGATGCTGAAAAAGCTTTTGATCGGATAAATTGGCAATTTATGTTTATGGTATTGAGACACATGGGGTTCGGTAAAAAGATGCAGCAATGGATTGCAAACAACTATATTCACCCGATGGCCCAGGTTAGAGTGAACGGAATACTGTCGTCACCTTTTAAATTGTCAAACGTGACAAGACAGGGTTGTCCCCTATCTCCTCTTTTATTTGCATTATCTGTGGAACCCCTACTAAGTAGGATTTGATCGAATCCAGATATTAAGGGAGGGTCTCTGGGAAATACAGAATACAAGATCTCAGCATATGCGGACGACATGATGTATAGTCTGACCAGCCCGATGGAATCCCTTCCTTATTTGGTACAAGAACTAAAGACGTATGGAGATGTGTCAAACTTCAAGATAAATTATGACAAATCAGAAGCGATGGGAGTGGCTCTCCCGGAAAAAGAATCGAAAATACTGAAATCTAAGTATACATTTAACCACTACCCGACGGCCGTACGACTTTGTACGGCCGAAGGGATGTCCTGAATCTCTAACTGGCCGTGTTTTTACGGCCTGCACTCCGCCAGGCCACTGGGGGGCGCACGAGTGCCGCCGTCGGCGGTGGCGGGCCCGGCGGCGGCGCACGCGTGCCCGCCACATCGCTGACATGCCGATGCGCGTGCCTGCAGGCCGTGATGTCCACCAGGCACTCGGGATCGGCGGCTGCAGGGACAAGACGTGGATCTCTGTGTGTAAATACAGAGATCCATGTCCTGTCAGGGGAGAGAGGAGACCGATCTGTGTCCCTTGTTCATAGGGACACAGCATCGGTCACCTCCCCCAGTCACCCCCCCTCCCCCCACAGTTATAACACAATTTAGGGTACATGTTAACCCATTCCTCACCCCCTAGTGTTAACCCCTTTCAATGCCGGTCACATTTATACAGTAATTAGTGCATATTTATAGCACTGATCGCTGTATAAATGTGAATGGCGCCAAAAATGTGTCAAAAGTGTCCGATGTCTCCTCCATAATGTCGCAGTCACAAAATAAATGCTGATTGCCGCCATTAGTAGTAAAAAAAATAAAATAATAAAAAATAATAATAATTCTGTCCCCTATTTTGTAAGTGCAATAACTTTTGCGCAAACCAGACGCTTAATACAATTTCTTTTTTTACCAAAAATATGTAGAAGATTACGTATCGCCTAGACTGAGAAATTTTTTTTTTTTTTTTTTAAATTGGGCTATTTATTACAGCAACAAGTAAAAAATATAGTTTTTTTTTCAAAATTGTCGCTCTATTTTTGTTTATAGCGCAAAAAATAAAACCGCAGAGGCGATCAAATACCACCAAAAGAAATCTCTATTTGTGGGGAAAAAAGGACGCCAATTTTGTTTGGGAGCCACGTCGCACGACCGCGCAATTGTCAGTTAAAGTGATGCAGTGCCACAAGCTGAAATTTCACCTGGTCAGGAAGGGGTATATGTGCCCAGTAAGGAAGTGGTTAAATGGTCTGACACATCTCTTATATATTTGGGTACCTCCATCCCGGCGGACCTAACACAAGTTTTTAAACGTAATTTTGTACCACTATTGGCGAAAGCACGGGTCCTCCTGGATGGATGGCAGAAGGGGTTCCATTCGTGGTTTGAGAGATCTAACATTATTCAAATGAATATACTACCGAAATTTCTGTATCTCTTTCAGACACTCCCTATTGCTATACCGAAATCTTTTTTCAAGCAAACACAATTCCTCTTTAATAGGTTTATATGGGCAAATAAATGTCCAAGAATCAAGGGTCGCACAATATCATTAGCCAAACGAGATGGAGGATTGTCTGCCCCTGATATTTATAGATACTATCAGGCGGCACTATTGTGCCGGCTGATCGACTGGAGTAGACATACTGGAGAAAAGATATGGCCGAGGCTAGAGCAAGACCAATGTAGCAGTATGCTGCACCGAGCAGCATGGTGCTACAAGGGGTTACCGACAGACATTAAAAAGCACCCGCTGATAGGCCCTACTCTTCAAATGGCCCACAGGTTATTTGTGAAGGGGAAACTGTCAACAGCGGACTCACCGCTTTTTCCAATCTTGGGGAACCCGCAGTTTGAACCAGGATTGTTGAAGGGATCATTTAGTGGACTAATAGAACAGGGGCTGTTTCAAGCGCCTCACTTTCTGAAGGAGGGAACATGGAATACTATGCAGGAGATGTTAACGGGTGTGTTGCCCTACCAATTGGATTTCTGGAGGGCCCTACAACTGCAAAATTTTTTGGATAATTTGAAGTCCCCAGCTAGATACGAGCGCAGATTGACAACGTTCGAGAGGTACTGTAGTGGGAGTGAGATGCTTCGGCATTCCCTCTCAAGAACTAGCAAGCTATTGAACATACCTGCAGAGGTCTCTCAAATACCCTTTTTTAACAAATGGGAGGTTGAGCTGGGAAGACCCTTTACAGAAGAGCAAAAGAATAAGATACTCCGGAATATATTTGAATCATCTGTGTGTGTGAAGACACAAGAGATGAATTTAAGATTTTATCTCAGTGGTATCGCACTCCGGTAGTACTAAATAGGTGTTACCCAGATATGTCAGACAGATGTTGGAGGTGCGGGAAGAAAGGAGTAACCCTAATGCACATCCTTTGGGCCTGTCCTAAGATTTTAAAGCGGAGTTCCTCCCAAAATGTGAACTTCCGCTTATCCCACTCCTCACCCCCTTACATGCCACATTTGGCATGTAATTTTTTTGGGGGGGAGTGGGGGCTTCAGGAGGAGTGGGATTTCCTGTCCTGTAGGCGATCGCATGGGACACATGATAGGTCCCATGCGATCGCCTGTCCAATCAGCGGCGGGCCGAGCCGCTCACGCATGCGCAGTGGGTGCCCGGCCTTGAAGCCGAAGGCTGTCACGGCCGGGTGCCCACAGTTGCGATGAGGACGCCGGCCGGGGAGGGTGGGAGAGGAGCGGAGCCCCGGTCGGCGCGTCGCTGGAACGCAGGAGCAGGTAAGTGAGTGTTTATTAAAAGCCAGCAGCTACACTTTTTGTAGTTGCTGACTTTTAATAAACACAATTTTTGTCTGGAACTCCCCTTTAAGTTTTTGGACAAAGGTCCGGGAAATAGTGCAAAAATTCAGTGAGGAGCAACTACCAGAAGAGTGGTCTTTCTATCTGCTGCAGGATACAGAAATGTCGGTTAGGCGATATAGAAAATCTGTAGTCTGTCATTTCTTAAATGCAGCCCGGGCTTGTATCTCAGGGATGTGGAAACAGTCACAGCCACCAACTGTAAGGATGTGGCTTAACCGAGTGGAACACTTGAATAGAATGGAGGATTTGGTATGGACTTCAAGGCAAAAACGGAAGGTGTATTTGGAAACGTGGGCGGAGTGGAACGTGTTTAGATATACGGAGGAGGGGAAGGCCTTGATGGATGCGAACTGATGGAGGGAGCCGGCGCCGGGAGGTGCGACAGGGAGGGAGATGCTGATTGTGGATTGGGGGGAGGGGGTGGCGGAGAGGGGTCTTTTTTTTCTCCTTGGAGAAGGGGGGGCGGGTGGGTTGGTAAAGCAGAGAGGAACAGAACAAGGGTAAGACCAATTGCCCCAACCCCACGGGGAGACAGGATACCCGGAGGGACGGGGGCTAAGTTACCCAAAGGAGTGTAGGAATGGAACTTAAGATTTAAAAGGGGCATTAATTGAGCAGACTCTGGGCTGTTGAGGGAGGGAAAGAAGACTTATGATAAGATAAGGAATATACAAACTGTTTTTATTTTTTATTTTTTTCCTCCCTGGAAACGCCATTGTGAATTGTAATATTTGTTTATATCCTTGCTGTATGATGTGTTGATTTTAAACCAGTGGGAGTGCCTCCCAGGTTTGTGTTACTTTTCCTGCTTAAAAATCAAATAAAAGAAGATTAAAAGAAAATACGAACTTACAAATGGACAAACTTCCGAAAATATGAAACACCGAAACAGTAAAAGAACGAAAATGGCATCTAAAACGAATGATTTGCATTCCGTATTTTCAATCCTTTGTCTGATCATAATTTTGTATGTTCGTATTTCATTTGTGTGTTCGTAAAATAAAAATAAAAATAAAAATTGTGAATAAGAGCTACGTAACTCTCCCATTCCCCACTAACTTTAGCGTAACACCCCTACTGAAAGTAAGGGGGCGCTACACATGTATCGTCATCGATCACGTGACTTCATCAGGGGATGAGTAATAGGCTTAGGAAGTGTCCTTATATTTAGAATGGAAATCTTAATTACCCCTAGCCAGGCAGCAGGAAGTAGATGGCGGCTGTTTTCTTAACGATATTTGTGCGGAGCTGGGCGAGGCTATTTTGTTGGTGGTACAAAACAAAAGCTCACACTAAATAGAATCTTCGGCTCTCTGTGTGAACAAAGTATTGAAAAGCAAAAAGCTATTTGAGTGCAAACACATAATGGAATGCAAAATGGGAAAGTTTAATAGCTACAATGATGAAGACATGTTGCTATATCGCAGACGCCGGAACTGAAGAAATAATAGTTTCACAATACTATAAAGTATACATAAAATATTTTAAGAATGTATTAAAAAAAGGATTGGAAAAAATATAATGGCTAAAAGACTAGAGTAAGTTGAAATAGGATAAATGAGATGCCATAAATATCTAGAAAGGAGGGTTATTTATGAATAAAATGTAACACAAATGTAACACACGCCGATAAGAACAACCAAGTGACATATGAGGGAGAATAAGATTGTGAGTATGTCAAAGGTCATGGGTAAAATGAGTATGGAGAATAAGTATATATATATATGAAGTCGGGACAAAATAAAATATTGTCACAAACTATGGTGAACGGGAGTGAACCACAACTGCGGTTAGCAAAAGAATTCAATGCACTTCTCTATGTTATGTGAGATTTCAGTATTGGACCCCAGGCGTCACTCCAATCAGAGCACAAGAGTTTGGGGGTTCTCTACATCATCTCTTTCACACAAAGGAATGTGTTGAGCTACTAAAAGAGGACGTATTACAACATGCGTCCAATCCTCAGCGTTAAAAGATTATAATGCACATAAAGATTCCAATGCACTTCTGTATGCAATTATTATCAGTGCCAGACCCCAAGCATCACTCCAATCATAGAACAGGGGTTTGGGGGTTCCCTACATCATATCACTTTAACATAAGGAAATGCATTAAGCCACTGAGGGTGCAGGTATAAAATACCTTCAATCCTTAGCATAGAAAATTTAAGGTGAATATGTTCTGTAACTTAGGGCATGGGCCCATAAACAAGTAATAACTTATGTCAAGCACGTAGCATATGAAAATACTGTAATCAAATGGCATATTCTTGAGAGAGGCAACTATAGCTCAGATGGTTCCAGAGTGTATGTCCCTTTAAGATATTGCACAAGTATTGCTAGAGGGCACATTAGGTAATCCCAAGCTGCACGGCAGTAAAAGCAAAAGCAGATTCAAATACAGTACTTAGTAAAGGCTATATGTGATCCAGGTAATTACAGAGGTGGGCTCTCGAGACTGAGTGGAACGATGTTACACTATGTAACCATTTTTGTCTCAGCCTTTCCGAACCACTCAAGGATGAGTTGGCTAGAGTAGATCTCCCCAATCTCTTAATGATACCATACAACGTGCTATCACTATAGATCGTAGGTTAATAGAGAGACGAGCTGAATGTCCATCAATTCCCACAGCACCTGTCCCTACACCTCAAAGAGTCCCCTTTTGATGAAAAAATGGACATTGGGATTGTGCAAAGTTCCAGCAACCTTTCAAAGCCTTCTGAATGCTAAGGGTAGAGGGTACTTAATATACCTTCTCCCTTAGTGGCCTAATGCATTCCTATATGTTTGGTGATATGATGTAGAAAACCCCCAAACTCCTGTTCTCAGATTGGAGTGACACCTGGGGTCCCGTACTGATAATCACCTGCATAGTGAAGTGCATTGGAATCAAACGTTCATTGTAATTTTCTATGCTAAGAATTGAAGGTATGTTGTAATACCTCCACCCTTAGTAGCTCAACGCATTCCTATATGTGAGAGAGATGATGTATTAAACCCCCAAACTCCTGTGTTCTGATTGGAGTGAATACTGAAATCTCACATAACATAGGGAGGTGCATTGAATACTTTCCTTAACCGCAGTTGTGGTTCACTCACGTTCACCATAGTTTGTGACAAATATATGCTAAAAGGCAAGATCTTTGCTAAGAAACCTAAAAGACCTAAAAATTAAGAAAACAATTTAGATCAAAGTCTACATTGAGGCCCCCGAGGTACAAAACTTTCTAAAGTAAAGATCAATTTGGACTCTAGTTGACTCAATGTCCTCACTTTATGCCCACCCCTCCAATGTCTGGTGTAGGGTTCGATCCCCCAGAATTTCAAATGGGTGGGATGTAGTAAAAAGTTCTTGGAGACATTGGGCCAGATTCAGAAAGACTGCGTATTTTTAGGCGGGCGTAACGCATCTCATATGCACTACGCCGCCGTAACTTAGAGAGGCGTGTACCGTATTCAGAAAAAACTTGCGCCCTAAGTTACGGTGGTGTATCGTATATGGGCTGGCGTAAGCCCGCGTAATTCAAATTATCAAGACAGTGGGCGTGTTGTATTGAAATGAGCTGTGACCCCATGCAAATGAGGGGCTGAACGAACGGCACATGCGCCATCCGTGGACGTATCCCAGTGCACATGCTCAAAAAATTCACGTCGGATAGAATGCCTAAGATACGTGAAACACTGCATACGACGTGAACGTAACTTACGCCCAGCCCCATTCACGTACGACTTACGTAAACTATGTAAACGACATGAAATTCGACGGCTGTTCCGACGCCGGTCGTACGCCTTACGTAAACAACGTATATCAATGCGCCGGGCGCAGGTACGTTCGTGAATCGGCGTATCTAGCTCATTTGCATATTCTACGCGTAAATCTACGGAAGCGCCCCTAGTGGCCAGCGTAAATATGCAACTAAGATACGACGACGTAAGTGACTTACATTGGTCGTATCAAGCTAGAATTCAGGCGTATCTTGGTTCCTGAATACAGGGCATAGATACGACGGCGCATCTTTTAACTTACGCGGTGTATCAATAGATACGCCGGCGTAAAGTGTTTCTGAATCTGGCCCATTGTGTTTATCGCAACCTTTCAGAATATTCTGAACATGTTCTTTTATTCAGATCGTGAGAAGTCTCTTGGTACGCCCTACATATTGTAATCCACAGCTGCTGTGTTACAGCAAATTAACTCCTTGACATCATATGAGTCTCCAATGCTGGTTGAGGTAAAGTTAACTTTTTTGTCATTCAAGCATTTTGTTTCGGTGAATGCAAAGCCCTTGCCAGTAAAGAAAGTAAAACCCTTGGTGGGTGGATCAAGGATGTTCTTTACTAATTTAGTGTTGGAGCTCTTCTGTATATGAAATTGGGATGTTTGGGAAGTTGTCATGGAAGGCGTTTTTAACAGTGTGCCCATCAGCAACAATAGCAGTGGAATCCGGGTCCGGCGCGTGCGCGCAGTGACAGCATTTGGAGCCAAAACACTCTATTTAAAGCAGCCAGGTCCCCCACCATCTTGCTGTCCAGTCTACAGCGTGTCCCTGGAGTATCCTGTATCCATATACCTGTTTGCATCTGATTACCTGACCCGGATTTCTCTGTCCACTCCTGCCTGCCACCTGTCCCTGATACCGGCTACGTCTGACCATCGCACCTGCTCTCCCCCTTGCTCTAAAGTCTGCCCGCCTGTTATAACGACCCGGCCTGGACTTTGACTACCCTTTGGATTCTGCCCTGGCTCCTGATCTGCCCGTCTGTGTTTGACCCGGTCTGCTTCACCCTTCTTGGTTCCTGTCCCACGAGTGCCACGCTGCTGCTCCAGCTTGCCGTTGGTATCCTGCCAGGACTTCAGTGCACCCTTCTACTGCCGCATCCAGCCCGCTACTCAACTTACTAGCCAGACGCTTGGGTCCCTCTGAACTCCGGACCCCTGTCTATTCTACCAGGGGCTCCTGAGTCAGAGACTTACGAGAGGCCGCTCCCTGCATGTTGGGCTCCACTACCAGGTACGTGACAGAAGTACTCTTTGTAATTGTATATCAGATAGCAGAATGCCCCAATGTCGCCTGATAATTTGCTCTATTTTCTTGTGTTGTCTGTTGACGGATGTAAACATCCCTTGTAATAGGAATATAGCATGACAGGTCCTCTTTACAGTGAGATATGGGGTCAATAAGACCCCACATCTCCCCTCTAGGCTGGGGAGTATTGCGCGGGGAGTATTGCGCGGGGAGTATTGCGTGGGGAGTATTGCGCGGGGGTACTGCAGAGTATTGTTCGGGGGTATTGCAGAGTATTGTGCGGGAGTATTGTGCGGGAGTATTGTGCGGGAGTATTGTGCGGGAGTATTGCAGATTATTGCAGAGTATTGGGGGGTACTGCAGAGTATTGGGGGGTACTGCGGAGTATTGGGGGGTACTGCGGGGTATGCAGAGTATTGCGGGGTATGCAGAGTATTGCGGGGTACTGCGGAGTATTGCGGGGTACTGCGGAGTACTGCGGGGTACTGCGGGGTACTGCGGGGTATTGCGGGGTACTGCGGGGTATTGCGGGGTATTGCGGGGTACTGCGGGGTATTGCAGAGTACTGCGGGGTATTGCGGAGTATTGAGGGGTATTGCAGAGTATTGAGGGGTATGCAGAGTATTGGGGGGTACTGCGGAGTATTGCGGGGTACTGCGGAGTACTGTGGGGTACTGCGGGGTACTGCGGGGTATTGCGGGGTACTGCGGGGTATTGCGGGGTATTGCGGGGTACTGCGGGGTATTGCAGAGTACTGCGGGGTATTGCGGAGTATTGAGGGGTATGCAGAGTATTGGGGGGTACTGCGGAGTATTGGGGTGTACTGCGGAGTATTGGGGGGTATGCAGAGTATTGAGGGGTATGCAGAGTATTGAGGGGTATGCAGAGTATTGGGGGGTATGCAGAGTATTGGGGGGTATGCAGAGTATTGTGGGGGGTATGCAGAGTTTTGCGCAGGGAAGGAAGGAGTTAATGCAGGGATGGCTGAGCAGGGATGGATGGATCTGTGACTGCAATAGTCACAGATCCATCCCACACTGCTGCAGCCATCCGCGCTCTCCTCTCACGCTGTACCGATCGGTACAGCGAGAGGAGGGAAGAACCGGCGTCAGCAAGTGACGCGGTTTGTTTACATGTGATCGCGCCGTCATTGGACGGCGCGATCACGTGGTAAGGAGCCGCCACCATTGGCTCCTTACCGAGATCACTGACGCTGCGGGTCCCGTGGACCCGCCGAGCGCCGTGACCGCGTGTGCGCGCCCGCTCGGGCGCGCGGATCTGACGCACGTCAGATTTGTTTACACACGTGGTCGCGCCGTCATTGGACGGCGCGATCACGTGGTAAGGAGCCGCCGCCATTGGCTCCTTACCGCGATCATCGGTGCTGCGGGTCCCGTGGACCCGGTGAGCACCGGTGATCGCGTGTGCGCGCCCGGTTGGGCGCGCACACCTGACTCTAACGGAGGACGTCCATGGACGTCCTGTTAGAGTACAGGAACCGCCCTATAGCCGTATTTCGTCTATAGGGCGGTGATTAAGTGGTTAAAATTGCGTACACTCATAGAATGGCGCCAAACTTTGTTACTTAAAAATCTTCATAGGCGACACTTTAACATTTTTACAGGTTACCAGTTTAGAGTTACAGAGGAGGTCTAGTGCTAGAATTGTTGCACACGCTCTAACGCACGCGGCGAAACCTCACATGTGTGGTTTGAACGACGTTTACATACGTGGGCGGGACTTATGTGTGCATATGCTTCTGAGCACGAGCTACCGGGGACAGGGGCATTTTAATTTTTTTTATTATTATTATTTATTTTTTACACTTTTTTTACATTTTTTTTATTTCAATCGCTTTTATTCCTATCACAAGGAATGTAAACATCCCTTGTAATAGGAAATGTGTGTGACAGGAGCTTTTTAAGGAGAGATGCGGGGTCAATAAGACCCCACATCTCTCCTCCAGGCTGGAAAGAATGAGATTGTGAAAAAAAAAATCACAGATCTCATTCAAACTAGCCGCAATTGCGGTTTGTTTACTTACGGGGACCCAGGACGTGACGTCATCACCGGGCCTCCGACGGTCATAGAGATGACTGGTGACCATCTGGTCACCAGTCATCTCTATTGCAAACATCCGGCGGACGGCGATCATCTCTCCGGGCCCCCGATGGGATGGGAGAGCCCGGAGAAGCACCGGATCGCGACGGGAGGGGGGGATGTTCCACTCCCGCCGCCTGTAAGAACGATATAGCGGCGGAACCGCCGCTATGATCGTTCTTATGGTGCGCAGGATCGTTGCCGCTAAAAAATTATATCTCAATGATGCTTCTGGGTGCAGGCATCATTGAGATATCCCCCCGCAAAGCCCAGGCCGTCATATGACGTCCACCCGGGATAACAGGTCCCCGTTTTGGACATCATATGGCGGCGTGCGGGTATCAAGTGGTTAAGCTAGTGCATTGTTGGTTCACTTACTTTTTCCTTAGATTTCCCTTTCAAATGTTTTTTTACACATTAATAATCAACATCAATGGGGTTTCCTGACAGGATTTCATGTCCAATATAAGGAAATTGAGACAATTTTTAGAAACCATTGTGTCAGAGGATTAACATGGCCAGCCACCGAATGGCGCTTCGGCGCATGCCTCCGCGCACCAATCAGAGTCCCGACCTGCCTACTTAAACCAACCCTATGTCCCATGACGGGTTGCTGGTTTGTTGTCAGCTCCTGCCTACTGAACTTCCTGTACCTGTGCCTGAACTCGTTTTGACCTGGATTGACTCGATGACTCTGCTCTCTCTCCTGAACCCGACCTCTGGCTTGCTTCCCTGGATTTGCTGCTGTATCCTACCCCTGACCTCTGGCTTGTACCTAGGACCTGCTACCTTCTCCAGCCCTTGACCTAGGCCTGCATCCCAGACCCGCTTACAGTCTTAGCCTCGAACTTGCTCTCAGTTGTCTGATACCTGACCCACGGCCTGTCCCCTTTACCTTCCACCTACTGGGCTCCCTGTCCAGCACCACCTGATCAGCTATCAAGCTTCAGCTTTTCCGCTGGTAACTGGTGCCTCTTCGCCCCCCCTCGCTGTGTCACCTTCGGGGGGGAGTGCACCAAGTCGCAAATGTGAGCCGCTCTCAGGCATTTCGACCTCGGTGAGTACATAACTGACATATTGGCACATTCTTAGTAGAGATAGGCATTTGGGGGAAGTTTTGCCCAAGCAACCACGGTTTATATATAGACGGGCACCAAATTTTGATGACCAGGTGGTTCGGAAAATCTTGAATCCACCAGATCAACAGACATTAAAAATTGATCTCAAAGTGTTTTATCCATGCAGAAAATGCATTTGCTGCCGTACAGTAAAGTGCATAATAAAGGAAAAAAACAAGTTGCAAGCACTGATGATAAAAGCTTTGAAATAAAGGAGCTTATTACATGTAACTCTTCACATGTCGTTTACCTGTTACTGTGCCCATGCGGGCTACTGTATGTTGGGAGAACCAAAAGGCTCTTGAGAGTTCATATCTCTGAACATTTAGCCAATATAAAGAAAGGTTATAAGTACCACAGTGTTTCAATACATTTTAAAGAGAAACACAACCAGGACCATACCCTTGTCCAATTCTGTGGCATAGATTGTGTGTATTCTGCTTGGAGTGGGTCAAATGGGGTTAGGGACCTTTTGCAACGTAAGACGCCATGGATTTTTCTTTTAATGTGTCTTTTTCCCCAGGGATTTAATGTAGAGGTGGATTTGAACTGCTTTATTAACAATTTTTAGTCGGAACACTCCACTGCATTATAACTCAGGTTTTATGTACATGATTTTATGTACATGGGAGTTCCCCCCCCCCCTTTTATTTCTCACTATAGGTATGGAGTTAGGTAGTATATATGATCTTACTACCATTCAGATTTAACCACTTTGCAACCGCCCTATAGACAAAGTACATCTACAGGGCAGTTGCTTAACTCTGAGGCCCCATACACACGATCAGACAGATTTGTTCAAATCGGTCGGGCAGACCGATTTGAACAAATCTGTCTGCTGGGGACGTATTGGTTTGATCGTGTACACACAATCAAACCAAATCCCTGCCGGCAGACGGCGCGGTGACGTTGACGCCGCCACGTCACCGCACCAGGAAGTAAATCACTTCCGCGCATGCGTCGAATCCATTCGACGCGTGTGCGAGAAGACATGTCTGCTGGTTAGCTTACTAACCAGCAGACATGTCGGGCAGACGAGTTCCCAGCCGACAGATTTGAAAGCATGCTTTCAAATCTGTCTGCTGGCCAAATCCGTCTGCTCGCCCGTACACACGATCGAATCTGTCTGCTGGGACGGTCTGGCAGACCGTTTCCAGCAGACAGATTTGGTCGTGTGTAGGCGGCCTAAGAGAGGAGAGGAGAGGGGAGGGAGCGGATGGCAGCGGCAGTGCTGTGGGCTGGATCTGTGACAAATGCAGTCACAGATCCATCCATCCATCCCTCCCTGCTCAGCCATCCCTGCTGCAATACTGGGCAATACTCTGGGGGCCAATACTCTGGGCATACTCTGGCAATACTCTGACAAAACTCTGGGCAATACTCTGGGCAATACTCTGGGCAATACTCTGGGCAATACTCTGCAATACTCTGCAATACTCCGCAATACTCTGCAATACTCCGCAATACTCTGGGCATACTCTGGGCATACTCTGGGCATACAGCGCCCCTGTCCCCGTGAGTTCGCATGCAGAAGCGAACGCATACGCAAGTCCCGCCCACATATGAAAACGGTGTTCAAACCACACATGTGAGGAATCTCTGCGAACGTTAGAGCGAGAGCAATAATTTTGGCCCTATACCTTCTCTGTAACTAAAAACATGTAACCAGTAAAAATATTTAAAGCGTCGCCTATGGGAATTTTTAAGTACCGAAATTTGACGCCATTCCTCCAGTGTGAGTAATTTTGATGGGTGACATGTTACGTATCTATTTACTTGGCGTAACTTTATCTTTCATATTATGCAAAAACATTGGGCTAACTTTAATGTTTATTTTAAAAGCACAAAACTGTTTTATTTCCAAAAAAAACGCGTTTGAAAAATTGCTGTGCAAATACTATGCACAATGAAAAGTTGGAACGACCGCCATTGTATTCTCTAGGGTCTTTGCTAAAAAGCATATATAATGTTTTGGGGTTCTATGTCATTTTCTAGCAAATAAATGATGATTTTTACATGTAGGAGAGAAATGTCAGAATTGGCCTGGGTGCTCCCTGCATGTTGGGCCTCTGTATGTGGCCACACTGTGTAAAAGTCTCACACATGTGGTATCGCCATACTCAGGAGGAATAGCAGAATGTGTTTTGGGGTGTAATTTGTGGTATGCATATGCTGTGTGTGAGAAATAACCTGCTAATATGAAAATTTTATGAAAAAAAAATCTTGATTTTGCAAAGAATTGTGGGAAAAAATTACAACTTTAAAAAACTCACCAGGCCTCTTTCTAAATACCTTGGAATGTCTTCTTTCCAAAAAGGGGTCATTTGGGGGGTATTTGTACTTTTCTGGCATGTTAGGGTCTCAAGAAATGAGAGATGCTGTCAGTACATCAGGTGTGATGAAATTGATCAATTTTCAGTAATTGGTACCATAGCTTGTAGACCCTATAACTTTTACCCAGACTAAATATTATCCAACATTTTTTTTTTTTTTTTTTTACCAAAGATATGTAGCAGTATACATTTTAGGCCAAATTTATGAAGAAAATGACTTTTTTGCAAAATTTTATAATAGAAATGAAGAAAAATTATAATTTTTTACAAATTTTTTGTTCTTTTTTCATTTATAGCAAAAAAAATAAAAAACGCAGAGGTGATCAAATACCACCAAAAGAAAGCTCTATTTGTGTGAAAAAAAGGACAAAAATTTCATTTGGTTACAGTGTTGTATGACTGGGTTATTGTAATTTAAACTGTGAGAGCACCGAAAGCTAAAAATTGGTCTGGTTATTAAGGGTGTTTAAGTGCCCAGTAGTCAAGTGGTTAAACTATAGTGGGAAATTATAGGTGGTATTGTCTTGCTTTATTGCCTCATGGAATGTTATTACATATGTGTCAGTCAGTTGTGACACATAACATGGGGAATGATGTACAGATGATCCTGTGCAGTTTATATACACTGTGTATTAGGGTTGTCCCGATACCACTTTTTTAGGACCGAGTACAAGTACCGATACTTTTTTTTAAATGTGTCCCCAAATGCAGCCATGTCCCCCACAGATGCAGCCATGTCCCCCACACATGCAGCCATGTCCCCCACATAGGACATATGCAGCCATGTCCCCCACATATGCAGCCATGTCCCCCCACAAATGCAGCCGTGTCCCCCACAGATGCAGCCATGTCCCCCACATATGCAGCCATGTCCCCCACATATGCAGCCATGTCCCCCACATATGCAGCCATGTCCCCCACATATGCAGCCATGTCCCCCCACATATGCAGCCATGTCCACCACATATGCAGCCATGTCCACCACATATGCAGCCATGTCCCCCCATATATGCAGCCATGTCCCCCACATATGCAGCCATGTCCCCCCATAGATGCAGCCATGTCCCCCACATATGCAGCCATGTCTCCCCCTTACTGTATATGCTGCCGGCACCGCCTACTTAATCCGTGCGGGGAACATTACAGCTTTCATTTGAATAGCTGTGTGTTCCCCGCCGCGCCGCATATAGATACTCCCCCTTGCTCGGGCACTTTGATAGACAGATGACCCGTCCAATCCTGGGGACGGGTGATCTGTCTATCAAAGTGCCCGAGCAAGGGGGAGTGTCTATATGCGGCGCGGCGGGGAACACACAGCTATTCAAATGAAAGCTGTAATGTTCCCCGCGCTGATTAACTAGGCTGCGGCGGCGGCATTGCGCTATGCGGTGGCTTCGTTGGCGTGTTAGTGATGCCTTTTGTTGCGGCAGCGGGGGGGGGGGTGTATCGGATCTGGCATCGGGAGCATTTCCGTGAGTACAAGTACTCCCACAAATGCTCAGTATCGGTCCCGATACCGATACTGGTATCGGGACAACCCTACTGTGTATATGTATGTATATATATATATATATATATATATATATATATATATTATATATATGCTGTGTGGGTTCTTTATACTGTACAGTTTCATTTGGTTTACTTTAATCTATTTATATATGTATATTTTTTTATATATATATGTTTAATATTTATTGACGTTTTTATAACTATACATTTTATTAAACCATTTATCCATATATGTATAGATATAAACAATTCACTATGTAATATAGAATGAATTTACAGGATGTGATATTATATACATAAGTATCTATGGCGTTTTTTAGAATGAATTATAGAATGGTAATGTTTTAATTTTGAAATTAATTATGGCATATACTAGGTTTGTATAATCTTGACACGGATTTTACTCTGTATGTTAACATTCCGGTAGATGGAGGATGTTAGGACTGCAGCAGACTGTGAGTCAGTGAATCGTGGTTGCGGGGACACTTGATAAGCTTGCATATATGCTATAGGAGTCCCGCCATTAGATTATGCCAATGTGAGTGCTGCTTCCACCCGCAGTTGATGCGGTGTGCGTGTGCAGTCGGCAGGCATCGGGGACACTTGAAAAGCTTGCACATAGACTACAGGAGTTCCGCCCTCAGATTATGCCAATGTGAGAACTGCTTCTGCCCGCAGTTGATGCGGTGCGCGTGCGCAGTCGGCAGGCATCCTGTTAATCAATTAGAAGGGCAAGTATATAAGGGAGGGATCTAGAGCTGTGTGGCGAATCCCATGATTAAGTCCCTTGTGACAAAACATGTCGGGGCGTGGTTACACAGTGAGCATCTGAACCAACGTGAGACGTTTAGACGAGTGACGCACTAAGCTGAACCAGGAACCAGGAAATAGAGATTCCACACAGGGCGTTTGAGTGATGAGAATACATCTAGCCGATCATGGGTCCACCGTGATCATTCTTTCACCGGTTGAGGAAATTGGGGATGCTTTTTTTGCTGTGACTTACTGATTGTTTTAAAAGTTTTTTTGTGAGTGCAACTTTTGAAGATTTGTGTGTGGTGTTTTATTAAAACTGACCATTCAGTATTACACTATTGTGTACCCCTTTTTTTCATTTATATGTGGAGCATTCAGGATTTCACTGTTTGGAACAAATTGCCTGTTAAATCTATTTGAGAGGTCTTGTTCATGCCTTTATGCCAAAGCATGTGAGTATAATGCCCTGTACACACGATCGGTTTGTCTGATGAAAACGAACCAATGGATTTTTTTCATCAGATATCCGATGAAGCTGACTTTCATCGGTCTTGCCTACACACCATCGGTTAAAAATCTGATCGTGTCCAACGTGGTGACGTAAAACACAACGACGTGCTGAGAAAAATTAAGTTCAATGCTTCGGGGCATGCGTCGACTTGATTCTGAGCATGTGTGAATTTTTGACCAATGGATTTCCCCACAGACGATCGTTTTTTTCTATCGCTTTTTTTAACCATATGAAAATTTTAAAACTGATTGGGAAAAAAACTGATGTGGCCCACACACGATCGGTTCGTCCGATGAAAACGGTTCATTAGTCCGTTTTCATCAGACGAACCGATCGTGTGTACAGGGCATTAGGCATATCGTTCTGGTGAGTGTTTAATTTGATGGGTGAAGAATTCACTGAACACTTTTGGTGTGGTGGAATATTCATTTCTTATGAACTTTGGGGTAGATTCACGTAGAGCGGCGTAATTTTGTGCAGGTGTAGCGTATCTCAGATACGCTACGCCGCTAGTAAAATTAGAGAGGCAAGTGCTGTATTCACGAAGCTAAGTTACAGCGGCGTAGCGTAAATAGGCCGGCGTAAGCCCGCCGAATTCAAATGTGTTTGATGTGGGCGTGTTTTATGTAAATTAAGTGTGACCCCACGTAAATGACGTTTTTTACTAACGGCGCATGCGACGTCCGTGGATGTATCCCAGTGCGCATGCTCCAAATTACGCCGCTAAGACTCATTGGTTTCGACGTGAACGTAATTTACGTCCAGCCCCATTCACGGACGAGTTACGCAAATGACGTAAAACGTGAAAAATTTGACGCGGCCCGACGTCCATACTTAACATCGGCTGCGCCATGTTTTTGGTGGTTTATCTTTACGCCTGAAAACGCCTCACATAAATGGCGTATCTTTACTACGACGGCTGGGCGTACGTTCGTGAATAGGCGTATCTCGCTGATTTACATATTCTAGGCGTAAATCAGCGTACACGCCCCTAGCGGCCAGCGTAAATAGGCAGCTAAGATACGACGGCGTAGGAGACTTACGCCGGTTGTATCTTAGCAACATTTAAGCGTATCTCACTTTAAGCATACGCTTAAAGATACGATGGCGCAGATTCTGAGTTACGACGGCGTATCTACTGATACACCGTCGTAACTCTTTATGAATCTGGCCCATAATGTTAATCACTTGTGACACTATTTTCACGGGTTCTATATTTCATTTATCCTTGATAGTATTCACATTATTTTTTTGATGCTATCTTTGATTTATTTATTTATTTATTTTTAGTATTCACATACATTTTTTAGGCTATTTATTTATCTCTGTATTTAAGAGGGTTACACACATATTTTATTTATTCGCTGCTTAGTATTTCTGACACTGGATTTGTTTTAGTAGTCATTATATTTATTCACAGGAAGCATCCATCTTCTGTGTCTTCTTTCTTACGGGCTGCAGACTCTGGCGCTGTGATTCGCCGGAGCCGTGTGACGTCACTCCCGTGCATGCGCATGAGAGCCACAATTAATGGCACAGGCTGGGGAAAAAACGGCACTTAGTTTTGTTTCTTCCCCGTGCATGCACTGTGGGGATTTTCGAAGAACTACGAGTAAAATATCTCCTAAACGGCGCACGTTTAAGAGATAATTTCACTACCTATAGGTAAGCCTTATTCTAGGCTTACCTATAGGTAGAAGTAGTCCAACAGGGATTACAACCATTTATTTGGACACTATATTGTTTAACACATTATTTAGTTTGCCACTTGCACCTATTATGATTGCTTTATGCTTGTGTGTTTTTATACTAGCTGCTGCCATAACCCTGGTATTTAACGTCAAAATAATTACATATATTTACTGTGGGCAGTTGGCAAGTGCTAGGACAAGCCTCGGAAGGTCATGAAAAATGAAGCATTATCAAATATGGACGAGTCCTCCAAATGAGTCACCAGGCCCTCCAAAGAGACCAGCCATCATCCTGGCTCTCTCCAGCAAGGGTCCTCCTCTGGATCTTCTCAGCTTGGCTCGGCTTCTTCCACACAGGCAAGACAGCCTAAGGACCACCACAGAATTAGTAGGCTTCTGGGCCTACTTGCAGAACTTGCAGCAGTTCCACAAAACACTTACTTTTACACAGCACTTAACATTTCTATGCATTGGATTGTAATGTATTCTAAAAATATTTCCACATTGTTTAATGTGCATAAAGAAATGATTTGCATGACTTTTGGATTTGTGCCAGAAGAGGAGATATTTAAATATGTTATAAGAAGGTTTATTGAACTTTTCTAAATGTTCAGTGAGATCCTTGTGCAATGTCGCCACCGTCTGGTTACATAATAATCATATGCATTGGCTCTTATAGGTGATATCTTCCTTTTACATGAACCAAGCTTGTTATGGCTTTGGAATGTGATACTTGAACCACACAGAAATTTAGAGTTCACGGAAAAATATTTATAAAATTATGCAGCTGCATACTTCCCAACTGTCGCTGATTTCGAGGGACTGTCCCTGATGTGGAACAAAGTCCCTCTGTCCCTCGTTTGGGTCTGATCTATATAGTTGTATATAAAATTAACTATTTATCTATCAAAAAGTGTTCCCAGTGCTAAACCTTTCATCCAATTTCTAAATTGCTGTGTTTGTAAATTCCAAAAGCCAATATAAAGGTAGTGAAAGAGAGTGCAGCCTCTTCAGCGTACATCAATGAAGGAGAAAAATTACCCGTTTGCAAAATGTTATAACAAAATATAAAATGTTTTTTTTTTATTCGGTCTTTTTCAACAAATTTTAACAAAAAAAAAAAGTAGAGGTGATTAAATACCTTCAAAAGAAAGCTCTATTTGTTGGAAAAATTCAATTGGGTACAGTGTTGTATGACCGCGCAATTGTCATTCAAAAAGTGAGAGCTCTGAAAGCTGAAAATTGGTCTGGGCAGGAGGGGGGGTTTAAGTGCCCAGTAAGCAAGTGGTTAAAGAGTTCACCTATCGATATAAGGAGAACAAGGGAAGGGAGAAATCTAAAGATGGCCTGCGGGGAGAGAAATCATTGAAAACAGGGACTCCCTTGCGCAGAGATGGGTAAGAGGCAGAGACGAAGGGTGCGTCAAAAAAAGCCCTGAAAGTAACTTTGTGTAATATGCTCTGGAATTCGTCTTTAAACAAAGTCATGAGGAGGGAGCCCATACACTGAAACTTGGCTGGGCTGGTCGAATGCCGATAAGTGCATGGCCATTCCATAGGCACAAACAGGCTTGATCATCCAATAAGCAATCATGTGCATGGCTGTACAATGAACTTTTGTTATAAAAATCATTAGGTGGCTGCAAGATGAATGTCTGTAAGAAGCTTTAGGAACTTGTCAGCGCAGATCACCTGACCCCGGTCTGATTACAGTCAAACAAAATGTTATGCAGCCTATTCTGAGAAACTCCAAGAAACACAATTCATATATAAACTGTCATCTTAAGGGAACAGCAATGATAATTTAAAGATCCATACAATTACTGGAAACACTATATTGGGGTTCACCTGGTTCTCTCAATAAAATATGGAAAAATCCTATTACTCCCATTGGGCTTCTCTGCATATCATTGCTGGCAGCTCTGGATCCTACAAAAATAGATGAAATCTGGCTTTCCGGACCTGCCAGAGTCTGCTTACCTCCCAAACTCTGCTGATGACTGGATCCCTCACCCCTCTCTCCTTGCAACCTGTTCCTGGGTTCACCAGTGCTGAGATTTGTGCCCTCTGCTGGTAGGTATTCAGAGTTGCAGTGTAGTCACACCGCAACCCACACCTAGCTGTATAGCTCCTAGCTGTCCCTGAATTCGAGGGACTGTCCCTGATTTGGAGAAATGTCCCTCTGTCCCTCGTTCCTCATCATTTGTCCCTCATTTTGGTCTGATCTATATAGTTGTATATAAAATGCACTATTTATCTTTCAAAAGGTGTTCCCAGAGCTAAACATTTCATCCAATTTCTAATAGAGATGTACAGAACTGTTCGCCGTCGAATAGTTCCCAGCGAACATCGCTTGTTCGAGTTTGCCGCCGCGTGCGAATATATGCGATGTTCGATCCGCCCCCTATTCGTCATCATTGAGCAAACTTTGACCCTGTACCTCACAGTCAGCAGACACATTCCAGCCAATCAGCAGCATACCCTCCCTCCCAGACCCTCCCACCTCCTGGACAGCATCCATTTTAGATTCATTCGGACGCTGCAGTCTTAGCGAGAGGAGGGACAGTGTAGCTGCTGATGATTTAATAGGGAAATCTATAGCTAGGCCAGTGTATTCAGTGTCCACTCCAGTCCTGAAAGACTCATCTGATCTCTGCTGTAAGGACAGCATCCTGACAGCACCCCAAAAAGACCTTTTTAGGGCTAGTCCAACAGTCTGCTATTTTTTTTCCTCTGTAATCTAATGTGTGTTGCAGTGGTTTACAGAGAGAGAGAGAGAGAGTGTAATTTTTTGGAGTTAGATAGAGCAGGCAGGCAGGCAGGCTAGTCAGTTAGGGTTACAGTGTGTAGAGGATATATATGCATCCCAGGTGTTGTATATATATTTATACACTGTATTGAGTTTAGCTAGACTAGATCCGCTCTTCCTAATATACTGACAGCCTGTATAGGGCTAGTACATCAGTCTTCTTTTTTTTTTCTGTAATCTGCCTGCCAGCGCGTGTGTGTCAGGCTCACAGCGTATACTGTGCCCACTTGTCCAGTGCCACCACTCATATATTTGTTGGCACAGTAGATAACATTTAAAAAAAAACACAATTTTGACTGCAATAGAGAATAGTAGTCAGTTGTCTGCCAGCGTGTGTCAGGCTCACAGCGTATACTGTGCCCACTTGTCCAGTGCCACCACTCATATATCTGGTGGCACAGTAGATAACATTTATTGACTGCAATAGAATAGCAGTTAGTTGTCTGCAGGCGTGTGTGTCAGGCCTACAGCATCTACTCTGTAAACTTCTGCCAGTGCACAGTGCCACTCATATCTGGTGTCACAGTAGCTTGCACGCATAGTAACTAACCTGTAACCCTAACCCTAACCCTAATCCTGTCTGTAAGCCTAATCCTAACCCTATCTGTAACTCTAACCCTAAATTAGGGTTAGGGTTAAGCCCTGTACACACGATCGGTCCATCCGATGAGAACGGTCCGACGGACCGTTTTCATCGGTTCACTGATGAAGTTGACTGATGGACTGATGTGCCTACACACCATCGGTTCATGAACCGATCATGTCAGAATGCTGTGACGTAAAACACAACGACGTGATGAAAAAACGAAGTTGAATGCTTCCAAGCATGCGTCGACTTGATTCTGAGCATGCGTGGATTTTTAACCGATGCTCGTGCGTACTAACGATTGGTTATGACCGTGGTTAGCCGTCCATCGGTTCAATTTTAAAGCAAGCCATCTGTTTTTGGACCGAAGGATAACGGACCGATGGGGCCTACACACGATCAGTTTGGACTGATGAAAACTAACTTCAGTCCGATTTCATCGGTTTGAACCGATCGTGTGTACGCGGCTTTAGGGTTAGGGTTACAGACAGGGTTAGGGTTAGGGTTACAGATAGGGTTAGGGTTACAGACAGGGTTAGGGTTACAGATAGGGTTAGGGTTACAGACAGGGTTAGGGTTAGGTTCCCTAACCCTATCTGTAACCCTAACCCTAACCCTGTCTGTAACCCTAACATTAACCCTAACCCTATCTGTAACCCTAACCCTTACACTACCTGATCGATACAACATCATACCTGATGTTTTAAAGCACGTTATTCCAAACAATTTAGGAATGTTACGTGATTTATGCACTTTATGGATTAAAACCGGACTCTACGTCAACTACGTAATTTTCCATGGGAGTTTTGCCATGGATCCCCCTCCGGCATGCCACAGTCCAGGTGTTAGTCCCCTTGAAACAACTTTTCCATCACTATTGTGGCCAGAAAGAGTCCCTGTGGGTTTTAAAATTTGCCTGCCTGTTAAGGTCTATGGCGGTTCGCCCGGTTCTCCTGTTCGTGAACTTTTGCGGAAATTCGCTTTTGCCATTCGCGATTGGAAAATGTTATGTTCGTGACATCACTGATTTCTAAATTGCCGCACTTGTAAATTTCAAAAGCCAGTGTAAAGGAATAGCAGTGCTGAATGAAAAAAAAAAGCCCTTGTGGGTTTGACTAAAAAATTTTGGGGGTTAATTCTCCTTTAAGGAAAAAGAGTCACCCTTGGGACTTTAAATGAGGTGGTCACAGTTTTCCACTGAGTAACAAAAGTAGTAACAGTATAGATGTTTAATAAAATCGATGTACAAACATGAATAATACAGCGGCCGATGAATTTGCACATAATAAAAAGAATAATAAGAATTGATATAAACGTTATACAATGCAGTATATACAAATGCACGCATCAGAAAACCTGACGCACGTTTCACAAGATCATTGCTCACTCATCAGGGGTGGATGCAGATGGGATGTATCTAAATTAGGGCTGTGCAAATTAACTTTTAATTACTTGATTTATCTTAAATTTTTTTGATCGATCAAAATTTTTTTGATCGATTCAAATTCTTTTGATTGGTACTCACCTCTCCGCCGACTTCTGGGCCTTCAGGGAGTTCCGTCGGAGATCTAGTAACATCACAGACACCAGTGGGGCTTGCTGTGTCCATCTGAAGGTCTCCTTTCCTGTGCCTTTATATCTGCATGCCGGCCACACGCAAGGGCTGTTAAACTTCCCTCTATCACTTCCCTCTATCAACCATCCACTGGGAGTTGTGATAGTTCCCTTCATGGGACATCTACATACCGATGGACTGATGTTAACCTCTCCTCATCTGTATTCAGCAGTGGTATCGTTGTACACATTTTTATACCAATATCATACTTAGCTACATGTTTTTATGACTGCTTTTGGTACCGTTTGGTATTACTCGCACCATTTTTACAGTTTATGTAGCTACATCGATTTTATCTCCATTGCAATATTTATTTGGTTACCTACTTGAAGACTATAAAAGTTTTAATGCTATTCCCATCGAGCGCTGCCTTTGTGTGTTTTTTGTATCCTGCTATCTATTTTTCCAGTGGTTGGTAGCTGCACTGGGAATCAGTCTGCAAGGAGATCAGCTAAAAGTAGTTGGATCTGTATGTGCGTTATAATTAATCGAAATTAGTCGATTAATCAAACAGAAAATTTTTGATCAGTAACAGCCCTAATCTAAATAGATGAAGAGATGTGTCACAGTGGTAAATGTAAGAACAATGGCAGAATGGGCCAGAGCAAAACGACCCAATACTTACCAATGAACAAAGCCAGAGTTTCCATTGCTAAACCCCCAAACGGACGGCAGCTGGGGCTTTGTGGGATGCCCCTAAAGGTACTGCAGTGGTGAAGGAGCTGGAAGGATCTGTGGCTCACATTGCTTCATGTGCAACATCTTCACCAACTGCCACTGCTGTTTTGACTGGGAGTGGGCGCTATCTATCACAAGGTCCCCAACCCCTGGGAGACCTGGCACCCTCCTTACATGGAGTCAGAGGGGGAAAAAAGGAAGGAGTATGGGCTGTTTACTATGTGATCAGCTGTGATTGGACAGCTGATCACAGTGTAAATAGGAAATGCCAGTTATCGGCACTCCTCTACTTATACGCACAAAAAAATTACTTGTTTACAAAATCTAATCTTATAACAGAAACCTAAAAAAACTTTATTTTTTTTCAAAAGTTTTGATATTTTTTGTTTGTTCAGCAAAAAATAAAAAACCCAGTGGTGATTAAATTCCATCAAAATAAAGCTCTATCTGTCTAAAAAAAAATATAATTTAATTTGGGTACAGTGTTGCATGACTGCATAATTGTCATTCAATGGGCAGGAAGGGGGTGGAAGTGCCCAGTAGTGAATTTGTTAAAATTAAAAATTCAAGCCTTCTAGTGTTTACCCAGCTTTTATTAACTTCCTGCTTGTGCTATTGCTGAAAGATGGCTACAGCGCAGGCTTACTTTGCTGGGAGGGCTTACATGGACGACCTCCCTCGACCGTGGTGCCGATGCGCCCCCTTTGGAGCACAGCTGATTACAGATTGGGGTACAGGGCCAATCACAGTGGCCTTTTACCACATGATCAGCTGATCATGGATGTAAACACAAGTAGGTTACCGGCTCTCTTCTACTCTCCTCACGCTGACAGTGTGAGGAGAGAAAAAAGGAGCCGATAAGTGGCTTGTGTTAAAGGGACATTTATTATCAGTGTCCTAATTATTGGTGTGGCCAATCAGTGCTCACCAGTGCTACCAATCAGTGCCCACCAGTTCTACCAATCAGTGTCCATCAGAGCTGCCAATCAGTGCCCATCTACGCCTCCTCTTCAGTGTCACCTATCATTGCTGGCCTATTAGTGCCCACCAGTGACACCTACCAATGCCTTTCAGTGCCACCTATCCGTGCCAATCAGTGCCGCCTATCAGTGAGGCCTCATCAGTGCCACCTCATCAGTGCCCACCAGTGCCACCTCATCCGTGCCCATCAATGACAGCTATCGCTGCCTCATCAGCGACGCTTTTAAGTGTCCATCAGTGCTGCCTCATAAGAGCACATCAGTGAAGGAGAAAAAATACCTGTTTGCAAATTCTTATAACAAATTATGAACAATTCTTTGCTTTTTTCTTCTAAATTTGGGGTCTTTTTTTGTTTGCTTAGCAACAATTAAAAAACAAAATCTGTGCTGAATAAATACCACCAAAATAAAGCTCTATTTGTGGGGAAGATAAATTAAATTTGGGTAGAGTGTTGCATGATCGCGCAATTGTCATTTAAAGTGTGACGGCGCTGAAAGCTTAAAATTGGCCTGGGCAGGAAGGGGGTAAATGTGGCCAGTAGGCAAGTGGTGAAACATTTACACAAGGGGTGGTATTACATGTAAATTACATGCATAAAATCTGTTAAATGCAGTATAATCCTATGGGAAGATTGTTGTTGATTATAATGGTGTAATGACAGGATTTATTTTAATCTCTCAGTAGAAAGAGATTAAAATTGCAAGTGTAGCCTTTGGGTTAGTGTTTAGGCAAAATGTATTGTTAATAAAACTGTTATGCCCCCTGAAACCTATAGGCAGGGCCGTCTTTAATATGGTTTGGGCCCTGGGCAAACATTTTTTTTGGGCCCCCCCCTCCAGCTTATTTTGGGCCTGGCTGGTTCACATGTATGTGTTTTGGCGGCCCTCATTTGTGCAGGCACAGCAGCCCATTGATTTGAATGGGCTGCCATGCCTCTGTTTCCTGCAGAAAAAAGGTGCATTCAGCATTTTAAAAATCAGCTACCTTGAAATCCATTCTACTTTTGCACCCTGCTACTTACCTGCAGTTCTTGCACACACAAACGCACTGTGTTTTTAAAAGCGTGACCTAAACGTCTAAAAATGCAGCAAGTTTGACAGTGCGGGAACTGCAGATAAGTCACAGCAGACAGCAGAATGGACAGACAGTGCTGTATTTCAGTGCTTGATGGGCATAGGTGTGCCGTGTGTGCAGCCTATTACATGAGGCATGCGCTTTTCTTTGAAGGAAATGCAGGCATGGCGGCCCATTCAAATGTGGGCCGCCAAAACACTTACATGTGAACCAGTCAGGCCCAAAATAAGCCCATCAAGCAGTTAAATACAGACAGTAATGCCATGTGCTCTGAGGCCTCACTCAGCCTGGACTGCAGGGCTGCTCTGTGACTTAAAGAGTTCCTCTATTTTACACATGGCATGGCATGGGGTCCCATGGTGCTAAAGCAGAATGGACAGACGGTGCTGTGACCCCATGCCATGTGTAAAATACAGGAACTTTTTAAAAAACTGACCAGACCTGCAGTAAATCATCAAATATTATAAAGACTTTGGGCACACTCTACAGAAAACTTGTATTTACAATATAGCAAACAGTGACATACCTTGAGGAGCAGGACATGAAGATGTCAGCCTCGGGAAGAGCAAACTGGGGATGTTATAAAATCACATTCTAATTCACTTTTATATACAAGCAGCACCCAGTGACAGGAAGGGAGAAGTGCACGTCTAAAGGGAAGCCAGGGGTGCTGTACATATTAAAACACTGGGAAGGGAAGCAGTACTGTCACCTGGCTGCGTGCCGCTGATGATTTTCAGCCTGATTTGTGGGCAGCACAGGGGCTTTACAGGCGGCAGGGCCACCATCAGGAATCATGGGGCCCCTTACACAGCTTCAGGCATGGGCCCCCTGGAGCAGAGAACGGGGGGGTGCTGCCCCCTTAAATTGAGAAGCGGGGGTGGGGCGGGGCTGCCGCGAATTTAGAAGCGGGAGGCCCTTTACAAAAAAAAGATTTAATAAATAAAAATATATATAAAAAAAGGGGTGTAGCCATTCGGGGCCCTGGGGCCCTCTGGGCCCTTTAATAAAAAGAAAAAAAGAAATAAAAAATATATTATTTTTTTTTAAAAAGGGGGTTGCCATCTGGGGACCTCTGGGCCCTTTAATATTTATTTTTTTATAAAAATAAATTACAAAAAAAGGGGGGTTGCCATCCGGGACCGCTGGACCCTTTAATAAAAAATAAAATTAAAAAAATATATTAAAAATAAACATTTATAAAAAAAAAAGTGGGGTTGCCATCCAGGGGACCTCTGAGCCCTTTAATTATATATATATATATATATATATATATATATATATATATATATATATATATATATATATATATATAATAATAAAAAGAAAAAAAAGAAATAAAATATAAAAAAAAAATTATAAAAAAAGGGGGGTTGCCATCCAGGGCCCTGGGGAACTACGGGCCCCTGGGGACCTCCAGACCTCTAAAAAAAATTGTCCCTTTAATAAAAAATAAAATAAAAATATATAAAATAAATATATTTTTTTTATTTAAAAATAAATAAAAAAAGGGGGTTGTCATCTGGGGCCCTGGGGGCCTCCGGGTCCCTGGGGACCCCTGAAAAAAAATTGACCCTTTAATAAAAAATAAACATATATTAAAAAAAATTGGCCCTTTAATAAAAAATAAAATAAAAATATATAAAATAAATATATTTTTTTATTTAAAAATAAATAAAAAAAGGGGGTTGTCATCTGGGGCCCTGGGGGCCTCCGGGTCCCTGGGGACCCCTAAAAAAAAATTGGCCCTTTAATAAAAAATAAAAATATATTAAAAAAAATTGGCCCTTTAATAAAAATAAAAATATATAAAATAAATATATTTTTGTATTAAAAAAAAAAAAAAAAAAGGGGGGGGGGTTGCCATCTTGGGCCCTGGGGACCTCCGGACCCCTAAAAAAAAAAAAAAAAAAAAAACTTTTTTTTTTTTTTTCAAAGGGGGTTGCTTTGGGCCCCCAACAGTGACAGGGCCCTGGGCAGCTGCCCCTGTTTGCCCTATGGTAGAGACGGCCCTGCCTATAGGATCAGGCTGTGAACTACTGCAGATTACATGTCTTGCTACAACCTGGAGCAATGGAATCGATTTACTAAGATTTACAGAATTTAGTGTGAACTTAGGTGAAGTTTTGCCGACTTCCACCATCCAATAATGTGCAAGCAAAAATACTGTTTTTTCTTTTCCTTGCATGTACAGTAATTGGATATTCTTGGCAAACTGAGACGTTACAACGTTTACTAAGATTTGGGAAAAATTCCCACGCAAAGAGCAACTGCAAAGTGAACGACCTATTTGCCTTGTAAATTAACCCCAATGGGCCAGATTCTCAGAGGCGATACGACAATGTATCTCAGATACACCGTCGTATCTCGATGGGTATCTATGCGTGTGACTCTTAGGCCTCGTACACACGATCAAATCTGTCTGCTGGAAGCGGTCTGCTAGACCGTCCCAGCAGACAGATTCGATCGTGTGTACGGGCGAGCCGACGGATTTGGCCACCCGACAGATTGGAAAGCATGCTTACCAATCTGTCGGCTGGGAACCCGTCCGCCCGACATGTCTGCTGGTTAGTACGCTAACCAGCAGACATGTCTTCTTGCACACGCGCTAAATGGTTTCGACGCATGCGCGGAAGTGTTTTACTTCCTGGTGCGGTGACGTGGCGGCATCAACATCACCGCCACGTCACCGACATGTCAGCACGCTGTCTGCTGGCGGGGATTTTGGTTTGCTCGTGTGTACACGCGAGCAAACCAAAATCCAAGCAGACAGATTTGTTCAAATCGGTCTGTCCGACCGATTCGAACAAATGGATTGCCCTAGTGTGTACGAGGCCTTAGAATCACTTACGCATAGATACACTAAAAATCCGACAGGTGTAAAAGAATTACACCGTCGGATCGTAGATGTAATGACAACGCCGGCCGCTAGGTGGCCATAACGTTGTTTTCTCATTTGCCTATGCAAATGAGCCTAATACGCCGATTCCCGAACGTTTTTACGTCGCCCCGTCGTAGTTTACGTAGTTTCCGTAAGGTTTGCACAGCGTAAAGATAAAGCGGCCCGAAGGTGGCGCATACTATGTTAAGTATTGCCATCGTTCCCGCGTTGCTATTTGAAAATGTAACGTCGTTTGCGTAAGACGTCCGTGAATGGGGCTGGATGCCATTTACGTACACGTCTAAAACAATGACGTCCTTGCGACGTCATTTTGCGCAATGCACGTCGGGAAGTTTTTGGGACGGCGCATGCGCAGTACGTTCGGCGCGGGGGCGCGCTTAATTTAAATACAAGCCGCCCCCTTCGATTTACGCGGGGATACGCCGGGCCATTTACACTACGCCGCCGCAAGTTACGGAGCAAGTGCTTTGAGAATAAAGCACTTGCTCTAGTACGTTGCGGCGGCGTAGTGTAAATGCCTAACGCTACGCCGCCGGGGATTCTTTGAGCCCAATGTGTTTAACACCAAAGAGTAGAAAATACCTTTTTTTATATATATATATATATATATACAGTGCAGAAAATAAGTATTTGAACACCCTGCTATTTTGCAAGTTCTCTCACTTATAAATCATGAAGGGGTCTGAAATTGTTACCGTAGGTGCATGTCCACTGTGAGAGACATAATCAAAAAAAAAATCCAGAAATCACAATGTATGATTTTTTTAACCATTTATTTGTATGATACAGCTGCAAAGAAGTATTTGAACACCTGTCTATCAGCTAGAATTCTGACCCTCAAAGACCTGTTAGTCTGCCTTTAAAATGTCCACCTCCACTCCATTTATTATCCTAAATTAGATGCACCTGTTTGAGGTCATTAGCTGCATAAAGTCACCTGTCCACCCCATACAATCAGTAAGAATCCAACTACTAACATGGCCAAGACCAAAAAGCTGTCCAAAGACACTAGAGACAAAATTGTACACCTCCACAAGGCTGGAAAGGGCTACGGGGAAATTGCCAAGCAGCTTGGGGAAAAAAGGTCCACTGTTGGAGCAATCATTAGAAAATGGAAGAAGCTAAACATGACTGTCAATCTCCCTCGGACTGGGGCTCCATGCAAAATCTCACCTCGTGGGGTCTCAATGATCCTAAGAAAGGTGAGAAATCAGCCCAGGACTACACGGGAGGAGCTGGTCAATGACCTGAAAAGAGCTGGGACCACCGTTTCCAAGGTTACTGTTGGTAATACACTAAGACGTCATGGTTTGAAATCATGCATGGCACGGAAGGTTCCCCTGCTTAAACCAGCACATGTCAAGGCCCGTCTTAAGTTTCCCAATGACCATTTGGATGATCCAGAGGAGTCATGGGAGAAAGTCATGTGGTCAGATGAGACCAAAATATAACTTTTTGGTCATAATTCCACTAACCGTGTTTGGAGGAAGAAGAATGATGAGTACCATCCCAAGAACACCATCCCTACTGTGAAGCATGGGGGTGGTAGCATCATGCTTTGGGGGTGTTTTTCTGCACATGGGACAGGACAACTGCACTGTATTAAGGAGAGGATGACCGAGGCCATGTATTGCAAGATTTTGGGCAACAACCTCCTTCCCTCAGTTAGAGCTTTGAAGATGGGTCGAGGCTGGGTCTTCCAACATGACAATGACCCGAAGCACACAGCCAGGATAACCAATGAGTGGCTCTGTAAGAAGCATATCAAGGTTCTGGCGTGGCCTAGCCAGTCTCCAGACCTAAACCCAATAGAGAATCTTTGGAGGGAGCTCAAACTCTGTGTTTCTCAGCGACAGCCCAGAAACCTGACTGATCTAGAGAAGATCTGTGTGGAGGAGTGGGCCAAAATCCCTCCTCCAGTGTGTGCAAACCTGGTGAAAAACTACAAGAAACGTTTGACCTCTGTAATTGCAAACAAAGGCTACTGTACCAAATATTATAGTTCATTCTGATTTTATTATGTTATAACAATACATTATAGAATATAATACAGACATTGATGTGTTCAGATAAGTAATATAGTTATTTCATCTAATCAATTTCTGATATATTTTTGTTTCCATATATTGTTCAAAAAGACTATACAAAACCGGACTGGACAAGACAAGACTAGACATGACAAGACAGGTCAAGACAAACAAAACTGGACTAGACAAGACAAGACAAGACAACATACCCAAATACAAAAAAAAAAAAAATATATATATACAAAAATACAAAAAAAAAAAAAAAAAATTAGGGCAAGGTTAAGGATTGGTAGCAACAACCCCCACCACTCACCACTAATTTGTTCTGTTCCTACAAGTAATTTCTAAATTCTTGTTGTTTCTCTATATACTCTCCAGTGGACCCAAGTCCGAAGGTGTTCCTCATATGTATCCAATTCAAGTGCTAAAAGTGATTCCATCTTTTCTATACCATCCATTTCACTGGCCCATTCCTTAACTGATGGAGTTTGTATTGAGCGCCAGTGCCGTGGTATAACTAATCTTGCTGCTGTCAACCAGTGTCTCAAAAGACCCCTTTTAATATTCTTATATGATCCTGGTAGTATTGATAGCAAAGTGATTTGTGGTATATTTAATATTGGTTCCCCAGTAACTAAAGTGTATAGCTGCATAATTTTTTCCCAGAAATTTAAGATTGGGGGACATTCCCACCAAATGTGTAGCAATGAACCTTTAAATATATGGCATCGCCAACATATGTCTGATTTATCTGGGTATATACGCTTTAATGATATTGGGCTCCAATACCACCTGGAAAGAAGTTTGTAATTTGTCTCTTGTGCTTTAATTGTTAGTGACATACAATGTGTTAAATTAAATGCTTTCTTCCACTCTGCATCTTCAATTTGAACATTTAACTCATTCGCCCATTTCCTTATGTATTCAGGAAGTTCAGGGTGTTTTTTTATAGCTAATATCTTATAGATTGAAGATAAGACATGTTTTGGTTTTGAGTCTTGTAGCAATAGAAGTTCAAACTGAGTTGTGTCTCTATACAAAAATTTATTTGAGGGAAGAGAGGACAAGAAAGATAATAGTTGCCGATATTCCAACCATTGCGTAAGTGAGGGCTTCGATGTAAAGATTAGGTTTAGTATAGGTGGAAATGCTGCCTGGCAAGTAATCTGGCACACTCTACGATGAGATTCTTTGTTCCAAATGAGGAAATCTTTACGTTTTAAAGCCGGCGGAAATCGTGGGTTACCAAATAAAGGTGTCATAGGTCCCACTAATGAGGAAAGTTCTAATTGTAGAATTGTTTTGGTCCAAATTTTTAATAGGTGGGATGTTAGGGAGGGCATAGTAGAAGATAAATCTCGATAGATATCACTATTCTCAAGGTCTAACCAAGGGAGGGCGGTAAGATCAAATTGATTTAGCCATTGCTCTATTAGTACCCATTGTTTAGTATTGGAGGAGTGGAACCAGTTCACTATCCTTGTTAATACTGCCGCTACATAATAATGGTAAAGATCAGGTGCACCCGCTCCTCCGTTCACTTTGGGTAGTGATAGTAATTTCTTTTTCAATCTATGTTTTTTATGGCCCCAAATAAATTTTGTAAAGGCCGACTGTAGAGTAGAAAAATAAGATCTAGGGATAGAGACAGGCATGGTTTGCAAGAGATACAAAAACCGCGGTATTATATCCATTTTTAGAATATTAATCCTCCCAAACCACGAATATTGATTGTGATCATATTTTTTTAAATCCTGTAAGGTTCGTTGCATAAGAGGAATATAATTTGTTAGATATAAATGGTTCAGGTCAGAGGGGATAAAAATACCTAAATATTTTAATACCGAAGAACAGATTTTGAGTGGAAAACTATTTTTCAATACCGCCACTTGTTGTGGACTGAGTGACACATTGAGAATAACTGATTTTGATATATTTACTTTAAAGTTACTAAGGGTCCCAAAACGTTTAAATTCTGATAAAATAGCCGGTATGGAAACCTGTGGATTAGTGACATATAGCAATAGATCGTCAGCAAACAAGGCTAATTTTATTTCCGTTTGGTTTATCTGTATGCCCCCAATCAAAGGGTTCTGTCTAATTGCTATTGCTAGATGCTCCATTACCAGGACATAAAGTAAAGGTGATAGTGGGCATCCTTGTCGGGTACCATTTTGTATGGTGAAACTTGTTGATAACGATCCATTGATCTTTATCCTAGCCTCAGGTTTAGTATATAATGCCAGGATCTTGTGCAGTAAATTTGGGCCCAGACCTATTTGCATTAATGCTTGTTTTAAGAAGGGCCATCCAATTCGGTCAAAGGCCTTCTCTGCATCAACTGAAAGGAGACATACTGGTATTTTTGCTGTTTGAGCATAGTTCATTAATAAAAAAGTTTTTATAGTATTGTCCCGTGCTTCTCTACCTTGTACAAAACCCGTCTGGTCTAAGTGTACCAGGTTTGGAAGGAGAGGTTGGAGACGTAATGCAATTAATTTAGCAAAGATTTTTAAATCTATCCCAATTAATGAGATCGGGCGAAAACTGGAACATAAAGTTAGGTCCTTTTCCGGTTTCGGAATCAGAGTGATATGCGCTTCTAATGTCTGAGTTGAGAATTGATTCCTAGGGGAGATAGAATTTAATACTTGGAGCAAAAATGGAGATAGATATTCCTTGTAGGTTTTATAAAATTTTGGAGTGAATCCATCTGGGCCTGGACTCTTTCCTGATGGAATATCGGCAATCACATCCAATAATTCCTGAAGTTGAAAAGGACAATCTAACAATGTTCCTTTGTCATCACTTAATACTGGGATAGCTGTTTCCTGTACATAATCTTCAATTTGTTGATTGACTCCAACTACATCTTCCAAAGATGGTGATGGAGCTAAGTTATAGAGACCTGAGAAGTAATCTCTAAAAACATGTTGAATAGATTGTGGGTCTGACGTAATTTCTCCCGATGGCTTTTTTATACTGGGTATAAAGGTCTGGGATGAACGGGGATGCAATGTTCGTGATAATAGTCTCCCGCATTTATCCCCCAATTTATATCTTTCCAGAGCTCTTCTCTGTTCGTATGATTTATGGGATGTTTCAAATAGCTGCAATAGAGAGGCCCTTGTGGATGAAATATTAGCTAATATTTCTGCACGATGACTGGTTTTATGTAAAGTTTCTAAAGAGTGAAGCTTTGATAAAGTATTTTGGATAATTATGGATTTTTTCTTTTTAAGTCGTGAGCCATGTTGAATAAACAGACCCCGTAATACTGCTTTTAGAGCTTCCCATTTTAAGGGGAGTGCGGTTTCATCCTGGGCATGGTCAGAGATAAAATTACTAATTGCTTCTATAACTGCCTTATGACATATTGGATCTAACATAAGTGTATCGTTTAGACGCCAAGACCAATTTGTTCCGTGAGTCTGTGGTGGATTTATTGTTAGAAATACTGGTGAATGGTCAGACCAGGTAAATGAGCCTATTTCCATTGAAGGATCCCATTCTAATACCCTTTGTCCAGTTAAGAAATAGTCCAGTCTATTATATGTTTTATGGGCCAATGAAAAATATGTGTAATTACGGTCTTTGGGATATAAGATCCGCCATAGATCCAGTAGCCTATGTTCATAGAGTTTTTTTTTGAGAGCCCTCAGGCGAGAGTATGAGATGTTCGATCGTTGAGTGGAGCTATCTAATATGGGATCTAAGGCTAAGTTAAGGTCTCCTCCCACAATAATAATTCCTTCCGCAAAATCTGCTAAAAGATCAAGATAATGTGAGATTGTTGTCGTTTGGTCACAGTTCGGAATATAAAGGTTTGCAATGGTAATAATCTTATTCCATAACCGAATTTTAAGAAAAATGTATCTACCATTTGGGTCAGCTATATGATTCAGATATTGTATTGGCATATGTTTATGGAGTGCTATTGACACTCCTCTTGCTTTTGAACCCGGTGTAGAACTATGGAACCATTGAGAATAATGTTTACGTGGACACGCAGGAACACCACCTGTACGGAAATGGGTCTCCTGGAGAAGTATAATATCTACCTTGGCTTTGTGCAAACTATATAGAATCTGGCCTCTTTTTGATTCATTATTTAAACCTTTAACATTGTAGGTACAAAGTTTCAGAGATGCTATAGAGTAGTAAGTTGCTGCCATAATAAAAAATAAAAATAAAAATAAAAATAAAAATACAAAAAATGGGGAAATTAATAAAAAGAGAGGCTCCCTCTCTAAACTCTTCGTACTACCAGAAGAATACAAAGGAATAACACAAGGGAGAGAGAGAAAAAAAAAAAAAAAACACACACACACAAAAAAAAACACTCAAGGGAAATAGGTGTGAGGGGTGATATAAATCACCCCCCAAGACAAAGGGAAATGGAATATATCCAAAAAAAGACACCAAGTCCTACCAGAGGACTGATGTACCTACAAGGGGGAAAGTTAATGGGCATAAAGGATATCTCACCGCAGGTATTTAGGGCTAACTAAACATGTGGGTATTATGACACCGCTCATATATACTGATAATTGAATAAATAAATATATACACCGCTAATCAAACATTCAAAGTGGGACTAGCAGTTTAAATAAATCAATAAGTCAATAAATCATTAACTCAGTAAATAAGTCACTAAGTAGATACATGAATACATGAACAGATCAAGCTCAATATACCAATTGTTGCGGCTCGACTTTAGCCATGTAGCCTTAATATTCTTCCTTCTTACCTACAACTCCAAAAAAAAAAAAAAAAAAAAAAAAAAAAAAACCACAACGCCACTATACCAATATACCAATGGTTGCAGCTCAAGTTTGTCACATATTCCATTGACTTTGTTAATTTTCAAGATATATATAAATCAAGGAGAAAAAAAAAAAAAAAAAAAGGGGAAAAGGGGGGGGGGGGGGAACAGCAAAAAAAAAAAAAAAAGGGGAAAAAGGGGGGGGGGGGAGAAAAAAAAAAAAAAACTATATAGCTGACAAATAATTAATCATGGTTATAATAGCTCTACATATTTCCCCTTTTCCCTTCTCCCCTCTCCTTGGTGGGCAGAGCCAAAAATAAAAAATAAAAAAAAATAACCATGTAATCAGATTATAGTAAATCATATACTTATATATGATACCACATTCATGCTCTTACCCAATAGAAGAGAAGGAAAAAAAAAAAAAAGCGGCCCAATAACAATATGCCAATCATTGCAACTCATAATTGACTCATAATTGACTATATTGCATAGACATTGCCAAGTGTATATCCAAAAACTGAGGCAAGAAGAAAATTATAATAATTTCCTCTTCTCTTTTCTCTTGCCTCTGACCCACATTCCATAATAAACAATAGGTATATAATGCACAATAGATATACATATATATATATATATATACACATACATACAAAAGAAAAAATGTAAACAAGGGATAAGCCAGAGAAAAAGGCAGAGCCAGAGAGAAAAAAAAATAAAATAAAATAAATAAAATAAAAAAAAAAAAATAATAAAAAAAAAAAAAATAAATAAAAAAAGGGGGGGAGGGGCAAGGAAAAAAAATGGAGTATAAAAGGTGACGTACAGAAATAAATAAAAAGAAAAAAGGAAGGAAAGAAAGAAAAAAATACAAGCAAAGAGGAAAAAAGAGAAGCAAAGAAAAGCAAAGACGGGGGGACAAGGATAAAGCCAATCTCTCCGCTTTTCTTTAGCGATTCCTCATCCATATTCCATCCATCACTAGATTCTTGCTACAATATTACTGTAACATCTATTATTGATTCTCTGACTGATTCCCATGTTGATTCATCATACCCCTACCCTGATTTTCAGTCCTTCTAAACAATGAATATGTCCTGGGCCAGACTATTAGTGGGGTATCTGGTAAATCCAAAGCAAGTTGTATAGTAGGGATATCTGATGGGTCTCGTAGATTATACCACCTGCCATCTTTCTTAATTTGAAGTTGAAAAGGAAAGTTCCAACGATATATGATGTTACGTTCTTGCAGCATTTTAAGTAATGGTCTTAGTGCTCTCCTCTTCTCCAAAGTGAATTGACACAAGTCCTGCAATAGTTGAATTGATGTCCCATTGACATTAATTTGACCCTTTTCTCTAGCCTTCCTCATAATCTCTTCCTTCTCTCTATAAAAATGCACACGACATATAATATCTCTTGGTTTATTTATGTCTATATTTCGTGGCCCTAAGGAACGATGAACTCTGTCAAGCTCTATCTTCTGGTCCTCTGATTTCCCCAACACTGAGGTAAAGATTTTATTAACCGTTGGGGTCAGTTCATCTCCCCCAACTGTCTCCGGCAGTCCCCTAATCCTAATATTATTTCTTCTGTTGCGATTGTCCTGATCCTCCCAGATCTGAAACAGGGTATGTAGTTGGGATTCATGAGCATCTATACGTTGCTCCTGTCGGTGCATAGAGTCCGTTAAACTTTCCACAGAATTTTCCACCTCTGCCAATTTTATCCTGGATGCTTGCGATTCAGCCTGTAATTCATTTGTAATAAGTTTAACAGACTCAAGCTCCTTGTGATATCCATGCTCTAACCGTTGTACAAATGCTTCCATCTCATTACGGGTGGGCAGGGCACGAAGATATTCCCGCAGATCACTCAACTCTGTACCCAATACTGCCGCTATTGCTGTCTGCTTGAGACCCCCATCTAGACCCCCTTCTAGACCCATATCCAGAACTCTGCCTATGTTCGCTGGATCAACCGTATCAACCATGTCCACTGGATTACTAACTCTACTTCGGTCGGAGCAAGGTAGTAAAGATGAGAATGGGGGTGAAGATAAGGATGGGGGGGGAGGGTGAGATTTGCTAAAAGTAGATGGCATGTTAGGGGCAGAAACAGATCCAAATCCTCCCATATTAATATTTATGTCCAATATATTTGGTTGCATACTAGATTGCATACTAGATTGCATATGTGACACGTCTCTACCTGTGCCTACACCTGTAATACCTGCTAAGTCAGTAAGCATAGTTGGTATAGCGGTAGCGTTAGGCATAGCGGTAGCCCCAGCAACAGCAGCACCAGCATCAGTCACAATAGTAGCAGTAGTAGCAGTAGTGGCAGTAGTAGTAGCAGTTGCAGTAGCAGAAATTGAGGTAAGTGAAACAGATAACATACGTTCTGATGATCTGCTAACTTCAGAGGATATAGGCATATTTGAGAGTGCATCAGGGGCATCCTCTGTGGGATCCATAGATGAATCTATTAAAGCAAGCTGTTTAGCTCCTGTTGGTTGTGTCCCCTTGAACTCTGTCCCCTCCACTAGAGATAATGAGGTTAGAGGATTTATAGGGTTTATAGGTGGAAGAGATAATGGTAACGACAAAGACAAAGGCTGAGCTGGTGGCAGTGCAGACGGCAGTAATAATGTTAATGAAGACAAAGATGATAGTGTAGTCTTTACTGCTGCCGACTGCAATGATGGTGAAGGCAATTGATATATTTGCTGAGCACAAACAGCTTCCCCTCTGCTGTTATCTAACACTGCTCTGGAGGTATGGGAGCGAGTCCGTCCACCAACAGGAAAGAACTCAGCTATACTCTGCTGAGCACAAACAGAAGCAGCTGTAGATACCGGATGATCAGATAAGGAAAAGGGACCAGGCGTTCTCACCGTGTCACGCTGAGCTGCACACACCGCTGCATACACCCCTCTCTGACTTCCTCTCTGTGTTCCTCTCCCCCTCCTCCGTCCCATGGATCCTTTGAGCAACCAAGCAGGACAAGCAGGACAGGACAGCCAAGGAATCTAAACGCAGCGCTGCACGTGGATAACTGTGGAGCTGGAGCTGAAGCTAAAGCCGAGGCAGGGAACAGATTCCTGGGCAGATTGGTATCAGATGTGCATCAGGTGAGCCCAATTCTCTGCGGGAGTCGGAGCGCAGCTAGCACGCTTCTTCCTTCATGCTCCTCCTCCTCCTGTGTACCAAATATTAACATTGATTTTCTCAGGTGTTCAAATACTTCTTTGCAGCTGTATCATACAAATAAATAGTTAAAAAAATCATAAATTGTGATTTCTGGATTTTTTTTTTGATTATGTCTCTCACAGTGGACATGCACCTATGATAACAATTTCAGACCCCTCCATGATTTCCAAGTGGGAGAACTTGCAAAATAGCAGGGTGTTCAAATACTTATTTTCTGCACTGTATATATATATATATATATATATATATAGTATATTTACATTTTTTTTTTGTATATTAGATCTATGTTTTGGCTGATGTTTACTTTACTAAATATTTTCTTATACAATGACTTTGGCTGCATCTTTTTATATATTATAAGGGTGCTAAATATTTTCGATGTCTAAAATGTATACATTGCTAGTTTGTGTCATGATATATTGTACATACGGTATAATTTTATAGGCCTGTGGAAAGCACACACAGGAAAACATTGTTCCATGCCTGAGAACTAAAGCCAGTGTTTGAAAACCCACACAAGGGCATATGCGGGCAGAATATAGGAGAAGGGCACCAAGTCCATGGCACCAGGGCACAGTGCTGTATAAAGAGTCTTTGTACTCTATGATGGATCCATTGCTGGACACGTCTGTGCTAGTGAGAGAGATGACTGCGCTTCTGTATGTCATGCTTCACATTGAAATCTAGATAGTGTTGTTATGCATTGTGTCAGGAAATGTCTGAATAATTAATTAATTTTTAGTTAATTATTTAAACCAAGCAGAATCCTGTGACATAACACAACAGGTCAAAGTAAATATGGGCTGGGCTATTGACAATACATTTATATATATTTTTTTCACTATGTCAAATATACACTATAAACAGTTTGATTAATAGGTGGACACAGACAATACAATTTTGCATAAAACTTTCAAAATGATCTGTAAAAACTGATTACATATATACAGTGGAACCTTTGATTGCGAGCATAATCCGTTCCAGGAGAATGGTCGTAATCCAAAGTACTCGCACATCAAAGCGAGTTTCCCCATTGAATTCAATGGAAACAAAAATTATTTGTTCCACATTGACTTCATTGGCATGCAATACCGCATGTGGCCAGAGGTGGGGGTGTCGGAGAGCCTCGGAAACACACGGAAAGGCCCTAGGACAGCTCGGCTGACCTCTGAAAGGCTCGGGAACTGAGTATTTTTAAATCTTTCCGAGCATTTTCGAATGCCGCAGATCAGCTCCACTTGGCTTCAGTACCCCCCCACCTCAGGCAAAACACGGTACTGCACACTGCTTTGGCTGGGAATCCTGCTCGTTTTGCTAGATAACACTCCATTTATCCAATTATCAGTCAACAGTCTGTGTTTTACAGGATACAATGGTTATTCCCCTACAGAAGGATTAATGGTACGCCACTATGACCCAAAAACAGGAAAATTATTAAAAAGGAAAAATAAAAATGATTGATTTGAATGGTTATGTTATCAAGGAAAAGCAATTAGGAAGAAAAGACAGATAGCAATAGGCTTATCAATATAAGAAAATGAATCGACAGAAGATATACTATTATAGCTACCCTTTTAAAATTGCTGCTGGCTTAAAGTGGTTCCTACCAGATGGCTGCCAATTACTGGTTGTGGCTGCCTTCCCAAAACAGGGTTGTGTCCTGGCATCCCTGAGGTATGCGATCATGAGATGTCTCTCTCTGATGATGTATCTCTGATGTTAGGTGGATCATGTATCCCTACCTGACTTCTCCTCGTTTACTGTGACAACAATAGAGTTCTAAAACACGCCAGAGGGTGGCCCAGAAGGTGTTACCATATTCCTTATTGGTTGATTAGGTTAATAACTAATTGCATGTTTGCTTTTGCATTACCTCCTTTCACCACCGGGTGCCATCCTCAGATAAGGCATGACTATGCTAATTGAAACTTATAAAATAATCTGTTTTATGGCAATGGGATATTGTGTCCAGATACATTTTTTATAGATATACTTTGCAACTTTGTGTTAAAATTTAAAATCATATACTTATAAAGATGTTCATGAGAATTATAATACTTTGTTTGGAAAAAAGTTCATAATCAACAACAATAAAAAGATTTTTTTTTTTTAAATAGTTTATTATCCATTGGCTTGTATGCATTCTTTTGGCAGGAATATGGTCCCTTGCGTAGATATGTTGGTATGCTGTGACAGTGTCATAAATAAAAATGTTGTCCTTTTTTTCCACAAATACTGTAGATCTTTCTTTTGATGGTATTTGATCACACGTTTGAAAAAAAACAATATTTTTTACTTTCTTCTATGAAACACATCTAATAATAATAATAATAAAAAATCAAATTTCTTTATCAATTTAGGCCAATCTGTATTCTGCTACATATTTTTGGTAAAACAAATCCCAGTATATTGATTGGTTTGCACAAATGTTATAGCGTCTACAAACATGGGATGACAGAGTGTGTGGCGAGGAGAGCCGATCAGGGCACCGATTTACAGTGCCAGATTACAGTAAAGCCCCATCAGTGCCACCAATCAGTGATGACAGTCAGTGCTGCCTTTCAGTGCCTGCCCATCAGTGTCACCCATTAGTGCCGCCTATCAGTGCCCATCAGTAAAGAAAAGAAAAAGGGACCCATAAGTACCACCTTATCAGTGCAGCCTATCAGTACACATTAGCGTGGAATATTAGTGCCTCCTTATCAGTTCCACTTAATCAGTGCTCTTCGGTGCCACTTCATTAATGCCCATAAGCACCACATCATCAGTGCAGCCTATCAGTGCTCATCAGTGCCGCCTCACCAGTGCACATCAGTAAATGAGAAAAAAATAATTTTACATTATTTATTTTTACATTTTCGGTCTTATTTCTTTTTTATTTTTTTGTAAAAAAATAAAACAAACAGCAGTGATTAAATACCACGGAAAGAAAGCTCTACTCTACTCTAAAATTATAAAAAAAAATATTTGGGTACAGTGTTGCATGACCGCGCAATTGTCATTCAAAGTGTGAGTGCGCTGAAAGCTAAACATTTACCTGGGCAGGAATGTGGTGAAAGCACCCAGTAGGCAAGTGGTTAAAGTGATATTAAACCCTTAATTTGTTTAAAGCAATCCTGATGTTTTACCTTAATTGACATCAGTGCCGCCTATCAGTGCTCATCAGTGCATCATATCAGTATCACCTATCAGTACCCGACAGTGCAGCATATTAGTGCCTCCTTATCAGTGTCACCTACGGTAATCAGTGCTCTTCAGTGCCGCTTCATTAATGCCCATAAGCACCACATCATCAGTGCAGCCCATCAGTGCCGCCTCACCAGCGCACATCAGTAAATGAGAAAAAAATCATGCACCACCTCATCAGTGCATCCTATAATTACCCATCAGTGTGGCATATTACCGCCTCCTTATCAGTGCCACCTAATCAGTGCTCTTCAGGGCTACTTTAAAACATTTCATTTTTTTTTCTTTTTTTTGCAGCGATTAAATACCACCAAAAGAAAGCTCTATTTGTGTGAAAAAAAATGTTATTTGGGTACAGTGTTGCATGACCGCGCAATTGTCATTCAAAGTGTGACAGTGCTGAAAATTGGCCTGGGCAGGAAGGGGGTGAAAGTGCCCGGTAGGCAAGTGGTTAAAGTGATGTACCCTTTGTTTAACCACTTGCCGACCAGCCGCCGCAGTTATACGGCGGCAGGTCGGCACTCCTACGCGAGAGCCCGTAGCTCTACGTCGGGACTTTCGCGGCCACTAGGGGGCGCGTGCGTGCCGCCGGCGGCCCGCGCGCGTGCCCCACGCTCGCCCCCGAGTCCCGCGCGCGTGCCCGGCGGGCGCGATCGCCGCCGGGCACGCGCGCTCGTTCGTTACAGAGCGGGGAACGGGAGCTGTGCGTGTAAACACACAGCTCTCGTTCCTGTCAGCGGGGGAAACGCTGATCTTCCGTTCATACAATGTATGAACGGAAGATCAATGATTCCCCCTAGTGAGTCCACCCCCCCCCCCCACACAGTAAGAACACAAATAGGAACACACTTAACCCCTTCCCCGCCCCCTAGTGTTAACCCCTTCACTGCCAATGGCATTTTTATAGTAATCCAATGCATTTTTATAGCATTGATCGCTATAAAAATGCCAATGGTCCCAAAAATGTGTCAAAAGTGTCCGATGTGTCCGCCATAATATCGCAGTACCGAAAAAAAACGCTGATCGCCGCCATTACTAGTAAAAAAAAAATATTAATAAAAATGCCTTAAAACTACCCCCTTTTTTGTAAACGCTATAAATTTTGCGCAAACCAATCAATAAACGTTAATTGCGATTTTTTTTTACGAAAAATATGTAGAAGAATACGTATCGGCCTAAACTGAGGAAAAATAATGTTTTTTTAAATCTTTTTTGGGGATATTTATTATAGCAAAATGTAAAAAATATTGCATTTTTTTCAAAATAGTCGCTCTATTTTTGTTTATAGCGCAAAAAATAAAAACCGCAGAGATGATCAAATACCACCAAAAGAAAGCTCTATTTGTGGGAAAAAAAGGACGCCAATTTTGTTTGGGAGCCACGTCGCATGACCGCGCAATTGTCAGTTAAAGCGATGCAGTGCCGAATCACAAAAAGTGCTCTGGTCTTTGGACAGCAATATGGTCCGGGGCTAAAGTGGTTAAAGCAAACCTGATGTTTTACCTGAATTGACAAAGGACAGGTTTGTATATGAGACTGGTGGTGGATTGTATTTCGGTAATGGGGTCGAGGGTCGATCTGCTGTGATAAATACAGGGATAATCTACACAAGAAATGAACAGTTTTTCCTTCTGTGAGATGTAAAGCAAATCTCCAGGCAAACAGCAAAATATACATATAAGAAAGTATTTAACTTAACATAGGATTTGTATTTCTGTCTATTCTGTCCTGAACTTTATACAGCTCTGCCAGACAGTTCAACCAAGCTGGTGACCTGACATTTCATTTCTCTCTGCTGCAGGTCTCTTCCCTGCCCCCTGTCTGTGATTGGACAGTGCCTGAGCAGAAGCAGTCCATCCTTCTGTCATTCTGTTCTCTTCTCCTGTCAAGAGATTCCTTGTCAACACATGTCTGCAACACACCTAACTGGCTCATAGCACTGACTGCTTCTTCGTCTACTACTTACTTTTCAAAATAGGTGTACTTTTTTTTTTTTTAAATATATATATATATATATATATATATATATATATATATATAAGCCTGCACACATTGATACTTTTATATCTGCCTGGGGTTCAGCATTAAAGCTCCTGCCAAAAACTATTTTGGGACATTTGCAATGTAAAAATAAATGACCACTAATGAAGTGTGTGGCAATTGTGTATGCTGCTTTCCTGAAAACATTGACTTCCATTTAGTCCTTAGAGTAAATGCTGAACGTCCGGTACATTGATGGTAGCTTGCTCGGCACCTCTTCCATTCAGAAAACGTCTTCAATTCTTTTAACAGAATGCAAGGCACTCTGTGATTGGAGGAGGGGAGATTGTGACATTCATCCAAACCTTTAGGGGCTTCAGAGTTACCGAACTGGAAATATTGGAATTTGTAAACGGATAAGAGGGACAGAGATATCTCCAGACCTCATCTCAGTAATTCCTGTCACATGGAGAGATCTCCAGCAGGAGCTGCATATAAAGTGTGATGGATCGAAAATATTTGGGAGACCATTTATAACAGACCACAGGAATGTAAAGAATAACTCCGCTGAGGATAAAGAGCACAACGTAGAGATACTCCAGCTGAGGACTGCCGATGATGGGTGCCAGGACTAGGTACACGGCGGCAATAAGTACAATAACTGGAATAACGATCGGAACCTAAAACAGAAATAATGTTGTGGTTATTGGGAGATCCTGATATCTTCGGCTTTCATTAAAATATAGGAAATGGAAGCAAAGAGATGGATGCAGACAATGGCCTGGATTCAGAAAGCTTTTACGGCGGCGTATCTCCAGATACACCGCCGTAATTTCAAATCTGCGCCGTCGCATCTTTACGGCAATTTAGAAAGGCAGTTACGCCTAAATTTTTCCAAGATACGACTGGCGTAAGTCTTTTACGCCGTCGTATCTTGGGTGCATATTTACGCTGGCAGCTAGGGGCGCTTCCGTAGATTTACGCATCAAATATGCAAATGAGCTAGATACGCCGATTCACGAGCGTACTTGCGCCCTGGGCATTGATATACATCGTTTATGTAAGGCGTAAAGTTACCCCTGCTATATGAGGCGCAGCCAATGTTAATTATGGACGTCGGAACAGCCGTCAAATTTTACGTCGTTTGTGTAAGTCGTACGCGAATAGGGCTGTGCGTAAGTTACGTTCACATCGTAGGCAGTGTTCGGCGTATCTTAGGCATTCTTTCTGACGTAATTCTGAGCATGCGCACTGGGTTACGTCCACGGACGGCGCATTCGCCATTCATTCAGCCATGCATCTACATGGGGTCACGCTTCATTATCATACAACACGCCCCTTACCTGCCTACTTTGAAATACGCGGGCTTACGCCGCCCCATTTATGCTACGCCGCCGTAACTTAGGGCGCAAGTTGTTTCTGAATACGGTACTCGCCTCTTTAAGTTACGGCGGCGTAGCACATATGAAATGCATTACGCCCGCCTAAAATTACTCCATTCTTTCTGAATCCTGGCCTCTATTTTTTTTTTTGTCTTTCTGCCAAGGCAAGCTCCAGCTAGGGTACTTAGTGATGGGTATTGGCAGTATCCCTAAGACACATTACTAACATATGGTGAGAACTTGTGCATTTTTATATTACAAACTATTGAATAATAGAGAAATTGAGTGGTCCTAGTTTGTGATACATGACTTGAGCTTTCAGCTTCCTCTTCTCACCACTTTGAAGCATCTCTAGGATCCTTATTTTACAAATGAATTCCAGGCATGGCATGGCTGGATCTAGGGGGTGCTGGGGTGGGCTCTCTGTGCATGCATCCACTGATCTATGAACCAGTCTGATGGGAGCCATTGATATAAGTGAGCACAGACAGTTAATGTAAGGAGGCATTTTGATTGGGACAATGCATGTAAGGGTCATTGCGATGGTGATAACTAATGTAAGGGGCACGCTGATGGGAACGGTTGATGGAAGGGGGATGCTAATGGGAACATTGCTAAAATTGCACATGTTAGTAAACTTCAGTACTTAAAAATACCCATAGGTGACGCTTTAAATTTTTATTACTGGTTACATGTTTTGAGTTACAGAGGAGGTCTAAGGCTAGAATTATTGCGCTCAGTCTAACGTTTGCCTCACAAGTGTGCTTTTAAGTTTCATGCTTTTAAGTTTCATATGTGGCAGGACTTCGGTTTTGCGTGCGAGCACGCGGGGACAGGGGCGCTTAAAAAAAAAAAAAATCTTATTGTTCATTTTACTTTTTTTTAGTTTGACACTTTAAAAAAAAAAAAGAAAAAATTGATCACTTTTATTCCTATTACAAGGAATATAAACATCCCTTGAATAGGAATATGGCATGACCGGTCCTCTTTACACCGATATCTGGGGTCAATAAGACCCCACATCTCACCTCTAGGTTGGGAAGCCTGAAATATAAAAATACAATTATAAAAAAACAATTTCTCGGCTTCCCAGCCGAGGTGGCACCGATTGTTTGAATGCAGAGGCCGGGCGTGACATCATAACATCACATTCGGCCTCCGAATGACCATAGAAACTCCAGCAACCATCTGGTCCGCCGGAAATCTCTATGGTAAACATCCGGGGGCCAGCGGATCCTGTCTCCGACTCACCGATGGAATCGGTGAGACGGTAGAAGCGGTGGGAGAAGGAACATCCCGTAGCTGCGGCCATCATTTAGATATACCAGCACAAAGTCAAGGACGTCATATGACGGCCGGCGGGCGGGAAGTGGTTAAACAGAAAACTAACGTCAAGCTTACGGCATACAGCAGCAAACAGTATAATGACTATATGAGCAAAATTACTGACAGTTCCTGCACTTTGCACCATTTAAAAAATGAATAGCAGAGAAATCTGGTGTAAGACAGAAAAAGATTATGTAAGGGAAGCTGGAGATGTTCTAGATAGCCAAGAAGAACAAGATAATCTCTTCAGGGAAATTATCTGTAATGTAGGACTATTACTCTCTTCGGTTCAATCCACTTAGTTCTTGCTAGCGATACAACAGAACATTTTATCACTTACTTTATATGGTCGTGGAATATCCGGTTTCTTAATCTTTATATATATCAGGCCGAAAATCGTTATACCGTAGAACAGCCAGGCTGTAAAGCTGAATGTAGATAAGAGAACAAGATTACAGTAATATATGACTACATACTGAAATGTCCAGTTAGGAGCACAGTAGTGTACAGAATAAGGTAAAGAAACATCATGAGAAATCATAAAGTTAGCCAAGGCTGGACCACGGAGAGCTTTTTTTTTGCAGCGTGAAACTTCTCCATAAGAACATTGCAATTTTAAAGAAGAAATTCAGGATGTCGGATCAGGGTAAGGTGGATGTAATGATGTTCTTAAAGCGGAGTTCCAGCCTTTTTATGTTTAATAAAAGTCAGCAGTTACAAAAAGTATAGCTGCAGACTTTTAATAAACAGACACTTACCTGCTCCACGGTCCAGCGATGTGGCCGCCCCTCTCCCCCCTCTCTGCCGGGGGCCTCCATTCACATTCTGGGCACCCGGCCGTGACAGCTTTCGGCTTCACGGCCGGGCACTCACTGCACATGTGCGAGTCGTGCTGTGGACAGGCGAGTGGACAGGCGATCTCCTGTCACGTGTCCCAGGAGATCGCCTAGAGCACAAGTGTCAAACAGAAGGCCTGCGGGCCGAATCCGGCCCTCCAGGCCATTTCATGTGGCCCTCGTACCTCTCCTGCAGCTGCAAGAGAGCTCCAGTCCTTCTCTGGTCCTCCTCCAGACCCTTACTTTCTGCTTTCAAACAATGCATCCAGCTTCTTCCCAGCAGCAGCATAAGGAAAGGGGGTGCACTGTGATGTAAGGGAGAGTGGGGGACTCAACTTCTGATGGTGGGGTGGCTCTTGACAACGGGATGCGCTGGACATCTAATCTTGCAGATACAACTGGCCCTTTTGAGGGCAATCATAATGCTGATGCGGCCCACAATGAAATTGAGTTTGATACCCCTGGCCTAGAGGGAGGGGCCATCTAAGACGAAAGGAGGAGTCGCCTAGGCGGCCCAAGCCCCCACTCCCCAAAAAAATGACATGCCAAATGTGGCATGTAAGGGGGTGAAGAGTGCTTAAAGCAGAAGTTCCACTTTTGGGTGGAACTTCGCTTTAAAGTGTTACTAAACCAGGACCCTACATTCACTATATCTGGTCTCCCACTGTACACAGAACATGGAAATGCAATCGTTTTAGCAAATATAATACCTTTTTTTCATCAGTAGTATATAGCAGTCTTGTGGCTTCTATCAGTGCCTGGTTAAAGCTTATATGAGGAGTTTTCGTTCTCCTTTGAAACTTCCTGGTTCCTGGCCTAGGCTAAAATTATGTTATACATCTCATGTCTTCATGGGCGTTTTTTTCCTTTCATCTGGAGGAGAGTCTTTCTCAGCTAAGTACATCCTCCTGCCTCCATGTCTGAGCTAAGGGCAGATGGATTCCATGGCACTGGTGAGACTGCAATAATGGGCACTGCTGTGGCTGGCCTGATGGGCACTGGTGTGGATGCATTAATGTGCACTGGTGTGGCTGTGCTGATAGGCACTGATCAGGCTGAATTAATGGGCACTGGTGAGGCTGCCTCTGATACAATGACAGGAAACTGGTGTGGCTGCGCTCATGGGCACTGATCAGGCTGCATTAATGGGCACTGGTGAGGCTGCCTACAATGACATTTGCTGCTTATCCACCTCCCTGCCCTGTTTATAGAAAATAATTCATCCAAGCTTACAAATTAGGAAAGTGCTCTGCAGCTCTCTATTAACAGATTGCCCAAAGTGCAATTAGATTATGCAGATCAACCATTCTCTTAAATCTATGTGCAACTTAAACAGACCCTGTTGTCATTAAAAAAAAAAAAAAAGTTATGTCTCCAGGGGGTGATGAGTGGAATATTCACTCTCTTGAAAATTTATGAGCACAGCTGAGTTTCCTTCAGATGGTCGCTATGTCACTATTGTGTTCCGTAGTGACATTGTAGAAGAAGACAAATTGCAGCAACACTTGGGCCTCATGCACACAGGACGTTTTTGCAGCTGCTTTTAGGGGCATCTGGCGTTTTTTTTTTTTTTATTGCCTCTGAACTCTCCTTTATGTTAGCTTATGTGTCCATGCACACATAAACTTTGGAGGAATAAGGGTTTAGGGGCAGTAAAAAAAAAAAATAAATACCAGTGTGTCCAGGAGCAGAGGCTGTTTGGCTGAAAAAATGCAAAATTACAAAAAAGCATTTAGCTGCGTTTGGTGTGTTTAGGCCTTTTAACGTTTTAGGGAGTGTTTTTACTGTAAAAAATGCTTAAAAATGCTAATGCTCAAAAAAGTTTTTAACCACTTCTGGGCCAAGCCTATTTCTGACACTTCTTGCTTACAAGTTACGTTTAATATTCTTTTTATTTTATAATAGATAGGCAATTACATGTTTACACCAGTCACAATAGCTACAACTTAATATACCGTTAACATATATTTCATACCCCTATGTTAAACAAGAAAAATATCAGAGAAGAAACCCATAATATATTCTTCCATATTTAAGTCTTAACTTATTAAACCTATTCCATCCCTTCCTGTTCTCCTACGGTCAGGGGTTTCCTTAACACTGGCTACTCCTTAAAACACGCATCTCCTACCTAGTATCTTTACCCCCTAAGATCCCCCTACAAACCCCCCCCTTCCTAACAACCCACCTGACGGGAGGTCGACCCCATGCACATTTTAATGCCCGACCCTTTCCATGTCTCCTAATTTACTTCAACTTCGAGAAGAGTTCCCCCTTCCTCTGAGGCCAAAAAAGAGTTCCAGGGTGCCCAAATCTCTAGATACCTTTCCTGTTGTTGACGCGAGGAGAGGACCAAGTCCTCTAACCTGCTAATCTCCTGTGACCAGACATCCCCAGTTTCAGGGGACAGTCCCCTGATTGAGGACACTGTCTCCGGACCAAGTCTGTCCCTGGTTATGTCCCCAGATTGGATTTAATAGGGGGCAGGGGCAATTTCAAAGACAGTCTGTGCAGAATTAAATAAAAAAAAAATTGAATTACACACCCCCACTGCACCGTGCCTACTATAATAGGGGGGTTGTATTTTTCCCATTATCTGTGCCCCTTTCTGATGATCATGTGCTGGTCGGAGAAGAGGGAATATTTCTTCAGTTTCGGGCACGTTCCCATTCACCTTCGCTCGCATGTTCTTCTGCCTTGGCTCAAATCCTGGCCAGCCACCTGCCTATCTTCTTGCCTTCCGTGGTGGAGTGATCTTCCTCCGCTCCCCATACAGTAGTAGCCGGGACCCGAAGTGTAATGCCGCGACACACGGCAGAGAAACTCGACGGGCGGAACACATCGTTCCGCCCGTCGAGGTTCTCTGCCGGCCGTCAGATTCGGCGACCCGCCCGTCGGGAAAGGCAACCAGCCATTCATCCCGACGGGCCATCGAGCAAATAGAGAACCTGTTCTCTATTTGCTCGATGGGTTTCCCGACAGGCGGGGCTGGCCGAGAGCGTACACACGGCCGAGGTTCTCAGCAGAATGCGGCTCCCAGCGAGGTTCTCGCTGGTTTCTGCCGAGAACCTCGGCCGTGTGTACGGGGCTTAAGACTTGAGAGGCTGTGAGGAGGGCGGCAACGGGCAGAGAGTTCTGACTGTTGCCATTCCTAGTAAAGAAAAAATATGTCCCCTGATTTGATTTTAAAAATCTGGTCACTTTACCTTATGGGCCCACATTTGTATTGTTGGGGGTGCTGTAGATTTCCACTTCAATGGTATACAGGCCGTTGCAGCATCCAATAAATGACTGATGAGGGATTCTTTATATCTTTTCTCTGACATGTCATTCACGTGTAGGAGGCATAGTGCTGGATCTTCCGCTATATTTAAATCTGTAAAGCGTTGAGTAATTCGTATGATCTCTACCCAGAAGGTTTTCAGCTCGGAACAGTCCCAGAAGATATGCAGCATAGTACCTCTTTCCCTCTGACCTCTTTCCCTCTGACATTTCCTCGATCCTCTGCCAGGCTCTATTTTGAATGAAACTGGATGCATAAATGCCTCCAGTGTCAATCAAATATCAAAAATCCTTTCCTTCACACCAGAGGTGTATTTAGGTTTTGTGCTGCCCTAGGCCTGACTAAACTAGTGCACCCCTAATTTAAATTTGACCCACCCCTTCCTGCCACGGCCACACCCTGTGTTGTTTAAGACCCGCCCTGAAATTTTCGAGTGAGGACACTGATTCTGAGGGCCTAGGGGAGGGGGGGCAATGGATTCCCTTAATTTACTTAGATTTCCTCTTACTTCCTGGTCGCCCATAGAGCAGGAAGTGAAGGGAAATCTTTGCAATGGGACAAGGATGGTAAAAGTGTTGCCTATAGTTCTACTTTAAGTAGATGGTGCAGCAGAAACATATAGCACAGTGAGGAAGGTTTGTGGTCCAGGATGGCAAAACAGTCAAAATTGGAAGCGCCCCCCCCCCCCCACAGTAGCGGAATGCCAACCGCCCACATACTAGAAGTAGCGCGGCCGCTTTATGGGGGCGCTAGGCTAATTTTCCTTACAGTGTAGCGCAAGCCGGCAGGGACTCTTTTCGTGCTGCCCCCCTGCAAAGTGCTGCCCTAGGCCTGGGCCTTGTTGGCCTAAGCCAGGATACAGCTCTGCTTCACACCCTGGTTGAAATAAATGGTTACCCAACACCGGGTACAGGGGTGAGATTTCAGGGGCTATCCCCAGGGTGACGAACAATGTCGAGCAAAGTTTAGCATATTTCCCACCACCGGATGTTCCCTCATTAGTCTAGGCAGTACCGTATAGCACCAGGAGGCTCTATTTAATGGAATCTGTACTTGGGCTTGTTCTATCTGAACCCATAGTTTAGTCTCCCTGTGTCTATTCCAATCTATGATTCTGTTAAGATGTACTGCCTGATAATATTCCCGTTTGTCTGGTACTGATAGCCCTCCCTGTGTTTTAGTAAAGGTAAGTTGTTTACGCTGTATCCTCGGATGTTTATGTGCCCATATAAACTCGGATATTATCCTCTGACACTGTTTAAAATAGCTTAAAGGAATATATACTGGCAATGTTTGTAATAAATAAATACATTTAGGGAGTATACTCATCTTTATGATGTTACATCGCCCTAACCACGTATGATACCTGCTTACAAGTTAAAATCTGTATTTTTTTCTAGAAAATTACTTAGAACCCCCAAACATTATTGTTATTTTATATATATATATATATATATATATATATATATATATATATAGCAAAGACCCTAGAGAATAACATGGCGGTCATTGCAATCTTTTATGTCACACAGTATTTGCAAATGCAAATTTTGGGGAAAAAAGGAGAAAACAGTAAAGTTAGCCCAATTTTTTTGTATATTGTGAAAGACGATGTTACGCCGAGTAAATAAATACCTAACATGGCTTTAAAATTGCATGTAAGCGTGGAATGGCGACCAACTATAGTACTTAAAATTCTCCATAGGCGATGTTTATCATTTTTTAACGGTTACACATTTTTTTTATATTTCTTTTGTTTAGCAGCAATTAAAATGATCTTGGACTCTCATGCAATTTTGGTCTCGCACGCCTTTCTGTATTTTTATGGTTTTATTACAGGGTGGCTTTGCTTTATTATTTTAGTATGGGGACAAGGTCCGTATAAGTGTATGTACAGATATAAAATAACACCTTAAATTCTTGCAAACAATCTTTCATACAGATATTGTCCCATAAACTATAACACTTATTGCCACTGAAAAAAAAATAGCAGAGTTGCAGAATTCAGATTTGACTAGGGCTGCAACTAATGATTATTTTCATAATCGATTAGTTGGCCGATTATTGTTTCGATTAATCGGATAATCTTAAAAAAAAGTGTGGTGTACATATTAGTTAATACTCGTGCAAACGCTTGATATCGGCAGTGATACCAATACAGGCATGCCTAGTTTAAAAAAAAAGACAATTTAAAAAAAATACCCATATGCAGTGGTAAATATAAATAACCAACTACAGTAATTGTAATGCCTTCTATTACCTCCACTTTCTCTGGGTTCAGATGCTGATCTTCCCTGCACAGAGCCTTTAAAGTGATTTTATTTATTTTTTTAAACAAACTTGTTATACTTACCTGCTCTGTGTAATGGTTTTGCACAGAGCAGACCAGATCCTCCACTTCTGGGGTCCCTTATCGATGCATCTAGCTCAGCTTTTCTCAACCTTTTTACCGCTGGGGAACCCTAAAAATAATTTTCAGGTCTCAGGGAACCCCTGATAAAACCCATTCATTGGGGGTCAGTGGGAACAATGCCACTTACTTTGGTGGTCAGTGAGAAGAATGCCCTTTTTTACAGTAGTGGTAAAAATGCCCTCCTTACAGAGAACTATGAAGATCATTGGTGTAATACCACTGGCTCCTCCAAGTGGAATTGGCTCAGAACTATGTAGGCTCCATCAAACAGGAGGTAAATCAGCCACAGCTCAAGGAACCCCTAGCCACCTCTGGAGGAACCCTAGGGTTCCACGGAACCCTGGTTGAGAATGGCTGATCTAGCTCCTCCTGCCTTCAGAGTGCCTCAATAGGAAGCTGCAAAGTATAGTATAGAGCACCCACTATAGCAAGGTAAAAAAACTTCTGCCTTTAGAACCACTCACTTCCAGGACTACATGTCCCATGAGGCATTGCTTCTCACACATTCACAAATTTTCAGGCACTAAGTGACATGTATGGATGGTGTACTGAGCTGTATGTGTGCTGCACTGCATTTCCTGATATGTAAACAAATAATGCATTCTATATGCAGGCCAACTAATCAACTGGCCGATTAATCGATTACGAAAATAGTTGACAGCTATTTTCATAATCGATTAGTTGTCGATTAATCGCTTAGTTGTTTCTGCCCTAGATTTGACACCAGATTATGTTGAGATTATATTTCCAATTCTGGATAAAAAGTTTTCACTTACCTGAAGAAGTTTACGATAGTGCTGAAATCTCCTGGAATGATCATTATTAATGAGATAAACGTTGTGAAGATCAGGGCTGGGGATGGTGTGAGCCGTTTCACATGAACCATCGACAGAACATCAGGCTGTAGATGAAATTTCAATATTATAAAATGTAATAATATAATTAGGGATACTGGTTTTTTAATCGACGAGTATGAGTACCGATACTTTCAGTTACGTACTCGCTGATACCGATTCCAGATACTTTGCAGTGCGATATGCGTCAATACAAATCGAAGCAAATCACACTGCAAAAAAATGGCATGCAATTTCCCCCTCTGCTTCTGTGGGTGTGTATAGAAAGGGAAAAGCGCCACCTAGTGGGCAGATTATTAAAAATGTTAGCACTCTTGCCTTGTGCACGCGATCGGAATTTCCAATGGAAAAGGTCAGATGGAATTTTTTCATCGGATATTCCGACCATGTGTGTGCCCTATCTGAGTTTTTCCATAGGAAATTCAGACAGACTTATAAAGAGAAAAAAAAATTCCGATGAAATTCCGTTCGTCTGTATGGAACTCCGACAGAGAAAAAAACATGCATGCTCAGAATCAAGTCGACGCATGCTTGGAAGCATTGAACTCGGAATTTGCTGTGACAGTGTGTATGCAAGACAGCTTGAATGGAATTCCATCAGAAAAATTCGTCAGAGTTTATGTCGACGGAAATTCCGATCTTGTGTACTGGGCATTACAGTACATATCTGGCCAAATGCAAAATCTTCATAGGTGTCCTGGTCTGCCGATGATAGCAAATCAGGGCTCACAGGGCTGGAGGAGAAGTTCCAGAACCCCAATGGGTATAGGGCAAAAGTGATGTCACCTTGGGGCGGACCGCCTCTGTATCTCTTCCAGCCATGTGAGCACCTCCAGCAGCTGTGGTGTGCTATCACCGGAAGGACTGGGACAACCAAGAAGATTTTGCATTTGGACAGATATGTATTGTGAGTTCTAATATTTTTAAAAAAATGCCCACTAGATGTCGCTTTTCCCTTTCTATTCAAACACACACACACAGGACCAGTGGAGGAAATTGCACCGTATTCCTGTTCAAATCCCATGCGATTCTTTGCAGTGCGATTTGCGCCAATACATTTTGTATTGATGCAAAGTATCAATTTCGGTATCGGGAGCATATTTAAGCGAGTACTGATACTCGTGCAAATGCTTGATATCGGCACTGATACCAATACAGGCATGCCTAGATATAATAATAGTATACATATTTTTAGATATTTTTTTATTATCATTTCTAACATCACCATATACAGTAAACATATGTGCTTAAAGCGAACTTCCACCGAACAGTGGAACTTCTGCTTATACGCTTCCTCTGTTTTTGACAGGTCCCCTTCCCCACTTCTGGGAGACGAGCCACGGCTAGGGTTGCCACTTTTTTTCAGCCAAACCCAAACACTTTAGCAGCACACAGCAAATACATTTTTTGTTAGTATACACTATAGGATTGTAACATACCTGGGACACCTTTCGGTGCTCTAAAGAGAATGGTGCCCCCTTACCCTTCAGTCAGGCCCTGTCAGCCACAAACCTGTCTGAATAATATGTCCAGGTTGCAGGTGGACTGAAACCCGGACACATAATTCAAAACCCACACTGTCCATGTGAATCCCGGACAGGTGGCAACCCTAGCTGTTGCCCGAATTCCCAGGAAGTTCGGCACCCCTCCTCCTTCCCCCGAGCCGGGCCAATTAGAAAGTGTAGCGCGCTTTGCACATGCGCAGTAGGTTCCCTTAAAAGGAATGGCGGTGGAAACACCCAGGAGTCGATCTGAAGATTGGCTGGGGTGCTGACATTGCGGGCTCCCTGGACAGGTAAGTGCCCCAATATTAAAATTCAGCAGCTGCAGTATTTGTGTTCCATCTGAACTTTTTTTTTTTTTTTTTAAGTCAGCAGCTACAAACAATGTAGCTGCTGACTTTCAATTAGGACACTTACCTGTCCAGGAAACCCGCAATGTCGGTCCCCCAAGGCCTATCCATCCATCGGATCGGGGGCTGGCGCAGCCATTCGAACACTTGCGGCTTCACTGCTCGTTTCCTACTGCGCATGCGTGAGTCGCACAGCGCTTTGTGAATGGCCGACTGTTTTCTGGGACACACACAGGTGCCAGAAGACAGCACGCCCCATTTCCCAAGAGACAATGCGAGGCAGGAAGAGAATGAGGCGCTCCGTGGAGAAGTAAGTGGCAGATTAGGAAGACTGCATTGTAACAGGCGTTTCTGGTAAGGAAAAAAAAATACTATTTTCAAATGTTTTAAAAAAAAAATAATGTTCATTTTTTTTTAGGGTGGACCTATATCAAAAGCAATTGTTTTTTTTTCAATTGCCTTCAAATCGATTTACATTCACTTCTTGTCCTCTAGGCACAACAGGAAGTTAGAAGAAATCTCTCCAATGTGTGTGAAATGCCCACTTAGATGGTTGTTACCGCAACAAGTATCCTTTTTGAAAGATTCTATCTATTCCTGTTCTTGTGGACTTAAATTTGGTTTTTTTGGTTTCTCAGCTGTGGCCAACTTACTACATATAAGGGCTATCAAGTGTGACCGCTGACACTGAGCAAAAGGGTTCTTAGGCCGCGCACACACGATCAGTCCATCCGATGAGAGCGGTCCGAAGGACCTTTTCATCGGTTAACTGATGAAGCTGACTGATGGTCTGATGTGCCTACACTCCATCGGTTATATTACTGATCGTGTCAAAACGCAGTGACGTAAAACACTACGACGTGCTGAAAAAAATTAAGTTCAATGCTTCCAAGCATGCGTCGACTTGATTCTGAGCATGCGTGGATTTTTAACCGATGGTCGTGCGTACTAACGATCGGTTTTGACCTCTCGGTTAGGCGTCTATCGGTTACATTTTAAAGCAAGTTCTCTTTTTTTGACTGAAAGATAACTGACAGATGGGGCCCACACACGATCGGTTTGGACCGATGAAACGGACCTTCAGTCCGTTTTCATCGGTTTTGACCGATCGTGTGTACGCAGCCTTAGTAATGTATGGATCCTAAAATTATCAGTTACTGTATATAATACAGATAAACTATATGCAATTCCAAGGCAAAAATGTTTAATAAATTGCAGCGTACCAGTCTGGTGGCTGAATTGGATCTCTTTTTGAGGCTTTTGTTCTTCATTCTCACCTAGTAAAACCTGCCAGTAGCACACTTCCTGTCCTAGGGTGACAACACTGACTTGCCATACTGTTTCTATTGTAGCGCCGGGTTACTTCCAAGTACTGGTGCTATCGAAATTTAGAGGGTAATCAGAGTGTAAATGACTCTGATTTCAATTGCAATGTTTAAGTAGGGTCTCTGTTTCAACTTGGCTGTGCTGTGGGCTCATTCTGTTGCACTGGGGTGCTCTTCCCACCCTGGTGCGGTAGGTGGCAGCAGTGGAGTTAAGGTTTGGGTCCTTTTTCTCGGTGGCCAATCAGGAGGGTTGGGCCTCATTGAGCATGCCGGGAGAGGGTATTTATGGGACAGACGCCGGGGAGTTTGGGTCTTGTTTTCTTTGTCCAGTGTGGCACCCACCTTTAGGGTAACCACATCACCGTGCCCTGGTGTTATGGCCTACCTGGCCGGGGCGCGCGTGTTACGCGGTGTTCCTTGTTCCAGGACCTTGTTGGTCCGGAACATTTAAGCAGCGGCGGGGACCCGGTGATTGACTGGGTTCTCACCTTTTGAGGATCCCAGGCTGTGCTGCTGTTCGGTGGGGAGTCTGTCTGAGGAGCGCCAGTGAGAGGCTGGCGGTCCAAGGGGATTTTGGTGAACCACCAAGGATCAAGGTGGCTGGACACTGAGGGATTGATCACATGGCAGTCGGTACCTGCGCGACTTTAAGAAGAAGATCCAGGCGTAGTTCTATCAAGGAGGGTAACCTCCGTATCTGCAATCAGAGAGGGCCTGTGGCAGAGGTGTCTCCCTGACATACATTTAGGAGGGTCTGTGGCAGAGACTTTATCCTAAAGAGGTTCGAGCGGTGCTCCGGCTGCTGGGTCAGTGAGAGAGGCCTGTCTGGGTACGCTAGGCCCACTCAAGCAGAAGTGGTATGAAAATGTTATGTATGGGAGCAGGAAAAAATATATATATAGTTGCGCTAAATAATAAATAAATGTTTTGTATGCTACCAGGCAGGGAGCGTCCAAAGTGCATATATAATATAGCCTTTAAATACAGTTTTACACAAGTGACTGATAAACCATAAGCTAATTATATAAGTGTGCAAAAGAATATTATATAATTATCATATGGTCAACAATGAGTTGGCCATGTAATAATTGTGCACAACAAGAAAAATCAGAAAAGTCCATCCGTAAGAGTGGTGCAAGCACACCTGTGTGAGATTCAAATTCACTGAATTCTGTTCAAAATTAAATAAAGTCCATCCATAGGTGTAGTGCAAGAAACACCTGTGTGAAAATCCAATAAAGCTAAACTCTGTGACGGAGTCTTGAAGCCAAAGTGATAACCACCACGTGAGTAGGTAAACTGCTTACCAGAAATACTGGTCCATAGGACCTAATCCAGCATATGTAAATAATCCAGCGAGCCACTGACAGCAATCAATCGTAGTAAGGTAGACCTCGGATAGACTCCACAGCTCTAATGCTCGTAAATCGTATCATGTAAGGCATGGGTGCTCAACCTGTGGCCCTCCAGGGGTTTCAGAACTACAATTCCCATCATGCCTCAGCCTTTGGGAGTCATGCTTGTAATGGATAGCCTTGCAATGCCACATGGGACGTGTAGTTCTGAAACAGCTGGTTGAGCACCCATGATGTAAGGAAACGAATGCCTCACATAGTGTAAAATCAATGGTATTTTATTGATAAAAACAATAGGAAAAAACTCACATTTCCATTGAATTGGATCAGCCTTAAGCCTGTTGCGCCGGCCGGACACAAACAGGCAAACCCGTCCGTACAGAGATCAAACGAATATAGGGTGATGACGTCAGTACGCCGCTCCCTACACGTTTCGTGATAGGTCTTTACAAATAAAAACCAAGCCTCCTTCAAGGGATGCATGCGCACGCGCGCTCCCTTCTGAGACTACCAAGCCTCGTTTGGGGTCAATATCAACACCAGTCTCTCCTTCCGTGCAGTGGAGCTATCTAAAGCAACACTGGGAGAAAAAGCCAGTTAGACCGAACATGCGTGCCCCACATGCCCGGAAGAGCTGGTGTTGATATTGACCCCAAACGAGGTTCAGTTGCCCACATAAAGCCCTTTTCACACCAGCAGACCGATCAGATCCACCTGTCAGTTTTTCAGGCGGACCCGATCGGACCACCCATTGTCCTTTGTTTCCTATCCGACAAAATCCACTGAAAACAGAAGTATGGCGATATCGGACGGGATGACAATCAGATGGAAATGAACATGCAGTCCGTTTCTATCTGACTGCCTCATAGAGGAGAGCGGGCTGTATCCACTCTGCATAGCGGATCAGAGAGGACCTGTCATCCACCTGCTCAGTGGGGATCAGCAGAGAGATCCCCTGCTGAACAGGCAGATTTCGCTCGGATGGATCTGCTCCATGTGAAAGGGGCCTGAGTTAACTTGGAAAAATCTTAACTGATAACATTCAGGAAAGCACACAGGAAGTTATCACCTGAAATGTTTTCCGATGGGGTAAGATAAGAAGTAAATAAGAAGTTTTCATTGTTGGGGTTTACATATAGTTTAACCTACTGTATTTATTTGTAGGCTAAGTCCACACAAAATTGCATCCTTTCCTGACATGCAGAGATTTGGACCATTTAGCAGAGGCGCAGCCAGTGCAATTGTTAATAGCACCCCTATGCACCTGCAAACGCTCTGTTTTCGCACATGGCAAACAGCATGGTGCTCCAGCATGCCATGCATTTTTGGAAAAGAGTATTTTCTATGTTTATAGTGCCTGGAGCAGCGCTTTGAAATTAATAGGCTGCCCTTCAGCCAATGCACGACAACATGCCTGTAGATGTAAACCAATGCTTAAAGCGGAAGTTCACCCTATATGAAAGTTTCACTTAGGGCTTGACCCCCTTGTGAGCGGAGCCTACTTGCCCTGCACATGAGGATACCTTTCTCCGTGCATGCGCTCATCCCTGCCCAAGACCATGTGAAAGTCAAACATTATGGCAGTACCTTAGCTTAGAGATGAGCCATACACCCATGTTACTACACAACTTCTTCTTGTTGTATTTTACATTTAGGAAGGACACTGCTGAGCCCATGTGCTCTCCACCAGTCCAGTGTAAGTCTGCCCTCTTACTCCCAGTGACAGAATGGGGTCCCGCCAAGCACATAGCGCGGACCTCATGTGTGCACCCACTTAACTCCTTCTCTCCATGCGTACCATGGGGCAAGGCATATGAGCTCTCCATACTGCGGGTTTGATCCCAGTTATTTTGGGGGAAGCGACCAATAGAAAGGGAGCCAGAGCGCCTACCCCTGACTACCAGAAGACCTGTCACCTTCTCCAGGTACCATGCTTTATGACTGCCTGCTATGCACTCCTTCACAGTTCTTGGTTACGTGTGGCAACTGCTGGCTCTAACTGCCAAGTTAACCTTTTGTAGTGGTCTTGCTTTCATACCCTGTGTGTTCTATACAACTACGAGTAAACATCACATGATGTGAAACATGTCAGACACCTTTTTCCTGTTGTTCACTTAACTTTGACTGCATTGCTTTGGTTATTTTTTGGATTTCATTTGTACAATAAAGACATTGTTTTAAGGAGTGCAGCAGTCCAGGATCTTCTTCTATCCAATGTCCTATACAGGTCCTGTTCTTCTGATATGCCATGTACCACCATGCATCCTTTGAATAACTTGAAGGTCCAGTAATGGTAGGTTCCTAGTCTAGGGAGAACCCCAGCAGGGTGACCCAGAAGGGAGCCACATGCTCCAGTAGGACTACATGTTGCAGCAGTTCTTCCTCTGTACATCCCATGTGGAAGAGATATAGTGCTCTCCTGTTTATGTGGCTCACAGAGGGAGGCAGGACTAGGAGAAAGACTCTGAAAAATGTCTAGACACAGTTAACCCCTTCCCATCCTATGCAGCCTGAAATAATGACACAGTGCAATTAATATAACAGCAGAAATACATTCAATGATACCCCACAATCACCTGCTTACACCCTCCCTGCCCACAACCTCCTGGCACATGTCAGGTCCCAGGAGGCTGCAGGTCCATCCACAAAGTGCAGTGCGATTCACATATGTGCAGTGGGGAGCCAGCTGTGAAGCCGCAGGGAGTCCAAGGTGCCTCCGGGGACCCAAAGACTGGTGAAGAACCGCCACAAGTAAGGATAATGCTGGATCCCTGGAGTGGCAAGTGTCCTTTTACAGTATTTGTAGCTGATGACTTTTTGTTAACTGCCTGAAGATCCTATTTAATATTTGAGAATAACATGGTTTTACTTCCACTAACAACACCTACTACTGTAGCTAATTTGGCTGGTAATAGTAGACGGGGGGAACTACACAACTGCTGAGGTAGCCTGTTGCCCAAGTGACTTATTGGAAACAATCCAGAATTGTGATTGTCCAGGAAAAGACATTGTTAAAAAATAATGAGCATGGAATAAGTGAGTATACATGTATCACTGAAGGACCATCTATTATTATTGCTTGTTATTTTATGTTGGAGCTTTTTTTTATTTATTTTTTCAACAGATAAGCAACAAACTCGGTAATGGAGCCAACCAGAAACCAATCTTTATTGAAGACGTTTACCGGTTCGGCTATTTCAGAAAATCGTCTACAAAACCAACCAACCATTTATGAAGATCAAAAGGGAGAGATGTAGTGGGGGGGGGGGGTTCTACAGAGGATGCAGTGGAGGGGATAGAGGATGCAGTGGAGGGGATAGAGAATGCAGTGGAGGGGATAGAGAATGCAGTGGAGCGGATAGAGGATGCAGTGGAGGGGATAGACCAGGGGCGGCCAACCAGTGGCCGGGGGCCATATTTGGCCCGTGGAGCCCTCTGATGTGGCCCGCAACCTCCTGCTCTTGAATGGTGGGTTGGAAAGCCCAGATCGCAGGTTGCCGACACGCCATACCACAGCATCAGTGTTGTGAATGAAGCTGGTGGTAGAGGAAGAAAGCGGCTGCGAAGCAGAGCTCCATAAGCCGATGCTTCCTCTACAGCGCTGGCTTTTGCCACAGGTGGAGTCTATGGAAATATCAACTAACCCGCAGGATAGACACAGGTGCACTACGCTTCACCCGCGGTGTGAGTAAACCACAGAACATCAGTGTGAAAGCAGTCTTAGGCCCTTTTCACAAGATCACCCCGACCAAATGGGACCCTCAATTCACCTGTATAGAGCGACAGATGTCTGTTTACGCCCACCTACCTCCTATCTGAAAAACAGAAGGGAGTACATACCCTTTCATCTTGGTGGATCAGAGGGTCATAGCGTAGCCGTGACCTGTCATCCACCTGCTCCGCTCATTGTGGCCCTCGACTGGTCACCACGTTAGTTAAGTGGCCCTTGCTCTTCAAAAGGTTGGGCACCCCTGGGATAGACAATGCAGTGGAGGGGAGGGGGGGAGTTCTATAGACAATGTAGTGGATCTAGAGGACGCAGTGGAGGGGGGGGGTTGGGGTTCTATAGAGAATTCAATTTGGAGAGGGGATATCTATGAAGGACGCAGTAGGGGGGGGGGGGGGATAAGGGTGTTCTATTGAAAATGTAGTGGAGTTTGGAAATTTGTGAACCACAAAGATAAACCAACTCGGCATTCTCCGCTGTGATCTGGCTGTCTCAGTAAGACCATGTGCTTCAGATGTGGATATGACTGTGTATGGCCTCAGCCAGCGCTTCCCTGACCATACCTCCTGATGGTTCACCCTGCTTATTAGGGCATGCTCACTGGTGTTTTGATATATAGTACTGTATGTTTGATTAGTGAAAAATCAGTAACTACAATCAGTTGCACCCTTCTCTATCTTATGGAGTAGGGGAAAAGGTCCTGTAGTCCTATCTTGTTTTGGTTATCCTGTCTAGTGTTGAGCGGAATACGCCATATTCGATTTCGCGATATTGCGCGAATATATAGAAGAAAATTCGCGAATATTTGCTAATATCGAATATTTGTGATATTTTTTCCAAAAAAAATTTTGCGAAATTTGGCTAATGCGAAAATGATTGCGAAATTCTCATAAACGGAGATCATTTCCTGTATTACTAAACTAATATGCACTAAACACTAACTCTACACTAACTCTACTTAAAAGAAAGGAGAATAAGGGGGCAAAAGAAGAGCGCATCAGAGCCAATCAGAATAACTCGAATATTCGGCAAAAGGAATATTGCGCGATTATCTTCTCCGCCCTTCTTTTGCATCAGAGCCAATCAGAATAACTCAAATATTCGGCAAAAGGAATATCGCGCAATGCGAATTTTCGGCAACATAAAAGAATCGCATCAGCTACTCGGCCCAGGGTCTCTCTCTAATCATACCAGCAATGCTTTTAGACGTCGATGGAGATCACTAGGATGTGATCTGTTTTAAAAATAAATTAGAAAAAATATGAATATTCGCCATAGCGAATATTCGCCACAATATTCGAGTTATTCGCGCATACTTGAATATGCAATATTCGTAGCGAATATTCGCAATGCGAATATTCGTGAGCAACACTAATCCTGTCATCCTAAAACTGGAAGTGTGTTGTGGCAGAATGACACTTTTATAGCACTTTTTCTATAATTCTAGCACTCTCCCAGGGGGATCGGAGTCTTATGAGAGAGACAAGGAATGAAGTCACCTTCTTTTTGACATGGTGCAATGTAGAGCATTGTAAATGCTTCTTGGACTGTGTACTAAGCTATTTAGCTCATAATTACTTTAACCACTTGCTTACTGTGCACATACACCCCCTCCCTGCCCAGACGAAATTTTAGCTTTCGGCACTGTGTCGCTTTAACTGACAATTGCGCGGTCGTGCGACGTGGATCCCAAACAAAATTGACATCCTTTTTTCCCCACAAATAGAGCTTTCTTTTGGTGGTATTTGATCGCCTCTGCGGTTTTTATTTTTTGGGCTATAAATAAAAATAGAGCGACAATTTTGAAAAAAAAAAAAAACACAATATTTTTTGCTTTTTGCTATAATAAATATGCCATTTAAAAAAAAAAAAATGTATCTCAGTTTAGGCCGGAACGTATTCTTCTACATATTTTTGGTAAAAAAAAAAAAAAAAAAATCGCAATAACCGTATAGTGACTGGTTTGCGCAAAAGTTATATTGCCTACAAAATAGGTGACATAATTATGATTTATTTTTTATTTATTTTTTACTAGGAATGGCGGCGATTTTTTGGGGACCTGGACATTATAGCGGACACATCGGACACTTTTGACACATTTTTGGGACCATTCACATTTATACAGTGAACAGTGGTATACATATGCATTGATTACTGTATAAATGTGACTGGCAGGGAAGCAGTTAGCCACTAGGGGGTGGGGAAGGGATTAAATGTGTAGCCTAGTGAGTGATTCTAACTGTAGGGGGAGGGGGGTGACTGGGGGAGGTGACCGATCTGTGTCCCTATGTACAAGGGACACAGCATCGGTCTCCTCTCCCTGACAGGACTTGGAGCTCTGTGTTTACACACAGAGCTCCACGTACCTGCTTAGTTACTGGGCAATCGCGGGTGCCCGACGGCCATCGTGCCGCCGGGCAAGCGCATTGTGTTCCCAGTAACGCGACGGGTTTCTTTTGACAATACAATGTGAAATTTAATGTTACATTTGTATATATATATAAAAAAAGTCTATAATATAAAGCTGAAAATAAATCTATATATATTTTTTTTTTTTTTTAACAAAGTCTATATAATTCTTCCATTTGTATAAAAATATAACATTGGAATGCCCACACCGCATAGGCATTTACTCCTAGGTCTGTAAATAAAGTGTGATGCAACCAACGTTCAGAAGTCATAAAATATAAATAATGGCTTATTGCAGCTGCTGCAAAACGTAACCGAGACAGGAAAAAAACGTACTCTGACCTCGTTAACAAGATTCAAAGATTGGAAAATGCACATAAACTCACACAAGCTTTAGCGACCTTAACAGAACTTATTCAAACCCGCTCTGAATTGCTTGACTTATTGGGTAAACAAATCAGACTCAAATTTGTCCTAGCAAAGAAAACATTTTATGAATATGGCAACAAAGCAGGTAAGATGCTTGCCAGAGCCCTACAAGCCAAGAAAGCTAAGATGACTGTTCATTCCATAACTGACGAACAAGGACACAAACTACACACTCCCTCAGCTATTGCCGAACAATTTGTCAAATATTACACTAAACTATAAAATCTACCTTTGAACAATCCACTTATGCCACTTGACGTAAGGCGAGGAATGATTGAGGACTTCTTGCGACAATATAGCCCCACTCCTTTATCTACATCTGCAAAGTTGGAATTAGATACCCCACTGAACAAAACAGAAGTTGAATTAGCACTGAAACAGATGAAACCAGGTAAAAGTCCTGACGGACTAACAGTGGGCTACTACAAAACATACGCAGATGTCCTCACTCCATTTTTTTTATCTACTTTTAATTCTTTTGCTACTTTTATTGAACCACCATGGGAACTTTTGACTGCCCATGATGTAGTGATCCCAAAACCTGGTAAAGACCCCTCTATAGTCACTAACCACAGACCAATCGCATTGCTAAATGTAAATCTGAAATGGTTTGCCAAAATTATAGCTAACAGACTTCTCCCTTTTATACCCCAGTTGGTGGACCTAGATCAGGTGGGCTTTGTACCTGGCAGAGAAGCGAGGGACAACACCCTCAAGGCCATAAACATCCATCATTGGCTCACATCCACGAAAACCCCGGGGTTCTTGCTTTCGCTTGATGCAGAGAAGGTGTTCGACAGGGTGGCGTGGGACTACATGAAGGAGGCCCTAAAAGCCACGGGCCTCCCATCTACCATGTTGAACTTCATATCTACACTCTATTCTGGACCTACTGCGAGAGTCTGTGTAAATGGTTGCCTGTCGGACGCCTTCTCCGTATCTAATGGAAATCGCCAGGAATGTCCCCTTTCCCCATTGATCTTTATACTCACACTAGAACCTTTATTGAGGCGCCTTAGATCCAATCCCAATATTAAAGGCGTTGACATAAAGGCCGTACCTATAAATAAGCTGTTTTTGCAGATGACATCCTCCTATTTTTTACAGACCCTCTCACGACTATACCAAATTTGCTCAAGGATTTCAAAGATTTTAGCACTTTAACGAATTTTCAAATACATTTTTCAAAATCAAATGCCTTAAACGTCTCTTTGCCCCCTGCCACCTGTAAACTTTGCCAATCCGGCTTCCCATTCTCTTGGAACAGTCATGCAATTACGTATATAGGTGTACAGCTCCCGACTTCCTTGACAGATTTACACTCCTTAAACCAGTGTTTCTCAACCCAGGGTTCCGCGAGAAGTCCCCAGGGGTTCCGCGCCGCCGCTTCAAAAACTGCGCCTTCTCCTCAGAATGTTCCGTGATAGGCGGAACACAAATTTTCCCAGCAGGGCCTCTGTTCAGTGTTCCGCCTATCACGGAACATTCTGAGGGGAAGGCGCGGTTTTTAAATCATCAGCGCAGCTTTTAAATCATGGATGCCCACAGCCTGGAAGCCAGAATAAGGTAGGGCGATCATCTTGGCCGGCACAGTGGGGGCAAGTGGTGGCACAGTGGGGGCAAGTTATGGCACAGTGGTGGCACAGTGGTGGCAAAGTGATGGCACAGTGGTAGCAAGTGATGGCACAGTGGTAGCAAGTGATGGCACAGTGGTGGCAAAGTGATGGCACAGTGGTGGCAAGTGATGGCACAGTGGGGGCAAGTGGTGGCACAGTGATGGCGCAGTGGTGGCACAGTGGGGGCAAGTGGTGGCACACTGGGGGCAAGTGATGGCACAGTGATGGCACAGTGGGGGCAAGTGGTGGCACACTGGGGGCAAGTGGTGGCACACTGGGGGCAAGTGGTGGCACAGTGGTGGCAAAGTGATGGCACAGTGGTAGCAAGTGATGGTACAGTGGTGGCAAGTGGTGGCACAGTGGTAGCAAGTGATGGCACAGTGGTGGCAAGTGGTGGCACAGTGGTAGCAAGTGATGGCACAGTGGTGGCAAGTGGTGGAACAGTGGGGGCAAGTGATGGCACAGTGGGGGCAAGTGATGGCACAGTGGGGGCAAGTGGTGGCACAGTGATGGCACAGTGGTGGCACAGTGATGGCACAGTGGTGGCAAGTGATGGCACAGTGGGGGCAAGTGATGGCACAGTGGGGGCAAGTGGTGGCACAGTGGGGGCAAGTGGTGGCACAGTGGTGGCACAGTGGTGGCACAGTGGGGGCATGTAATGTAATGGCATAGTGAGATTTGAAAAAAGCCTGTTTCTGTCAGCGGTTGTTCCTGTCAGTGGTTGTTACCCTTCAGCTTCCAGAAAAGCTGCGTTTGTCACTGGTATAGCTGCATTTGTCTTGTCACTGGTAAAGCTGCTTGTGTCTAGTTCGACACAGAATTGAGCATCTTTGCAGAAAAAAGAAAGACCAAGTTAAACATTAAGGGGGCAAGTGTTTTTACAATATTTACAATTGCTGTTGTATCTATGGCTCGTTGATCAGATCCAATGATCCGTGAGCTTTAGATTTGAATTTTTTTTTCAGGGGTTCCCCGAGATCTCAAACTTTTTGCCAAGGGTTCCCCGAAGGCAAAAAGGTTGAGGAACACTGCCTTAAACTATATCCCACTCTTACATAACATACAATCTGATTTACAAAGGTGGTCCTCTGGAGTGTTTTCTTGGTTCGTTAGGGCCGCAATTATCAAAATGAATATACTCCCAAGGATTTTATATATCTTACAGACTATCCCCATTAGGATACCTCCGACCTTCTTTTCATCTTACAAAAAGACATGTACAGAGTTTGTCTGGAACAAGCTTCGTCCAAGATTTAGCTGTAACAGACTTACTGCCCCAAAATCCAAGGGGGGAATAGACTTGCCTGAAATTTCCAAATATCACCAAGCCTGCTGCCTAACCAGAATAATTGACTAGAACATACACTACGACCACAAAGACTGGGTCAGACTGCAACATCTATTTTTTCCTCTTCCACTGGCACAAGTTCCGTGGATCACATCACACAATACTCCTGCAGAGTGTAAACAGCACCCCCTAATCCACTCCACCTTACTCACCTTTCGACAAACTTGCAACAAACATAAGGTTTCCTCTATAAAAGGTCCAATGACACCACTTAAACTAAACCCTGATTTTACACCGGGTATGCACTCAACTTTTTCAGCAGATGATTGGCCTTACCCGACTGTACGAGCTGGACAATTTTTTCTAAAAGACAAACTTTTGTCGCAAACTGATTTAGCTACCAAAATGAACAAAGACACATTCCCCTTCCGGACCTATGTACAATTACGACACTTTTTTCTTAGACCGAACCCTAGACCGGAATGGTCAAGAAACACTACCATATTTGAAAAATGGTGCGTGAGTAAGAAACCCCTCAGACACTTAATTGCTTCAACATACAGTCTATTGTTCTCCAACCATTCATCTAAAATAACTGGGCTAACCAACAATGAGAAAAAGACCTCATGCTTGATCTAACAAATTCTGATTGGGAGAATATTTACATGATGATTCATAAGGGATCAATTAACGTTCAAGTGCAGGAAAACACATATAAGATTCTTTCTAGATGGTATAAAACCCCTCTTAACTTACACCGCATTAACCATTCACTCTCCAAAACTTGTTGGAGATGCAATCAAGAGATTGGTTCCTTCCTCCATATTTGGTGGTCATGCCCCAAACTTCAACCGTATTGGAAAGAAATTCACAAACATATATCCCACATTACCACCTTCACTTTAGACTTTACACCAGCCCAATTCTTACTCCATTACTCCCCATTAACACCAAAAGGTTACTGCCGTTCCCTGACCATGCATTTAGTCAATGCGGCCAGAATGTGTATACCGATCAAATAGAAATCTGCTGACCCCCCAACTATCATTGAGGGGTTCAATCGTACCCAGAAGATTATGGACATATTGGAATTAATTCATCAGGCAAGAGACACTCAGTCTAAGTTTACTAAAATATGGGCTTGCTTGATGCATTTTGTATCGACTAATGAATACAAAAATATTAGATCTGGTGATTGACGACTTCTGACACTTTATTAATTGATGCTCAAGGATTGTGGCAGATTCCCCTTTCCTTTCCCGTTCCCACCCTCCCCTATCTTTATTTAAAATTCTACCCTTAAATCCAAACATGATATTATCTTAATTCATTTTGGCTTTAGCCATCAGTTGAATGTTTTAATTTTTCGTTGTTATATACTGTTGTCTTTCTGTTTTTCTATTTAACAGAATCTACTGTACAATACAATTCTTCACATGTCACAACATGTTTGATAATTGTATAGTGTGTCGTACATTTTTCTGTAAATGGTAAGCATTTTATACCTATGCTTCTGTTGGCGGCTGTGTCCGCATTTCTTTCTATTCTCAATCATGCTTGTTTTTTTCCAGTGTGAATATTTTGCATTACTAATAAAAACTTTTACAACAAAAAATATAAATAATGGAATAAAATATAAATAATGGAGTCCACCTGTGAGCAGTTCAAATGTCACATAATCGCAATCTAAACAGCTAAAGAAATGGCAACACGAGGACCAAGATGATGTCCAAAACAAGCCTGGGATAAAGTTCTAGAAATTCACAAATCACGGTCAGAAGGAATCGGGAAGAATTTAAAAAACCTACCAAATGGCCTTCTCTGGCCGCCACATAGCACAAGCGACCCCCACTGAAGAAGGTTCCATTGGCTGAACCAAAAGTAGAAAGTGCCACACCCAAAGATATTATCCAAGTCCAGCTTCCCAGCACCTTTATCCTAAGATAACAATGGGTGATAATGATAAGAACAAGTGATATAGATAAAAGTGTGAAGAAGAAAAAACATGGTACATCTCTGCAATACAAGGAAGCTTTCTTGTGTTTTTTTAATCCTTAAAAATACTGCAAGTATTGAAACTGTTGATTTGCCAGAAATCCAGTGTGCTCCTTATTTCCTATATGGACTGACAACATAGTGCCTTTGCCAAAATGAAATCCCAAACAGTCTGGCCAGTCCTGTCTGCTGGACAACTGAAGACTGCCTATTCCTGCTCCTCTCTGTCTCACTCCACATGCAAACAGTTATTTCTTTCCCAGCAAGAACAAGAGCCTGCCCACACGCTGTGTTTAGGAAAATGGCTCTTGGGAGGTGTATTTCTGGTGGGCATGCCTAACATCTGCCTGCACCACTGATCTTCGCTCTGTTGCTGAGCTACCACTATCTAAAGCATGGGTCTTCAAACTATGGCCCTCCAGGTGTTCAGGAACTACAATTATCATCATGCCTAGTCATGTCTGTGAATGTCAGAGTTTTGCAATGCCTTATGGGATTTGTAGTTCTGTAACAGCTGGAGGGCCGTAGTTTGAGGATCCCTGATCTAAAGGATCTTCTGTATTTTGCACTCCCAGGTGCGTTGGAAGCCTTGTCCACTGCTACCATTCCTCCCCATTTCCTACTGTGTACTGCCCCCAATATGACATCTGTGTGGGTGCAGTTGCATTTTAGGGGACACATATCCACATAGATATCATATAGAGATACAACAGCTGTATCTATGCAGCTTTTGTATCCCCAAAATACATTAATGGAACTGCCTACGCAGGGATGCATGGAACACCTGCTGTTAAACACAGCCCTGCATAGACATACAGTATATTATGTTTCATGTGATTGAGGCCTGATATTTATCAAATCATGACAAGTTAAAAGTCCCCACTGAGGGAAAAAATGTTTTTTTTATATATCTTTTTGGGGGGATATTTATTAAAGCAATAAGTACCAAATATTGCTTTTTTTTCAAAATTGTTGCTCTATATGTTGTTTATAGAGCAAAAAGTAAAAACAGAGATGATCAAATACCACCAAAAGAAAGCTCTGTTTGTGTGGGAAAAAAAGCTGTTAATTTTGTTTGGAAGCCACGTCGCACGACCGCGGAATTGTCAGTTAAAGCAACGCAGTGCCGAATCGCAAAAAGTGGCCCAGTCATTTGGCAGCCAAATGGTCCGGGGCTGAAATGGTTAACCACTTCAGCCCCGGACCATTATGCAGCTAAAGGACCTGGCACCTGTTTGCTATTCAGCACTGCGTCGCTTTAACAGACAATTGCGCGGTCGTGCAACATGGCTCCCAAACAAAATTGGAGTCCTTTTTTTACCACAAATAGAGCTTTCTTTTGGTGGTATTTGATCACCTCTAAGGATTTTTTTTTTGGCGCTATAAACAAAAATAGAGCGACAAATTTGAAAAAAAAAAAACAATATTTTAAACTTTTTGCTATAATAAATATCCCCAAAAAAGATATAAAAAATATTTTTTTCCCTCAGTTTAGGCCGATACATATTCTTCTTCATATTTTTGGTAAAAAAAATAAAAAATCGCAATAAGCGTTTATTGATTGGTTTGTGCAAATATTATAGCGTCTACCAAATAGGGGATAGTTTTAATGCATTTTTATAAAAAAAATTCTAGTAATGGCGGCGATCAGCGTTTTTTTTTTTTTTCCATCGTGACTGCGACATTATGGCGGACACATCGGACACTTTTGACACTATTTTGGGACCATTGTCATTTTTACAGCGAACAGTGCTAAAAAAATGTACTGGTTACTGTAAAAATAATGACATTGGCAGTGAAGGGGTTAACCAGGAGGGGGCACTATAGGGGTTAAGTGTGCCCTAAGGGAGTGTTCTGCCTGTGGGGGGGTGTGGCTGGTCGTGTGACGTCACTAATTGTCGTTCCCTAACACAGGGAATAGACGATCAGTGACAGCTAGACTAGGAAGCACGGGGAGAGGTTTGTTTACACTTACTTCTCCCCGTTCTTCCTCTCTGTGACCCGATCGCGGGATACTGGCGGCGATCGAGTCTACTGTTCCCGCGGGAACGGTCACGGAGAAGAGGACCAGGTTGCTCTCAACCCACGGCTGGGACCTTAAAGGGGATGTACATGTACGCCCTTGTGCCCAGCCATGCCATTTTGTCGACGTATATCGTCGTGCGGCCGTCTTCAAGCAGTTAAAGTAGTATTAAACCCAAAAGCAAACATGTATTTTATTTCAGCCACCACATCTAATGATTGGTAGGCTGCAATATATTAAATTTTTAGTTTTAGGTTTAATACCGCTTTAATACAGAATCTTTCTAACACTGGTGTTTCAGAGCATTGTGAGTTTTCTAAAAAGACAACATAGCAGAAGCTGTTTGCTTTCAAATTGTCTCTCTCCAATAGAAAGCCAGTATTAAGCTGTACAGAGAAAAGCAGCTGGTGAAATAAGTTAATCCCTCCCCTATTGTTAATAATGGTTTTATGGGGGGAGCGTGTCCAAGATGGCGACGTGAGCGGTCGCATCCTCCGTGAGCTCCGCTGGCTTCTCCTTACTGATCCGCTCCACTGGTCTGCAGCCCCTAACCTTTCCTTCCGCTGCCACCTGGATGAGGCGGGGGACTCCCCGGGCGCAGTCCGGTAAGGGAAAGAAGCTCCGATTCCCTCTGCTAACGGAGGTATCTCACCCTCCTCCGGCCTACCTCGTGGAGCCGCGCGCCACGCGCTCCTCTCGCATGGCGTCTCAGCCGCCTGGGGATCCCACGGACCCCAGACCATCCTGGCTCCCGGAGGTGATGGCCGCCATAGCGACTTGCCAGTCCACCCTGACGGCCAAGGTAGAAGAGGTGCAACTCGATGTGGGCCTCATCCGCCAGGACATGGATAAGCTCCGCTCCCGCGTCACGGAGACGGAGCAGCGCATCGGGTTGCTGGAAGATGACTCCATGGAGCACTCGGCTTCCCTCCGCACGCTCCACACTAAAGTGAAGGCCTTGGAATTTAGGGCGGAGGACGCCGAGAACCGGAACCGGAGGAATAACCTTCGCATCATCGGCCTCCCCGAGGGGGTGGAGGGGAAAGATCCGACAGCCTATGTGGAGGGATTGCTCCGCTCTGTTCTCCCTGACGCAAACTTCTCTCCCCATTACACCGCAGAGAGGGCGCATAGGGTCCCCCCTAAGCAGGGACCCCCGGGAGCCCCCCCGAGGACATTCATCCTGCGGCTGCTGAATTTCAGGGACAGAGATGAAGTCCTCCGGGCTGCCAGGCAGCAAGGGGAGATCCGGTTTCAAAACACCAGGTTGATGATCTTCCCGGATTATTCCGTGGAGACCCAGAGGCAACGCAAGTCTTTTGACCAGGTTAAGGGAGCCCTGAGATCCCGCAACATTAAGTACAGCGTCCTTTTCCCGGCCAGACTCAAGGTCCAAGATGGCGAATCCCTCCGGTTTTTTAACACCCCGAGAGAGGCCTCTGACTGGCTTGATACTCTGCCACCGCACCGCTGAGCAAGCACCCGTGAGTAACCTCCATGTTCTCCCCTCTTTTTGTTTGATGTACTGCCCTCATGACAGTGTCTTGTTACCCCTCCTGTTTGGAGGTCCCCCCTTTCGCGGCCTCCCTTCCCCCGGACGCTACCCTGGCTCTGGAGGGCCTGCGAGGAGGTCACTGGTGAGAGGACTGCCCATCCCCCTTAACAGCCACTTTGTTGGAGGGTCCTGCCGAGAGGCTACTGTTTTTTTTTTGAATGATGTTGCAACACAAGTTTTGTGCCCCTGAGTACCTCAGGAGAACATTGAAAGAGGTCCTTTATCTTCTTTTTCATCTTACAATGCATGGTCTGCTACCCCCGCCTGACGGTCCTTTTATTTAATTTTCCCCCTTTTTTTTTTGGTGTTGTTTTTGTCCACTCTTTTTCCCTGGGGCGTAACATGACTGTTGGAGACCACTATCCTGGCAGAGGGGTGGGGAGGGCTCATATGTCTACTGTTGTCATTCCTCCTTTTTCGATGTCCTGCCCCACCGCCCTCCTATACTCATTGGAGGGGCCACGAGCGGAGAGGCGTCGTGCTCAAGAGGACACCCCCCGGACTCCCGGTGGGCCCCGGCTCGCCGCTTGCACACCTACCCCCTTTTGCAGCCGGCGTGCTGATGTGGGACTGGGGAATGGAAGCTCTTCCCAGTTTTGAGGGACTGAGCAGGGTGGGGGGGGGTTATGTTGCCCGGGCTGGGCTGGTTACGATATGTGTTTTTCTTTCCCTTTTTTCACCTTGGTTTTTGTTTTGTTTTTTTAAGTTTATGTTCAGATGTTTTATTGAGTATGCACAGTACTGTACACTGTCTGGGTTTATGCGGCGGGAACCGCCTCGGGTCCTGGCGCCAGTCTCCCTGGAGCTTTACTGTTCTCATCCGGCCCACTCACCTACCACTGATTGTCATGTCGGCACTTAACATTATGTCCTGGAACACCAGGGGCCTCAATTCTCCGGTTAAGAGGTCACTGGTGTTCCAATTTATCAGAACCCATAGCCCTCACATTTGTATCCTTCAGGAGACCCACCTGGTGGGTAGTAGAACCCTGGCTCTTAAAAAACCCTGGGTGGCCGCCCACTATCACTCTACATACTCCACCTTTGCCAGAGGGGTGAGCATATTAGTTAACAAATCCCTCCCCTTCAAGCTCCTGGACCTGGCGCTGGACCCCGACGGTAGATATGTGGTTATCAATGCTAAAATTCTGTCTCAGACCTGGTCTATTGTGGGTCTCTATCTGCCCCCCCCAGCCTCCTTGATTCTATTAAACAAGATAACTGCCATTCTAGCTGACTTTGCTTCGGATCACATGATAGTGCTGGGTGACTTTAATATGGCCCCTGACCCGAGCGTGGACAGGATGGCGGGTGTGGGTCCCTCTTCCCCGGGACTGGCTTCCTGGGCTGAGGCCTATGGCTTGACGGATATCTGGCGGTGGAAACACCCTCAGGAGCGGGCCTACACCTGCCACTCTGCCTCATACGCCTCCTTTTCCCGCATAGACCTGGCCTTCGCGGGCCGATCAGTTCTGTCTAGGGTCAGAGAGGTTAAGATACTCCCCAGGGGCATCTCGGACCATGCTCCCCTGTTGGTGAGGTTGGGTGGCCCGGGGACCCAGGCCGGACTGTGGCGGCTCTCGCGGTTTTGGATTTCAGACCAGGATGTGGAGTCCCAGTTTGCGGGGGTGCTCGACAACTTTTGGGCCACTAACTCGGACTCGGCCTCTTCGGCCGTTGTTTGGGATACTTTTAAGGCCTTCACTAGGGATCAATACCAGACCATCATAGCTCGAGTTCGGCGGGGGAGGCGTTCTGCGCTAGATGCGGCTGAGGCGGCCGCCTCAGCACAGGAGGCACTGTATGTTCGTTCCCGGGATCCCCATCACTACACTAGACTGCAGTCCCTTACTGGGGAGGTTATGTCCCTACGCACCTCCTTGACTCAGAAGAAGCTGCTGGCCCAATCCCAACGTATATTTGAGCAGGGCGAAAGATCGGGCAGGCTCCTCGCTTGGCTCTCCAGGGAACACTCGGGGGGCATGGCTGTCCCTCAGATAGCCGGTCTCGACGGAGGTCTCCTGTACACCCCGGAGGAGATTAACCGTACCTTTGCCACCTACTACCAGCGCCTCTATACATCACAGGTGACCTTTAGGGATGACGATCTGGCCCTTTACCTTGACGAGGTTGACGTCCCTGTCCTGACTGATAGGTTTAGAACCACCCTTGACAGGCCCATTTCCCTGGACGAAATACTCAAGGCACTTAAGACCATGCAACCGGGCAAGACCCCTGGACCTGACGGCCTCCCTGTAGAACTCTATAAACAATACCCCGACGTGTTAGCGGCCAGGTTCCGGGAGATGCTGGTGGCTGCTGAACGCCTGCACTCCCTTCCCACCTCCATGGGCGAAGCGGTGATTGTGGTCATTCCAAAGCCGGGTAAGGATCCTTCCCTTTGCCCCTCCTACAGACCCATTTCATTACTGAATGTTGATGCCAAACTGCTAGCCAAGGTCCTGGCTATTCGGTTGAATACGGTTATCACAGCCTTGGTGCACCCCGATCAAACGGGTTTCATGCCAGGTAGGGGTACTGACATTAACCTTAGGAGGCTCTTTACTCATATAGCTAGGGCGGACGACGTGGGTCAGACCCTGGTGGCCTCTCTTGACGCCGAGAAGGCCTTTGACTCTGTTGAGTGGAGGTTCCTCTGGGCGGTTCTTGCCAAGTTTGGCTTTGGGCCCAACTTTATATCCTGGGTTAAGCTTCTCTATGACGCCCCCCGGGCCAGGGTCTGTACAAATGCGTGCCTGTCGGACCCATTCCCGCTGGGGCGCGGCACGAGACAGGGCTGTCCCCTCTCTCCGGGTCTGTTCGCGCTGGCCATAGAGCCCCTGGCGGCTCTTATCAGGGCGGATGGAGAGATTCAGGGAATACGGGTTGGCCCCTTGCATGAAAAAATCTCCCTTTATGCCGACGATACCCTGCTGTACTTAGCCGACTCGTCCGGATCCCTTGACAAGGCCCTGGCTCAATTTAACCGCTTCGCTGGCTTCTCTGGAGTCCGTATCAACTGGGACAAATCGGAACTCTTCTCGCTCCATCCCTCCCCCACTAAGTCTACTCCTCAGTTGCAGCTCCACTGGGTTGGGGAAATCAAATACCTGGGGGTCAGAGTCACTGCGACGCTGGACGACTTCATGGCGCGCAATATTCACCCTTTGATGAGACAGGTCACCGTTAAATTCGCAACGTGGCGTTCGCTCCCTCTGACTCCGGTGGGTAGGATTAACCTCATGAAGATGGTACTCCTCCCCAAATTTTTGTATTACTTTCGGAATACCCCGACCCACCTCCCGAGGGAATTCTTTAAGAAGCTCGAGAGTCAGCTGGGGGCCTTTGTCTGGGCGGGGAAAACCCCTAGGATAGCTAAAAAAACGTTATACCTGCCCCTATCGAGTGGAGGCCTGTCGCTTCCAAACTTTCAACTATACTACTGGGCGGCCGTATTGGTTACTGTCCGGTGGTGGTTCGCCCAACCTAAACAGAATCCGGCGGTTACCTTGGAGGCAGCTATTTTGGGCTCATACGCCGCTCTGAGTAACCTCGCATTCCGTGGTTGCCGTTCGTCCCCTTCGGTCACGATCCCCATGACAACTACCATCAAGGCCTGGAAGGACGCTAGGGAAATATATGCAAAACCCTCCCATGTTTCTCCTCATACCCCTCTTTGGGGTAATCCCCTACTACCTCATTTCTACTCCCTTCCTGACCCCTCTGCGTGGGCAGGTAAGGGGATAACTACCCTTAAACATATTGTTTCTGACGGCACTCTCATAACCTTTCAGGACCTAAGGGACCAGTACTCGATCCCTCTGCAGTGGTCGTTTCGATACTGGCAGCTCAGACACGCGTACGGGGCCCAATTCCCGGACAGACTCACACTCCAATCGGACTCGGTCGAGAGACTCCTGACATCACGTACTATGGGGCGGCCACTATCTACCCTTTATCTTTATCTGACGGTGGCATATGACTCTGGGTTGACCCGCACATTTGATAAGTGGAAGGCTGATATACCTGACCTGGATGACGAAAAATGGGAGGAATGCGTCTCCCTGTTCATCCCGTCACTTATAGCAGCTAGGGATAGGTTTATCCAAATCAAATTCCTACATAGAGCATACTATACCCCTCAAAGGCTGGCCCGTATCTTCCCCCAACGAGACCCCCTCTGCCCGCGCTGTAGGGTGCAGGAGGGCTCGTTCTGGCACATGGTCTGGTCTTGTCCCAAAATCCAACCCTACTGGGGCCGGGTGGCCGAGGTCTTGAGCGAGGTGTCTCAGCTGCGGATCCCGTTGGAGCCCCTGGTTTTTCTCCTGAGCCATTTGGAGGAGTTCCAGGGGGACAGATACTCCAAGCTGTTTCTTACCTTCTCCCTCTTCTATGCCAGGAGGGAAATCCTCCTTAAGTGGAAGGCGGCGGATCCACCGACGGTGGAATCGTGGACCCTATCTATCAATAAAGTGCTCCCGCTGTACAGGATCACGTATGAGAGTAGACAATGCCCGGCGAAATTTGACAAAGTGTGGTCTGCGTGGATTGATGCCAGGGGTTAGCTGTGGTCTCTGGTTGGTCGATATACTATTTCTATATGACAATAGCTGATCCCTATTGCCTTCTCCCCCCCCCCCCTCCCCTTTTTCTTTTACCTTTTTTTTTTTTCCTTTTCCCTTTCTCTCTCCCCAACCCTCCCCCCCCCATCTTGACACTCTGGTTTATCACCCCCCCTTTTTTCCTGTACTATCCTCAGGGGGGGAGGGGGTTCTGAAGTAAGCTCCGGTAAGCTTCCTATTGTTAGTGTGGGGGTTTGAATGTCCAGTTTTTTCCTTTCTCTTCACCCTGCCAATATGTAGCGGGTAGGGTAGGTGCTCTGATTTACATCCTAATAGTCCATCCTGATATTTGTATTGTGCTGTGCTTTTGTGTACATGTGATGCTGTAACTCTGTTTTTTTTTCTCTCAATAAAAACATCTCTGTTAAAAAAAATAATGGTTTTATGAATGCTTTTATATCACAAGTTGAATAGATCAGCTACATTATGACAATACTTCACAACTTTGAGATGGGAACGAGGGACACCTATTTGCAAAAGTATGTAGCCATAGGATACACTCCCTGTCACGCACCCTTAAGGCTGGGCATGCAGCGGCTCACAGCAGTCCAGTGCGTCCTCATTCACTGTTTCAGGTCAGATTGCAGCCCACATTTTTGGCTGAATTCGGACCTGAAATGGACCAAAAACGCACAGGGCTCCTGTGCAAATCGCACCAGAACCACTGCGGAGATATGTGAACCAGCTCTATATAGAGACGGTCACAATCTCCTGCTGTGCAAATTGGATGTGGAGAAACACACCTCCAATTCGCACTAGTGTGAACCCAGCCTCAAGGAGAATTATACAAAAAAATGATTAGTTAAACTCACAAATACTTTGTTTACCATTACTATTCCTTTATACTGACTTCTGAAATCTAAAAATACAGCAGTATACAAATTTGATGAAAGGTTTAACACTGTGAAACATTATTTGAAAGATAAATAGTCCATTTTATATACAACTATATAGATCAGACCAAAATGAAGGGGAAAAAGGGACAGAGGGACTTTGTTCCAAATCAGGGACTGTACCTAAAAATCAGGGACAGTCTGCAGCTATGATTGTTACTGAAGTGATTAACCACTTCCATACCAGGCACTTATGCACCTTCCCGCACAAGCCAATTTTCAGCTTTCAGCACTGTTGCAATTTGAATGACAATTGCGCGGTCATGCTACACTGCACCCAAACAAAATTGGCGTCCTTTTTACCCACAAAGAGAGCTTTTTTTTTGGTGGTATTTGATCACCTCTGCAGGTTTTTTTTGCACAACAACTAAAAAAAGGCAGAATTTTTTTTGTAAATAAGTACGTTTTCTTCTTCAATTATGGGCACTAATATGGCGGCACTGGTGGGCACCATGAGGTGGTACTGGTGGGCACTGATGAGGTGGCACTGGTGGGCACCGATGAGGTGGCACCGATAGGCAGCACTGATGGGCACTGATAGGCGGCGCTGGTATGCTGCACTGATGGGCACTCATAGGCGGCACTGATGGGCACTCATAGGCGCACTGGGCACTCATAGGTGGCACTGATAGGTGGGCACTGGGCATAGATGGGCACTAAGAGGTGGCACTGATGGACACTGCGTGGCACTAAGGGGTGATACTGATTGCATTGCTAGGCACAGTCAGTGCCCATATTGCCAGTCAGTGCCCATTTGTGGGCACTGATTGGCATCAATTGCATTAAAAAAATATTGTTTTTTTTTTACTATTTGGTGGTCCAGTGTGTGGATCCGAGGGGGGGCTGCGCTGATAAACAATCAACGCAAACCCCCCCTGTCAGGAGAGCCGCCGATCGACTCTCCTCTACTTTTTTACTATTTGTGCTCTGTTGAGCACTCCCTGGTGGTCCAGTGTGTGGATCCGAGGGGGGCTGCGCTGATAAACAATCAACGCAAACCCCCCCTGTCAGGAGAGCCGCCGATCGGCTCTCCTCTACTCGCGTCTATCAGACGCGAGTGGGGAAGAGCCTGTCAACGGCTCTTCCTGTTTAAATCGTGATCAGCCGTTATTGGACACGGCTGATCAAGTGGTAACCAGCCTCCGCCGGAGGCTCGTTACCAAGATCACAGATCGAATAAATCAAATATAGCTGGGACCCCAAAGGTAACCCAGAAATAATTTGGAAAAGGGGGGTGGGCGGGTGGACTCCCCTTTTCCAAATTATTTCTGGGTTACCTTTGGGGTCCGAGCTTTATTTGATTTATTCAATTGACATTTAGGATGATGGTACTTTTATGCTTGTTTACTTTTGTGTTTACTCCAAGAGGCTCCAATTTAATCAAGATCACAGATCGCTCGTTACCGAGATCACAGATGGCCGCAGATCATAGGGGCGCGCGCGGCATGAAATCCTGCAGGACGTCAGTAGACGTCCAGTCAGGATTTCACAACCACTTCCCGGACGTCAATCTCCTATTGACCGGGCGGAAAGTGGTTAATCATGACACAGCTAATGGCCTTACCATTATGAGTTTTGGTGCAAGCTGCGTAAAGTTGTAACTGAAGACCTCAACAAGTCACACAGAATTATTAGTAATAAACTGACCCCCAGCTGATGGCCACAGCGTCTGAAGAGAGAAGTTCTTGAGGCGTCATAGCGGCAAAATAGCTGACATTAGCCAGGAGATAGATGCATGTTACTAGTGGAATTGCGATCATCACAGCTCGAGGCAGATTCACCTGCAACACAGGAAACAGTAGTCATGCAGTCATCTCATGCAGGGATTATTACTAGTATCTAGTATCAAAGTAATACTAAACTCTGGCATAAAACAAATTCTATTCAAATACGGTATGTATTCTTAAATCAAAAAAGTATCTTCTATTGCTCTCAGCCTCCTCCAAATTCATTATTTTTTTTGTATTGCGTTTGTTTTAGCTATGTCTTAGATCAGGGGTAGGCAACCTTTGAGAGGTTGAGATCTACCTGAACAACATGAAAAAAATCTAACTGAATAGTAAGGAAAACTATAAAACAAGTGTCACTGCAAACATTTAAACTTGACTTAACTTAAAGGTGGACAGTGTTAGTCAGTAGAGCAGTGGACAGTGTCAGTAGGGCAATGGATGGTGTGTTGACAGTGCCAGTAGGGCAGTGGACAGTGCCAGTAGGGCAGTGGATGGTGTGATGGTGTGTGGACAGTGCCAGTAGGGCAGTGGATCGTGTGTGGACAGTGTCAATAGGGCAGTGGACGGTGTGTGGACAGTGTCAGTAGGGCACTGGATGGTGTGAAGGTGTGTATACAGTATTAATAGGGCAGTGAATCGTGTGTGGACAGTGTCAGTGGGGCAGTGTGTGGAAAGTGTCAGTAGGGCAGTGAATGGTGTGTGGACAGTGTCAATAGGACAGTGGGCGGTGGGTGTACAGTGTCAGTAGGGTAGTGGATGGTATGTAGACAGTGTCAGTAGGGCAATGGATGGTGTGACGGTTTGTGGACAGTGCCAGTAGGGCAGTGGATCGTGTGGGGACAGTCTCAATAGGGCAGTGGGCGGTGTGTGGATAGTGTCAGTAGGGCAGTGGGTGGTGTGTGGACAGTATCAGTAAAGCAGTGAATGGCGTGTGGACAGTGTCAGTAAAGCAGTGAATGGCGTGTGGACAGTGTCAGTTGAGCAGTGGATGGTGTGTGGACATTGTCAGTAGGGCAGTGGGCGGCGTGTGCACAGTGTCAGTAGGGCAGCGGGCGACGTGTGCACAGTGTCAGTAGGGCAGTGGGCGGCGTGTGCATAGTGTCAGTAGGGCAGTGGGCGGCGTGTGGACAGTGTCAGTAGGGCAGTGGGCAGCGTGTGAACAGTGTCAGTAGGGCAGTGGGCAGCGTGTGGACATTGTCAGTAGGGCAGTGGGCGTTGTTTGGACAGTGTCAGTAGGGCAGTGGATGCTGTGTGGACAGTGTCAGTAGGGCAGTAGATGGTGTGTGAAAAGTGGATGGTGTCGGTAGTTTTTTATGTTTATTATTTTACTTTTTATATAATTTTTTACTTGCAACATTTTAACAGCCCTCTTGGGTGCTTGGTGAGATATAATGGGACTAAACCAGTGTTTCTCAAACTCTTTGTCTTACGGAGCACCAAAAAGATCTAAAAGTTTTCGTGCCACACCTGAAAAGATTTAACTATTGTTTAAATTTATCGTGAAGGATGTGCCTGAAAATCAGCAAATCAGATTGAAGCAAAGTTCAGTTCACAAGGATTAGCAACAGATTTTCACTTCCTATAATACAGCTAGATTCCTACAAAGTTGTCAGGGTGTTTGAGATGTCTATTGAGAGGGGCAGAAAATTGAGCAATTTGAGGTGGAGATAACATACCAATTTCCCACTGTGTCATTGTATTCTGACAGCAGGTAGATGCTCCTCTTCCACTGTCAGAATACACAAATCAGTGCTGCAGTCCATTGCCTACAGCGCTGAGTGAGCGAGAAAATACTGACAGGGTAGTTGAACAGAAGTCGATTGGTAGATCGACTTCTGTTCAAACACAGTGGCCACACATGGATCAAAATTTGGCAATTATGCAATGGACAACATATGTACAGTATCTCCATATAATGGTACATCTAGTCGCAGTGTTGCAGTGCACAATATTCACCAAAATAATGGCAAACATAACGCTGCCCTTTTATTCAGTTTCCGGCATCCTTGCCTACATTGTACAATGTATATAGACTTATTTCTCAAAAAAATCTTCTGTTTCACCATCCAACTAATTAAACACAAATAATTATTGCATATTACAGCTTGCTACAGTTAACATATTGCTATTTGCCTTAAAGTGGTAATAAACCCAAATCCAAACATGTATTATATGGCAGCTTACCAATCATTAGATGTGGTGGCTGCATTCGTTTTTTCTTTGACTTTTCCCTCTCTTTTCATCTGGTTGGTGAGACACAACTCTGAGGCCTCGTATACACAATCGAGGAACTCGTCGTAAAAGACACATCGTTTTCCTTGTCGAGTTCCTTGTTAGGCTTGTCGAGAATCTGTCTTTGCGTACACACTGTCAAGACAAAATCTCGTCGTTCTCAAACGCGGTGACGTACAATGCAAAGACGGCACTATAAAGGGGAAGTTTGATTCCACTGGCACAACCCTTGGGGCTTATTTTGCTAATCTCATGTTACTGCGTATTAAGTAAAAGATTGGTAAGAGACGATTTGCGCTTTTCAGTCTGTTACAGCGTGACAAATTTGCTATCTCCATTACAAACGCTACTTTTGCCGAAGGTGAGACTTTATTCTGAGCATGCGCGGGTTTCTAAGCATACACAGGAACGTGTTTCTCATTGTAAACCAACCTGACGAGGAACACGACGAGGAAATTGAGACTCCCGACGAGGAAAAAGAGAACTTGTTCACTTTTTTTCTCGTCAAGTTTCTCAACAGTTTTCTCGAAGAAAAACATACACACGACCGTTTTCCTTGGCAAAAAAGCTCTACCACCAAGTTTCTTGATGGATTCTGTCCAGGAAAACAGTCGAGTGTACGAAGCCTAAAGGAATGAGCAGAGGATGTCCAGCAGACAGCAGTAATGTGCTAAGAAGATTTTTTGTACAACTGTTTCCTCAAATCTACCAGTGTGTGACTGTTAATGAATGGGCAGGCTGTTAATGTAGCAACCAGCCTGCCGGATTCTCTTATGATTATCGCTAGCTGCTGCTATAGCCGCTTGCGACAATCACTGTCTTCTCATGGCGAGGATGGCCCCCCGCCGGGAGAAGACGATGGTCCAGCAAGAAGGATTTCCGCATCAAAATTGTCTGTGTTGATGGGGAAATTTGACTAAAATTTGCACAGTGTATAGAAAGCCTAAGTCTCACTGGTTTGTGGATGTAGCCTTGTCCCTCATTCATAGGTAACCCATAGAGTCCCTTAAAACAGTGGTCATCAACCCTGTCCTCAGGGGCCACTAACAGGCCAGGTTTGCAAGATAACTGAAATACATCACAGGTAATATAATTTACTGCTCAGTGATTGCAGTATTCTAGTCTTCATCTCCCCAAGGTAATACATAAAACCTGGCCTGTTAGTAGGCCCTGAGAACAGGGTTGATGACCACTGCCTTAAAATATGAAACGGCTGGTATGTAAGTACAGATCATAAACAGTTTACAATGCACCCACTAACCTCAGGATTCTTCACTTCTTCAGTTACGTAATTCAGATTGTTCCATCCATCATAAGACCAGAGTCCTTGATAAAAAGCCACTCCAACTGGACCAAATCCTGAAACTGTATTTTCAAAGGCATTCTGGAAGACCTGAGTGTTTCCTTGGGCCAAGAGGATCATACCACCCACAATTATAACCAGCAATACCAACAGTTTGGCAGCCGTGAAGAAGTTAGTGATGGTGGCAGAAAGCCTGACATTGAGACAGTTGATGATGCTCAAGACAAGGATACAGGCAGCTGCTGTGCACTTCACCACTACCTGAGGTGGTGGGCAGTCCTGGTAGAAGGAAGCCACCACATATTCTGCAAAACTTAAGGAGACAGCAGAAATGCCAGCTGGTCTGACCACAATGACCGAGGTATATGCCAGGAGGAAAGCTGGTAAGGTGCCAACATTCCGTAATATATAAATGTACTCCCCTCCAGATTCCTTTATAACAGTGCCAAGTTCTGCATAGGAAAGAGCACCCAACATTGCTAGAACACCACAGGCTGCCCATATTAACAGGCTGGCTCCGGGGCTGCCCATGTAATAGAGAACCCACTGAGGAGACATGAAGATACCAGAGCCAATCATGGTGCCAGCTATCAGTGACACAGCACTAACCAGGCCAAGTTCACGTTTGAGGTGTAATTTTTCAGTCCTGTCTTCTATTTTGCCATCAAAAGATGGAGCAGAGTCTCTTCTTATCCTGTCATCCATAATGGAGTGTCTTCTGATCTCAGATCCTTCTGAAAGAGATGTGCTTTTTTACAGCTAAAGGTTGACAGGTAAAATTAAAGTTAATTATTACTGAGTGTACAACGTGCAAAGAACATGGCAGATCTTCAATTATTGCAGTTAATGATCTATTTAAAAAAGTAAAGCATAGTACTAAGAATGGGAGCATAAGGATACAATTAGGTATGACTTTCTGATCCATTCCAAGGCTACTATAAAGGTATGTAGAAATCTCCACATCTGTTGTAGAATCAAGGAAAATACTAAGGAAACTTTTTTTTTTTTTTTAAGATATTCTTAGTAGGTTTAAGACAAACCAACAAACAGAAAAAACATACAAAAAAAACACCAGACAACCTGGTCATAAACATCAGGCAATACACTAAAACATAGAAAAATAAACTAACATCAGTGCAAAATATAAAGTAGGCACAGTGGTAAAAGGATCAGGTATAATAAATGGATATAGCAAAAGCGGAGGTCCAGACATTAGAGATCTGTGAGACACGGCCCATCAATGGTCAAGCAAGAGTAGTACAATCAGTGCTGGGAGAGGGTTAGCGGACTAGCCAACCATCTACCCCAAATTTTGTGGAAGGTCTTTTTCCGTTTACTAAGTAAACATTTAATACAAGGTTCTGTAGTTGGCTGATGAGAAAGGGGAGATTGGCTACATCTTCAATAAAATAAATCAAGAGCAAAAAATGTTAGACTAGAGCAGCCTTTCTCAACCTTTTTACTGCTGGGGAACCCTAAAAATAATTTTCAGGTCTCGGGGAACCCCTGATAAAACCCATTCATTGGGGGTCAGTGGGAACAATGCCTCTTACTTTGGTGGTCAGTGAGGAGAATGCCCTTTTTTACAGTAGTGGTAAGAATGCCCCCCTTACAGAGAACTATGAAGATCATTGGTGTAATGCCACTGGCTCCTCCAAGTGGAATTGGCTCAGAACTATCTAGGCACCATCAAACAGGAGGTAAATCAGCCACAGCTCAAGGAACCCCTAGCCACTTCTGGAGGAACCCTAGGGTTCCACGGAACACTGGTAGAGAATGGCTGGACTAGAGTGTCATCCAAATATAGTACAGTAAAACCTTGGATTGCAAGCATAATTTGTTCCAGAAACATGTTTGTAATCCAAAGCACTTGTATATCAAAGCAAATTTCTCCATAAGAAATAATTGAAAATCAAATGATTCATTCCACAACCATTTATTTATAGGTCCTTCAGTTTATAGTAGATATAAAAAGATTATAGCAACGTGATAGGTTGTGTAACTATAAAATGTCCATCCACAAATGGAAGCCTCAACAAGGGGATTAGACACAAAATCCAGCAGGAGCTCCAGAGTATAAAAGAGAAGAGAGGTGCCTCTAATGCCGCGTACACACGATCACTTTATGTGATGAAAAAAAATTACGTTTTTAAAAACGTCAATGGTCGTTTTATGTCTTGTAAAAAACGACAAAAAAAAAATTGAAGCATGCTTCAATTTTATGTGTCGTTTTTCAAAACGTCTTTTTTTGTTTTACAAAAAGTCACCGTGTGTAGCAAAAAACGTAATTTAAAACAACGTTTTTCAACCCGCGCATGCCCAGAAGCTAGTTATGAAGCGAGCTTCAATGGAAAAGAGTGGTGAACGTAACCTCGCTTTTTGTGAAAAAACGATGGTGTGTATGCAACATCGTCTTTGAAAAGTGAAGTTTCAAAAACGTTGTTTTTTACTTCACAGAAAACGTCGTTTTTTTTTCATCACATAAAGTGTGAGTGTGTACGGGGCATAAGTGTAGCAATATGTTGCTAAATGTTGTACCTTCATTAAAGTGGATGTAACCCCACTCTTATCCTTTCTAAACTACTGCCATAGTGCTGATCTATAACGACATATGTATCCTGCATGTATCCTTACCTGTCAAATGTTTCCCCTCTGTCTGTTATAAGAACTGAAAAGTGCAGATTCTGTGGGTGGATCTGTTGTCTGGAGCTCTGTGGGTGGAGTCGTGATGTCAGTAGACTCCCCGCCCTTCTCTACACTCCCTTTGTCAACATGCATTTTTTCCTGTGTATTCCGTACACTAAATTCTGCTATGATCACTAACATCCAGTCAAAATCCAGAAAAGTAACTACATGACTTCAGAAAAGGAGTTGGGTTGGAATTAAAAAATAATGCCTGTCTCCAGGCTAGTACATGAGATATGTAAATAACCTGTCACTCACAGCAAGGGTGCGGAACGAACTAAGGTTTTTCTCTGTAAGTCTGTTTTATTTCACTGGATTGTTCAGAGCTGGATTAACTCTGTGTGGCAAGACTGGGCACAGATGATAGGAAATCTTATACTGTACATTATGACATCAAAAAATCACTTTAAATGTAACCATATTGTTACAATTAGAGGCGCCCCTCTTCTCTTTTATACTCAGTTGTGACATGACGCTACTTGTATATCAAGACATCGCTGGTATATCAAGTCAAGATTATTAAAAAAATGTTTGCTTGTCTTGCAAAATGCTCTTAAACCAAGGTTTTACTGTATTTAGAAACATTTATCATTTATTTTGGATTAAGCTACTGGGAGCATTCAGACTCAAAATTATCTTTACTTGGGTATAAAATAGAGATGCACCGATACAATTTTTTTACAACAAGTACTGATATTTTTTTTGTACTCACCGATACCAATTACCGATAACTACCACAACTGTTTTTTGTTTTCACTTTAGCTATCAGCAATGGTACAAAGCATTGAAAAGTTATTTACAAATTAAATAAATAGTTTTTTTGGCGCTTTTTCAATGTGAATGTGTAAAAATATTAACAAACAAAGCAAACAAAAAAAAAAAGTTATAATTGTTTATTATTTATAAAATAGACGTGAACAGCGATTTAAAAAAAAACAGGAAAATAACAATTAAATGGAGGAGAATAGGAAGTTAATTAAGGCTGATTAGAGTAAATTAAGGGGTTAAACAGAAGAACATTTAATAACACAAAAAATACATTAAATTTCAGCTGATAGCTCAAAGAGCTAAGCCTGAAAGTATCAGTTTCATGTATCGGTGCATTTGAACGAGTACCGATACTTCTGCAAATACTTGGTATCGGGCACCAATCCCGATACTGGTATCAGTGCAACCCCAGTATAAAATGAATGCTGGGAGTAAAGGCTTCATACTAAGGTGATCCAATCCAGTAGTTCTGGAAAGTCATGTTAGTGTGTTAGCATCCCCAACTTATTCATGTCTCATGAAGATATAGGGAGGTGCCTGGAACCAGCATGGTCATTGCTGGGGGCCAATCAGGGACATGCTTACAGGTATTTGAAACAAAGTGACCCAAAAAAATCATAACATTTGGGGAATGTGGCTACTTGCTGTCCATTAGATGCAGCTCTTACTGGATTTTAACAGTGGCTCTTATGTGTTCATGTCCAGTGTACTCAAGCTGTAAATGCCATATACTCATTTGTGATCTGTTATGTCTAAGGCTGCATTCACACCTGAGCGTCACAACACATTACATTTTTTTCCTGTATTTTTTGGCGTGTTTGTCATGAAACAGCATAGGGCAGCCTATTCACTTTAATGGGCTTCCCTACAAGTAACAAATGTGGTAAAGTATGTCATGTACCTCTTTTTGGCACTGGGCCAAGTGAGTTTTGCATGCCACGTTTTTCGTGCATTGTGTTGCGTGGCAATCGTGCAACAAAACACTGGGCTGCTACCAAGTTTGGGCTGGCAACAAGTATAAAAAAGAATTGTGTGTTTACGAAAACGCACATTTCTGTTCAGGTGAAAATGTGGCCTAAGGGCACTACAAAATTCCAAATATTCCTTTATTTGAAATGACACATACACTTTTGGTTTATGTTTTTATAATTTATCAGCTAATTATATTGTAATTATATGCGCTTTGCTATATTATTTTGCACTTTTTCCTGTGGACAGCCTGTAATTAGATTTCTCATTTAATTTGTCTTTAGCCAATTTACTAAATTACCAATTGTCTATATAATACATTCCTTCTGTGTATACACTATTGTGAATACCTTATCCAATCTATTCCTTTGACTGAATGCAGTTGCGCTCACTTTCCCCAGAGCTTAGTAAATGCGGTGAAGTCCTGCTGATTTCCATCATCCAATCATGTGCAAGCAAAATGCAGTTTTTTACAATTATCCTTGCACTTGATTGGGTATCCTTTGCAAAGTGATACTTCGGCTCATCCACTAAGCTCTGGGGAAAAATTAGTGAAACTGCACTTGCAAAGTGTACAAGCTATTTCACTACTAAAAAAAACTCTGTTGGATTAAAAGAAAAACAAATCTACCCTCCTAAAACGTTCTCTATAATCTTTAGAGCTCTAAAGAAACATCACACCCATGTTGTTCCTTCAAAGCTGTGTGCCGCGCTCAAGACTCCTTCTCCACTCTAAAATGAAAAAAAAGTTTTGTCTTTAGTTATACTTTAATTCAAATTTAAAACACTGCTTGCCAAATCCTACAGAAATTCTTAACAAAAAAGCACATCTGAAGAAGAAAAAAAAAAGAATGTCCATGAACACTGACTCCATTGAACTGGCGGGGGGGTCCAAAAACCGAGAGCAGCCCAGGACTCAAGGTGCAGCTAAAACACCACTGAGTCCCACAGACACATAATTCAGAGGATGCATAACAATAATAATAATAATAGTAGGTTCTCTTATTTTTCATCTAAACTAAACTCCAACTCACATGTACGACGTGCCACTGTAATGTTCCGCAGGCTGTGTACGCAGCATTATCCGGCTCATGGTTGGGCACGCTTGTCCTTGTGCCAGTTTACCAGCTGGCATCTTCAGGCCTGGAGCTGTAATATCCAAGTAAGTTCTGTTTGTGTTCAAGTCAATATTTATACCTTCATTAACTCTAATCTATTGACCATTCAAACTCATATAAATGTGCCATTATATAAAAGCAAGAACTGTAACATTGCCACAGGGTTACCTTACAATGACACTATTGTAACTGTTTATTGGAATGGCACCCCTGGACAGGTCATTGGAATGTGATTTTTATCTCCCTTTAAGATGAATGAATGATCATTGAACCTTTTCACTGCTAGGCCCTGCTTCACATTTTAAATCTCAGGTAAATGGACCAAATTTGTGTGAATTTTCAAAAAACACAACACAACCTGAAACGTTTGACCTACCCTCGACCTGTATATTTTCAGAAAATGCAGGATCTATAAACCTGAGAACATTTTGTCCCTGTCTGTCCCTAGATACCTCCACTGTCAGTCAGTATGCCTCTCAAAGGATGTCTGCTTCCTCACTGAGGGAGCTGATAAGCTCAGAAAGGCATGCTGGCAGATGTCCATGTGGAGAGCTGCAAGAACTAGAAGGAGAGAGCCTGAGGGGCCAATTGGTACAGCGGGGAAGCTGGATTCTGATGGAAGAGCATTGCCTAGGACAGAGGTGCCCAACCTTTTAAAGGCCGAGGGCCACTTAAGCAACTCAGTAACCAGTCGTGGGCCACAATGAACAGAGTGGGCAGATGACAGGTCTGTGTCTAGTCTGCATATGTAAAGCAGACACAGCCTAATCTACTCTATGTGCCTTCTGATCCAATCAGATGGAAGGGGATAAATCCACTTCTGTTTTTTTTAGCAGATCAATTTGGAGGAGTGCAGGTGTAAATGGACAAAAGTCTGTTTAAATCTGCTGCTCCATAGATCTGACTGGAGGGTCCAATTGCGTCGGACAAAACGTGTAAAAGGAACCTAAGGCTGCTTTTACACGGATTGGTATGCAGTGTACCTGTGATTTTCCCACCGGTTAGCTGTACTTTGCCATAGACGTCTAATATATCCTGGAGGTGTGGTGTACTTTATGAAAAACCGCTTGCTTCCTCTACCGCCGGCTTCATTCACAACACTGATTGGGATGGCAGGTCAGCATTCTGCAATCTGGACTAGGCCAACCAGCCATCCCAGAGCAGGAGGTCGTGGGCCAGATCAGAGTGCTCCACGGGCCACATGTGGCACCTGGGCCACTGCTTGGGCACCCCTGGCCTAGGAGATGTCCTGAAGCTCTCACGCCACTCTGCTACCTGGCCAAGTTTTTCCTGTGTTACCACCTGCATAAATGCTAGAGGGTTATTACTATGGCAAACGACACATACTGAGGGTTAATATTGTGGTCACTGTCACCAATTCTAGTGGTTATTACTGTGATCACTTGCATCAATGCTGGGGGTTAGTAGTGTGATCAATTATATTCAAAAGTGGTGCCACACTACCAAATGCCAATATGCTAAAATCCCTTTTAAATCTGTTTGCATAGCAATTTTAAAACTCAGCAAATCATATCAGACCATATATAAAACATTAACAAAACAAAATGAACAATGCATGTCAATAAAGTGTCCTTTGGTATGAATTTTCTTGCACAAAAAAACAGGCTTGTGTTCACATTTCCAAACGATGGCTTCCTTAATTAGTCTTCACCACTATGTGCTCCAATCATCCACATGCATTAGTGATAATCAATGGTGCTTATGTCCCTCTCTGGGCATATGTTTTATGCTGTTTCACTCCTTGGCAATCTTGAGGTTAGAATCTTCCTTCTCTTACATTTATCTCTATACGCCCAAATCATAAAGCGAGAAAACTGAGATAAGTATATCCCCTGAGGAAGCCACAGGACCCTGTGGTGTAACTCGTAGGGGAGGGGCCAGTCGGTCATCAAGCTGAGGTGCGCATTGTGAGTATACCGTGAATAGTGCAAATTGTAGTATATACCGTAGTATGTACATTTACCGCGTTACTCAAATAACATACAAAAAAATGGCAGACAACACAACTAAATGAGATCAATTTAGCAAGGCAAAAACAAGAAAAAAATGTGTAGCGCTAAATTAAGTATTAAATGATGACAGTGTGATGAGTGATCAGCACAAAAAACACGGAAAAAACATAGACAAAAAATGCCACCAGTAGTGTTCAAATAGAGTGTCTATTATGATGAAATAGTCTCTGTAGAATCCAACAAGATTGATGCAATCGTGACTTAGTGTATCCGGATAAGAGATCCACCACCAGTGAAAATGATGAAGGCTTACCAGATGAAATGGACCAAAATAAGCATATACTTATTAGGTCAGGCACGCTTTAATACTTAATTTAGCGCTACACATTTTTTTCTTGTTTTTGTCTTGCTGAAGTATACTGTGAATATACTGTCTGATTGTCTTATACCCGCACTGTGAGGACTGAATGCTTTTTACAGTTTGGTGCACTCTAAGCACCAGGAAAATGTTTTAAAACATAAAGCACTATGTCCAGTTTTCTCTCTTTATGATTTGGGTGTATGGAGATAAATGTAAGAGAAGGAGGATTCTAATCTCAAGATTGCTAAGGGGTGAAACAGCATAAAACATATCCCCAGAGGGGGACAAATTGGTTGGTCTTATCCCCCAGGTGAGGGCACAACGGATGAGGGGATTATCACTAATGCATGTGGATAATTGAAGTAGACTAATTAACCACTTAAGCCCCGGACCAATATGCTGCTAAATGCCCAAAGGCGTTTTTACAATTCGGCACTGCGTCGCTTTAACAGACAATTGCGCGGTCATGCGACGTGGCTCCCAAACAAAATTGGCGTCTTTTTTTCCTCACAAATAGAGCTTTCTTTTGGTGGTATTTGATCACCTCTGCGGTTTTTATTTGTTGCGCTATAAACATAAATAGAGCGACAATTTAGAATACAATTTATAATAAATATCCCCCAAAAACATATATATATATATATATATATATATATATACATATATAAAAAAATTCCTCAGTTAAGGCCGATACGTATTCTTCTACCTATTTTTGGTAAAAAAAAAAAAAACGCAATAAGCGTTTATCGATTGGTTTGCGCAAAATTTATAGCGTTTACAAAATAGGGGATAGTTTTAATGCATTTTTATTATTTTATTTTTTTACTACTAATGGCGCCGATCAGCGATTTTTTTCATGACTGCGACATTATGGTGGACACTTCGGACAATTTTGACACATTTTTGGGACCATTGTCATTTTCACAGCCAAAAATGCATTTAAATTGCATTGTTTATTGTGAAAATGACAGTTGCAGTTTGGGAGTTACCGGTAACCACAGGGGGCGCTGTAGGATTTAGGGTTCACCTAGTTTGTATTTACAACTGTAGGGGGGTGTGGCTGTAGGTCTGACGTCATCGATCGAGTCTCCCTATAAAAGGGATCACTCGATCGATGCAGCCGCCACAGTGAAGCACGAGGAAGCCTTGTTTACATACGGCTCTCCCCGTTCTTCAGCTCCGGGGAGAGAACGCAAGCGGGCGGCTAGAAACGAATAGCCGCGCCCTCGTCCCGGATCGCTCCCCGCGGGTTTCCGACAGCCACATGTAGCAGGGGGGGGTCCCGATCGGACCCCCTACCCGCGCAAAGGCAGGGACGTAAATTTACGTCCATCTGCCTTAACGTGCCCTTCTTTAAACGTATATCTACATGCGGCGGTCGGGAAGTGGTTAAGGAAGCAGTCGTTTGGATATGTGAAAACAAGCCTGTTTTATGAAAGATTGAGCATATGCAGGCAAATTCATACCAAAGGACACTTTATGGACTGGTGCATTGTTCATTTTGTTTTGTTATATATGAATATGCTGAGTTTGAAAATTGCTATGCAAACAGATTTAAAGGGATATTAGCACATTAGCATTTGGAAGCGTGGCACCACTTTTAAATATAATTTTGCAAATTGATACACATTTGGGAGTGTGTATAATTGTGAGCGATCCACTTAGTACGTTTTGTAGTCTTATAGCACTTAATAGCACAACATAGCAGCGTGCAAGTACACTCATTTTTTATTAGTATTGTGATCACTTGCATACCTCCCAACTGTTTGAGATGGGAATGAGGGACACTTATTAGCAAACGTGTGTAGGAATAGGACAACCCCCCCCCCCCCCCGCCACGTCCCCTTAAAGGAGAATTGCACAAAAAAATATTATTTAAAATTATTAAATATGCAGCAACTTAGAAATTGGATGAAAGGGTTTAGCACTACAAACACTTTTTAAAGGAGAAACATGGTGAATTGTATATACAAATATAAAGATCAGGACAAAATGAGGGAGAAATGAGAAGGAAAGAGGGACAGAGGGACTTTGGTCTAAATCAGGGACAGTCCCTCAAATTCAGGGACAGTTGGGAGCTATGTCACTGTCACCATTTCTAGTGGTTATTACTGGGATTACTTACAATGCTGGGGGTTATTATTGTGATCATTTGCACTAATTCTGGAGGTTATTACCGTGTTACTTGTGCAAAAGCTGTAGTTTTTTATTTATTTTTGTACTCACTTGCACCATTGCTGTGCTTGCCTGCACCAATTCTGGTGGTTAATATTGTGGTCACTGTCACGAATACTGGGATTTATTATTTTGGTAATTGAAACCAATGCTAGGGGTCATTATTAAATCAACTGACACCAATTGTGGACCTATTTTAATCCCACTTTCAATTTGGTGAGATTGGAGGCAGGGGGAGATTGAAGGCAGGGGGTGTTAGTGGCAGGGGGAGATTGTGGCACCGCAGAGGGGGGAGAAGGCAGTGGGTGTTGGTGGCAGAGGGGGATGGAGGCAGGGGGTGATGTGACTAAATAATTTGCCCTTATTACATCGAAAATAACAAAAATATGTTTTTTAACCTTAATATCTACATTAACCACTTAAGGACCGCCGCATGTACATTTACGTCGGCAGAATGGCACCGACAGGCACATCAATGTATATATACGTTGGTGCCTTGGGGGACCGTACATGCGGCGGTCCGCGCGGCTGCAGGAGCGATCCGACAAGAGGGGGCGGCTATTCGCTTTTGTCCGCCCCCTCCGGATCGCTCCCAGCCAATGCGCGCGCCCGCCCACCCTGTCACTTCCTCCTCCTGTGTAAACACAGGAAGGAGGAAGCGATGTGATCTCTCCCTCTGCGTTTTTTTCAACCGCCGCTGAGGAGAGATCACAACACAAGTAAGTCTTGCACCAACAGTACACTTACACACAGACACATGAACACATTTAACTCCCGCGATCGCCCCCCCTCCCCCCTGTCACAGTGTCACTGAATGCAGTAATCATACATGTATGATTACTGTATTTAGTGTCAGTGTGACAGGCAGTGTGACAGGCAGTTAGTGTTAGGTCCAGGGTAGCCCCCGTACCCCCCCTAATAAAGTTTTTACCCCCTGATCACTGCCCTAGTTAACCCATTCACTCCCTATTGCCAGCATCACTAAGCGGTCATTTTTCTGATCGCTGTATTAGTGTCGCTGTTCCCGCTAGGTAGCTAATTTTTTTTTTTTTATTGCGATTTTTTTTTTTTACTAAAGACATGTGGCTAAATAAATTTTGGCCTAAATGTATGACTAAAATTTCGTTTATTGATTTTTCTTATAACAAAAAGTAAAAAATATTGATTTTTTTTCAAAAATGTCGCTCTATTTTTGTATATAGCGCAAAAAATAAAAATCGCAGAGGCGATCAAATACCACCAAAAGAAAGCTCTATTTGTGGGAAGAAAAGGACGTGAATTTTGTTTGGGAGCCATGTCACACGACCGCGCAATTGTCTGTTAAAGCGACGCAGTGCCGAATCGCAAAAAGGGGCCTGGTCATTTACCTGCATTTTGGTCCGGGTCTTAAGTGGTTAAATCACATTGCTATTTGCCTAGCGTACTTGTTTGTAGCCTAAATACTTAAATTTGCACCTAAAAATGTAATTTAGTAACTTTTGTGAAATGCCAGTAAAAACGCGACTGCGCCAGTACATTTCGGGTGTCGTGCCAGTAAATTTCAATCTGGTAGGTTGGTCAGTGTGGGATCCCCTCTTTATATTGGTGGTTAGTGTAGGATCCATTCATTACATTGGTGGTTAGTGTAGAATGCTCTCAATACAATGGAGGTCAAGGCTGAATCCCCTCATTAAAGGAAAAGTGCAGGAATAAAAAAAAAACAAAAAAAAAAACACACATACTTACATTTTATTTCTTAGTTTGATTAAAAAAGGCCGGACCTGGGACAGTTTAACATCAGTGTGAACCCTCAAACTACTGGCCAATTTCCATCTGCCGGTCAAAGCGGATCCATTAGGCCGCGTACACACGATCGGTTCAAACCGATGAGAATGGTCCGAAGGACCGTTTTCATCGGTTCACCGCTGAAGTGGCCTGATGGTCTGATGTGCGTACACACTATCAGTCCAAAATCCGATCGGGTCAGAACGCGGTGACGTAGAACACAACGACGTGCTGAAAAAACAAAGTTCAATACTTCCAAGCATGCGTCGACTTGATTCTGAGCATGCACAGGTTTTTGGACCGATGCTTTTGTGTACTAACCTTCGGTTTGGACCGATGGTCAGGCGTCCATCGGTCAGATTTTAAAGCAAGTTTTAAAACTTTGGTCTGACGGACGACGGGCCGTACACACGGTCGGTTTGGACCGATGAAACTGGACTTATAGCGGATTGGCCCATCAAAAAAAAATATTAAAAGCCAGCTACAAATATTACAGCTGCTGACTTTTAATATTAGGACACTTACCTGTCCTGTCCTGGAGTCCAGCGGTGTCCGCAGCAGAGGACGAGCGTTCGCTCGTCTCTCTACTGCTCCCCCCTCCATCCACAGTGAGGGAACCAGGAAGTGAAGCGCTCCGGCTTCACTGCCCGGTTCCCTACGGCGCATGCACGAGTCACGATGCGCCCGCCGATTGGCTCCCGCTGTGTGCTGGGAGCCGAGTGTTCCCAGCACACAACGGGGAGGGCGACGGGAAGTGAAGGAAACCCCGTCTTTTGCCCAAGACGTGTGGCCGGAAGTGGGTGCAAATACCTGTCTTTAGACAGGTATCTGCACCCCCCTCCCCCTGAAAGGTGTCAAATGTGACACCGGAGGGGGGGAGGGTTCCGATCAGCGGAACTTCACTTTAGGGTGGAGCTCCGTTTTAAGTCCATTCTCATCGGTTTGAACTGATCGTGTGTACGCGGCCTTACAGCTTGAGGAAATAAAGCATGTGTCATTAGGAATACATTGACACCTGCAGCAAGTTGTACCCCCAGTGCATTTTGAAAGGAGTGCAAGAAATGCGCACGGAGCACAGCTTTCAAGAGCCGCATTCTGCTGGAGTGCTCCTTTATTATAATCTGCTGTACTGCAAAAAAAAAAAAGTTATTTTTTAATGCGTATTTTTTTAAAACTGCCTTTTATTAATAAAATGTATTTTGTACTGTCCCTATGGCTTATTTCCTAAAAGTTCCATAAGAACATGTGCAATGGCGCCATCTTCTGCTTAAAATATATTTAACTATAGACGCTTCCAGATGTTGTAAATTTATTCAGTGTGAATACACTTTTTAAAGCATTTCTATAAAATAAAGTTATTCAAAACGCCAAAAATTTTGCACCTGAAGCCTCTCTACAAACAGCCTGCTCCACCGTGAAGGCAGAAACGGCATAGGGCTAGAAGTGGATTCTCAGAAAGTCAAAAAATGCAAAGTTCAACAAAGAAATACAAGGATTACTTTTTTAATGTTCTTGTTTCAGAGGTTCTCCTTAGGAAACAAATAACTAACAGGGCTGATATCGCTGGTTTCCTTTAAACCAATGCAGCCACCACATCTAATGATTGGTAAGCTGCAATATAATTCATTCTTGGTTTTTGGCTTAAAGTGGATGTAAACCCCCCAAAAAAAAAAATTTTTGTTTTAATGTCACAATGTAGAGTATAAGATTTCCTATCATCTGTGCCCAGTCTTGCCACACAGAGTTAATCCAGCGCTGAGTAATCCTCTTTTAAAGTTCAGTGCAAATTAATCGGACTTCAGATAAAAACCTGCCAAATTAGGTTAAGCCCTGGTTCACACTGGGCTGCGGGAGTGAAATCGCGCGATTTCAGCTGAACTCTCTGGCAGTTCCGATTTCGGCACGATTTAGGAGACATTTGTGCAGGGTTCTGCAGGGTTATGCAGGGTTTGTGCAGGTTTCTGCACAGATGTCAATGTAAATCGCGTCCTGAAATCGCAAAAAGTAGTACAGGAACTACTTTTTGAAATCGGTGCAGCGCCGCAGATGCGGAGTCGCACCGATTAGGACGGTGTCATTGCCGGCAATTGCCGCCGATTTGAGATGCGATTTCACATGTGAAATCGCATCTCAAATCGAACTAAATCGTACCCAGTGTGAACCTGGGCTAAGTCTGTTTCTCTGTTATTGCTTTCAGTAACAGGTTATTTATAAATATAGCTTGGACATGTTTATCATAACAAGAGGTGATCCAAAGTTCATTGTATATTACTAGGATGTGTTATGATGATATATCACCTCATGTTATGATAAACAAAACATAACATATGATAAACATGTCCTAGCTATATTTGTAAATAACCTCTCACTCAAAGCAAGAAGAGAGATTCCGGACTTTTTGCTTTAGGCAGGGTTTTATCTGGAAGGCTGTTCGTTTTTACTGAACATAAAAGAGGATTACTCAGTGCTGGATTAACTCTGTGTGGCAAGACTGGGCACAAATGATAGGAAATCTTATACTCTGCATTGTGACATCAAAAAAAAAAATTTTTTTTTTGGGTTTACATCCACTTTAAAACGGTTTTAAACAATCACTTAACTCATCAATACTGTAATGTGTTCAAAACATAAAACCAGTTACAAAAAACAGTTTTTGCTTAGCAAAACTGATTTAGCTGTGCAAAACAGCAATAGCAATACAGTACAAAACCCAATACTGGAAGAACTGGTTTGTCCAACCTTTTAAAAGCCTAAAAAAATATTATTCATTGCAATTAAAAGAAATGAGCTTTCACTTATACTTTCACAATAATGGAATTGTTAGCACATGTAGCTTTTGATCTTGGGATTTAAAAGAGAACACCCAAAATGAGTTTCTTGGAAACTCCCCCTACATCCAACAAGAGGATCCCTTTAATCACTTCACCCCCGGAAGAATTGGCTGCCCAATGACCGGCCCTTTTTTTTTGCGATTCGGCACTGCGTGGCTTTAACTGACAATTGCACGATCACGTTGCACCCAAGCAAAATTGATGTCCCTTTTTCCCCACAAATAGAGCTTTCTTTTAGTGGTATTTGATCACCTCTGCAGTGTTTATTTTTTGCACTATAAACAAAAAAGAGTGACAACTTTAAAAACAAATATTTTTTACTTTTTGCTATAATAAATATCCCCAGTTTAGGCCCATATGTATTCTTCTACATAAGTTTGTTAAAAAAAAAAAGGAATAATCGTATATTGATTGGTTTGCGCAAAAGTTATAGGGCCAGATCCACAGAGCTAGTACACCGGTGTATCTTCTGATACGCCGGCGTACTTTCAAATTACCCGCGTCGTATCATTAGTTTGAATCCTCAAACCATGATACGACGGCTTCGAGCTTCGATCCGACAGGCTTACGTCTTCGTATGCCTTTGGATCTAAGCTGCAATATTTCTGCGCCCGCTGGGTGGAGTTTGCGTCGTTTTCCGCGTCGGGTATGCAAATGAGCTTTTTACGGCGATCCACAAAGTTACGAATGGCCGTCGCATTCTCTTACGTCGTCGCTAGTCGGCTTTTTCCGGCGTATAGTTAAAGCTGCTATTATCCGGTCTATATTTAGACTTGCCATGTTAAGTATGGCAGTCGTTCCCGCGTCGAAATTTCAATTTTTTTTTTTTTTTTGCGTAAGTCGTCCGTGAATAGGAATGTACGTAATGTACGCTACTAAAAAAAAAAAACTACGTTTCGACGTTATTTCGTGCAATGCACGGCGGGAAATTTCTGAACGGAGCATGCGCAGTTTGATCGCCGCGGGGACGCGCCTAATTTAAATGATTCACGCCCCCTACCCGTATAATTCAATTCCGCCGCGAGAAATACACTACGCCGCCGTACCTTACGGGCCGAAATATTCCTGGATTCGACTTAGAGCCAGGTAAAATACGGCGGAGTAGTGTATCTCTGATACACTGCGCCAGGGCAATTGTATGTGGATCTGGCCCTTAGTGTGTACAAAATAGGGGATAGTGTTAAGCCATTTGTATTATTATTATTATTTTTACTAGTAATGGTGGTTATCTGCGATTCTTATCTTGACTGTGATATTGCAGCGGATACATAGGACACTTCTGACACTATTTTGGGGCCATTGTCATTTATACAGTGATCAGTGCTATAAAAATGCACTGATTACTGTGTAAATGACACTTGCAGGAAAAGGGACAAACACTAGGGGGGGCGGCGAGGAAGGGGTTAAGTGTGTCCTAGGGAGTGATTCTAACTGTGAGGGGGCTGGGCTACAGGAGAAACAACGGTGATCAATGCTCCAGATGACAGGGAGCAGTAGATCACTGTCCTGCCACTAGGCAGAACAGGGAAATGCCTTGTTTATATCGCCCTGTTCTGCAGCTCTGTGACACGATCGCTGGACACCGGCGCACATCGCGTCCACGGGTCCCGCTGGCATGGTCACAGAGCTCGAGGCGTTCCAGATAAATGCTTGTAATCCAAAGCACTTGTATATCAAAGTGAATTTCTCCTTAAGAAATAATGGAAACTCAAATGATTTGTTCCACAACCATTTATTCTTAAATCCATCAGTTTATAATCTATATAAAAAGATTATAGCAATGTGATGGGTTGTGTTACCATAAAATGTCTATCCACAAATGGAGGCATCCACAAGGGGATTAGAAGCAAAATTCAGCAGGAGCTCCAGAGTATAAAAGAGAAGAGAGGCCGCGTACACACGACCAAATACATCTGTTCAAATCGGTCTGACAAACCGATTTGAACAGATTTGTCTGCTGGGGATGTATTGGTTTGATCGTGTACACACGATTAAACCAAAATCCCCGCCGGCAGACAGCGTGGTGACGTGGCGGTGACGTTGACGCCGCCACGTCACCGCACCAGGAAGTAAAACATGGAAGTAAAACATGTCTGCTGGTTAGCGTACTAGCAGATCTGTATTGGTTGTACTTCCTTTGTGCATAATACTATATATAACATAAATAATAATGAGATTTGCAATCCTGTAGAATTTTTGTCCAGATTTGCCCAGGAGAATTTTTTTAAAACCATAAGCACTGCATATATTTGTAACTATGACAAGCAGGATGGGAAGGGCTGATAAAGGGCCTTTTGGATATGCCCTGCCTCGCTTAAAGCTCAGGACACACAATGAGATTATCAGACAAATGTTTTGTTTTTTTGCATGCTCGTCTCCATGTCGAAAATGAATAGGTTACTAAAGTAAGAAAATTCTCGTACGACAGAATAAAAATTCGGAAATTATGTAATGTGTTTGTATTGTATTTTTGAGCCAAAACTGTTCTAATTAAGCGAAAAATCATACGATCTGGTGTCATACAAGAATTTCTTTTGTGTTTGTCCCCCCTAAAAATTTTGGACAAGGGGCGCATGCGCGGCGCGATACTGATGGGACTTGCCTGAGCGCAGCTCCGTCCTACCCGGTCCTCTTAGTGCCTATCCCCGGGGCTACACACCTCAAATCGAGCCGAAAATCATAAGCACCCCCGCGGGAACACAGCGTGCATGCCATACGCTAAAAAGAAACGGAGTAAGCAGCCGAAACACAGCCTTACCAACTTTCTCCTGGACATGGAGCAAAGAAGCAGTAAAGCGTCCCAAGATGGCGCCGGCGGCCTCGTGTGGGGAGGGGGAGAGGGGGAACCAGTCTCACAGTCTCCTAACATCCAGGACAACCGTGAGTACAACCCCCCCCTATCAAAGGCAGATCTGGATGAAAGCCTAACTACTATTTTCAACAAATTAGTTGAAAAGATTGAAAAGGAAGTACACAGCTCCACTGCTGCTCTCTCACAGGAGATTGCTAATATAGGCACCCGCACAGATCTTCTTGAAACCAAACATGATGAGCTTTCTCTTGCTCATAATGATCTGAGGAGAGACTTTGAGAACCTTGCTGATAATTTTGCGTTTATGCAGGCTCAAGTCGAAGATTTAGACAATAGAAATCGCCGCCAAAATATTAGGATACGCGGCGTCCCAGAGACAGTTACTGAATTAATGCCTGCAGTGTCAAAAATATTCCATAGCCTTCTCCCAGACAAACCTGTAACAGCATATACCTGCGACAGAATCCACAGAGCCCTCCGCCCAAAACCCACTCCAGACAACCCTCCCAGAGATATCATTATGTGTATGAAAGACTTCTTGGTGAAAGAGGAGATTATGAGGGCATCCAGGAATACTCCTAACATCTCATATGAAGGAAAAAGAATCCAGATTTACCCTGACATATCACCTGCCACATTAGACAGGAGACGCAGGATGAAAGAGGTCACCTCTGTATTACAAGCTGCCAGAATAAGATATCGTTGGGGTTTTCCCTTCAAGCTTACTATCCCACACAATGGCTCTACCTATACGGTCTTCAATATAATTGAGGGCAAAGAGCTCCTGATTAAGCTGGGCCTACTTCCACAGGAACCTCAGGGTCGTCCCCCTCTCACTCCAAGACCCTCACCAATATGGTCTACTCCCTCCACTAGACGTAACCAGAGGGATCAGAGGAGACTTTTCAATTCCTTCCAGAACCAACCAGTCTAACATTCCTTATGCACCTCTGACATTCTTCATGCCCTGCCTGTTTCTTCAGGTCCCTTTAAGAATGCTTCCTCTCCTGGACAAGAAAATGTAGATCTCACTCCTTCAAGCAAGCAATACATCTCCTCTCATTACATTCTGGCAGATAATATTCTTTTTTTTTTTTTTTTCTCTATGGGTTTTTCTTTTTGTTTGTTTTTTTCTCTTAGAGAAACCCTACACTATTTGCCAGCTATGTAGACTATGCGTTTGTGTCGCCTTACCATCCTTTTTATGCATTTGAACTTCAATAAGACTGTATACAAATGTTGATGTTGTTGGCTACTCATTTATGAGTTTCATATAGACATAATCCTTTGGTTATTTCTCATATGATCACCATGATCCAAACTTGTCTCACTCTAATTATTTTTTATTTTTTTATTTTTCTATGTTTGTTATTATACCTTTAACTGCACTAATGACTGGGAACATCCGCCGTTGTTAGATTGACCCCACTCCTGCTTGCAGGCTCTATAGTGCTACTGGGCCACTGTTGTTCACTATGAACATGCAGCAGGATAAGGATCTTTTTTTTGGTCCTTTATTTTTTCTTTTGTTTTATTTTCTATATTTCTGTTCTGACAGATTTACTCCTGTCTCAATGTTGTTGGTTCACACCAACATAACCACTGTCAAATTATTTTTGGCCCTCGTGGCCTGCAGACACATAACAATTACCAACTGTCATATTTTGTTACGTTGTACTTCTAAAGGTATTTTCAACTTTCTAAATCTATGTCCATTTGTTGTTAGAAATGGTAAAGAAAAATGGTATACTCTTCACAGTAGTGGACTTCTAATGCTATCCCTTTCCCCCGCTTTGACAAACCTCATACTGAATTGCACCAATATGATACCCCCTTGCATTATTGCTACTCTAGATATTTTATGGTGGTATGTTCTGCTGATATCACGACTTAATATTCATGATGGGTCTTAAAATAATTTCTCACAACACAAATGGTCTCAATTCCCCCAACAAACGTAAGAAAGCATTCCAGCAATATAAGAGACTGGGAGCAGATATTATCATGCTCCAAGAGACACATTTTGTCTCATCCAACCACCCTAAGTATTTTCACAAATCATACAACCAAGTTTATTTTACCACATTCACTAATAAGACTAGGGGGGTCGCCATCCTTATCCGTAACTCTCTAATCTTCGATATCCACAACATCTTTAAGGACCCAGACAGTCGTTTCATTATTCTAAAAGGGAGCATTAATAATCGGGCCATCACCATTGCCTCGGTCTATGCCCCAAATGATTCCCATACCTCCTTCTTCACCAAATTCTTTGAATCCATTGATAAATATCATTCCCCTCACTTGGTGATTGGAGGTGATTTTAACCTAGCCTCTCATCCAATTTTAGACAGAAGTAAAACCTCCCCTCACACCAAATCCTTCTCCAAGACCATTAACCGCCTCATCAATAAGCTGCAGCTCATTGACTCATGGAGAGCCCATAATACGGGTATTAAAGCATACACCCACTATTCACACCCACACGATTGCTATGCCAGGTTGGACTATCTATACTGCACCCCAATTCTGATGGCCAACTCCACTAAAGCACAAATTCTCCCTTGCCCCTGGTCTGATCACAACATTGTAACGTTTGAAACTTCATATATTGGTCTTGCTCCCTCTCCCTATAACTGGCGTCTTAATGACTCCCTCCTTACCGACCCAACTAACATCTCGACTATCTCCACACACATAGACAATTACTTCACAGAAAATGTTAATGAAGACACATCACCCACCTCGGTGTGGGTTGCCCACAAAGCGGTTCTAAGAGGTCATATTATCAATTTAGCAGCGACAAAAAATAAGGAGAGACAGGCTGACATTAAACGCCTTACCAATGACTTGCATCATCTATATAATAAACTACAACATACTACAACCTCTAATATCACCCAGCAGATCCAAGAAAAACGCAAAGCTCTAGATCTTATAATGTCAGCCAACACAGAGAAATCCCTTAGATTTTCCAAGGCCAAGTTCATGCTACACAGCAACACTACTTCAACGATGTTCGCTAGGAAGCTTAACCAGGACTGTAAGCCCACCCATATATACAAACTCAGAGACAATAAAGGAGATCTCGTTACTCACCCACAAGAGGTACTGAAGATCTTCACCTCTTTCTACAAGGACCTTATGTCAGCCCCCAAAAATGCTCCGAGCAACATTTCTAAATCTTGGCTTGAAGCATTAAGTCTCCCCTCTCTAACTCAACAACAAACCGATTCCCTCAATTCTCCTTGTACAGTTGATGAAATTTCTCAGATCATAAAATCCCTCAAATCCTCTACCGCCCCCGGCCCTGATGGATACACATCATCATATTACAAAAAATTTGCAACAAGAGTAGCCCCCAACCTAATGACATTATTTAACTACATTCTAGAGGGCAACAATTTCCCTGACGAAATGTTATTAGCAAACCTATCTCTTATCCCCAAACCTGGTAAGGATCATACCCTCCCTCAGAACTTCCGCCCGATTTCGGTATTGAATAATGACCTCAAGATCTTCGGTCGAAAGCTTGCCAACAGACTTGCTAAAGTCATTTCACCTCTGGTACACATAGATCAGTCAGGCTTCATCCCCAACAGGCAGATCACAGATAACATCAGACTAGTAACCAACATCATACAAGACGCCAACCTTCACACACGTCAGACATGCCTACTTAGCCTTGATATACACAAGGCATTCGATAGTGTCAGCTGGTCTTACCTGAACCATCTTTTACCCAGGTTTGGGATCACAGGCAAATTCTTACAAGGCTTTAATGCCTTATACCAGGCCCCACAAACTCGTATTAAAATTCCTGGGTACAATTCAGATTTTTTTTCCTTGGGTAGAGGAACTAGACAGGGCTGTCCCCTATCCCCACTCCTGTTCGCCCTGGCCATTGAGCCACTGGCTCAAGCCATAAGGAATAATACTGATATCAGGGGATACCACAAGGATCTTACAGAATATAAAATCAGCTTATACGCTGATGATGCACTACTTTATCTCACAAACCCGCTTACTTCTGTCCCGGTTCTTCTTAAAGAACTAAATCACTTTCATGATATCTCAGGACTTAAGATCAATTTAAATAAATGCTCGGCCTTACCCATAAACATCCCGCAAAATATTCTTAACCAGCTTCAACTTAACTTCCCCTTTAATTGGAACTCTTGCTCCATTAAATACCTGGGTGTCAACATCACTCCCAAACACAAAGATTTATTTCATGCCAACTACACCCCCCTTTTCTCTCAAATTAACTCTCTCCTTAAAACCTGGTCCACATACCACATATCCTTCCTTGGCAGAATCTGTGCTATCAAGATGAACATTATCCCGAAGCTCCTATATTACTTCCGTTCTCTCCCAGTCAATATCTCCAAAACTAAAATAGACTCCACTCAAAGGCTTATTAATAAATTTATCTGGGCAGATAAAAAACCCAGATATAGCTACGCTTTAATGCACAGACCCCAATCCAAGGGTGGACTGGGCCTCCCTAACATTTGGAAATATTTTTTAGCTGCTAGACTCTCCCAAATGTCACAGTGGTTCTCCTACTCACAAGATATCCCATGGAAAAGATTTGAATCATCTTCCATATCCCCTTTTCATCTTCAAGGGATTTTGTGGTCCAATTATGTCCTCTACCGAAATCTCATTAAACTTAACATAATAGTAGCTCATTTATTTCAATTATGGCTCAAAATTAAAGATACATACCAGTTAGCGTCACCTATCTCACCACTGACCTCATTTCTGGGAGACTCTAGACTAGCTTCGGCATACTCCGATAGATCCTCATTTTCATGCTGGTTGCATTCTAATATCACCACACTAGGCTCACTACAACATAAATGGAAATTCAAGCCCTTTGATTTCCTCCAAAGAGTAAATAATTTCCCGTCCACAGAACATGAGAGATACTTACAAATAAAAGCCTTCTTTTCCGCCCACTTCTCTCTTTCCACTCAACCAATCAACACACTATTTGAGAGAATATGCCTCTCTTCTTATAGAGATAAGGGTATAATCTCTAAACTATATCACTCCCTTAACGACTTCTCTACCCCTGACAAATCAAAACCTATGCTACAATGGGAATCTGATTTAAACCTCACTCTCCCTCCGGACACCTGGTATTCCATGTCAGAGAACCTTCGGAAGAGTAATAGGGCAATCTCCTTCAGAGAGACGCCACTAAAATTGTTTTCCCGTTGGTACCTTACTCCTTCCAGAATCCATTCCTTCTATCCAATTATCCCCCCTAACTGCTTTAGAGGTTGCCAGGTGGAAGGTACATTACTACATATTTTTTGGAGCTGCCCTCACCTAGACCAAATTTGGGCGGAAGCTTCAAACAGGTTTGAAAGTTCCTCTAAGCACAAATTTACTCTCACCCCCCAGATTTGTTTGTTATATGCTAATGTTCCAAACGTTCCTCCCCCCTGCAACAGGCTGTTTCATTCGCTATGTAGCTCCATCCAATGGATGATTGCTCTTAACTGGAGATCTAATACGGTACTATGGTCGCAGGTTTTGGACAGGATGGAAATGCTAAAACTCTCAGACAGGATCTGCCACACCCTTAATGACACTCTACATATTTTTAACGCCAAATGGTCTTATTGGTCTTTAGCACACTGAACCCACCTTCACTCATATTTCCATTTTTCAAAAACTGTTTATTATGTATCTGGACGTTTAAAGATGCTCTTCCTTATATACCTTAATAAATAATAAAGTTTATTTCTGCTACCATATGTGACATATGACTTTTAGGCTTTGTACCTCTATTGTTTATATATGTTTATTGCAAATACCTCAATAAAAACTTTTGTAATCAAAATAAATTTTGGACAAAAGCTGACATCAGATTGTTGTAGGATCACTACGAAGGCGCTATTTTTTGTACAATTTTCTGATCGTGTGTACGGGCTTAAAGGGGGGCGGTGTCAGTGCATTTACAGCTGCTGTGTGGAAGGGAAAGCTGACAAACTGCATAGTTGGAGATAGGGGTCAGGTATAGTTATATAGTTAGTCAGGTTGAAAAAAGACACAAGTCTAGTTAAATCTAGTTCAACCCAAAAAAATTATAAAAAATGTCATACAATCCCATATACAGGGCTCAAAATTTCAAGCCCTGAGCTACTAGCCAGGCCTCAAGTGTTACTCGCCACCAGTTGCCCCACCTAACAGCCCATTCATACACTGCCCCGCACCTAATTGCGCCCCTAAACACGCCCTTGTAGATTATCTCATGGAATGACACTGTTAAATGTTTAATGCAGAATTAAGTTACACAATTTAATATTACCAACAACTTTAACAAAATGGGACAGGGCATGGGGGCAGACCAGAGGGACAGGGCACTGGGGGCAGACCAGAGGGACAGGGCACTAGAACCGGGTCTCTTCCCTATTCTCTTGCAACACCCATCCATCCAGTCTCCTCTGCAACTCCCATCCATCCTCTCTCTCTCTCTCCTATTCATCTCATCATCAGGAGCCCCTGTGTGCGGCTCCACGCTTGCATGTCCCCACTTCCCCCTTTTATTCAGGCTGGCAGTGAGTAGAGGAGCTGCAGCACAGCGGAAGGGAGTACAATCCAGCGCCGAGATCCACACAACTGCACAGCCATTGACACCATAGCATAGGCAGAACTGCTGGACACTTACATAGAGCACAAGGAGAAGAAAACTGCACAAACTGGAAGGCTGTCGCTCTCATGTCAGGGCAACTTTCAGTGAGGGCTGCACTGCCTACCTGGGACACCCGGAGTGGTAATTTTCGCAATCCTCCACCTCACTCATTACTACTTCCTGCTCCCAGCTCCCCAGCTACATTGGTCAGGGGGAGGGGGGCAGGCTCAGAGAGGTCATACTGTTAGGTCCCATGGCTTAATGAGAATTGTAAGGAGAGTACCTGTGTACTGCTCTGCCTGTGCGCGGCTCACCAGACTACTTTTCCCGAGCATGCGCCTTTCCTCTTCGGCCGCCAATCACATCGGGGTTCTAAGTGTAGGTACAGATTGGAGGGAGATTGGTCATGCAGCCCTGTCATCACTCGCCCCCAGCTGAAATCCACTCGCCAAATGCTAGTAATTTTGAGGGCTGCCATATACACAATCCTACACCCACAGTTGATCCAGAGCAAGGTGAAAAACCCCAGCAAAGCATCCAGTTTGCTACAGCAGGGGAAACAATTCCTTCCTGATCCCTGAGGGGCAATCGGATATTCCCTAAATCAATTTTACCTATAAATGTTAGTACTCAGTTATATTCAGGGCCGTCATCAGGAATTATGGGGCCCCTTACACAGCTTCGGGCATGGGCCACCTGGAGCAGAGAACCCCAGGGGGGGGGGGGGGTGCTGCCGCCTGAAATAAATTGAGAAGCGCGGGGAGGGGGGGCTGCCACGAATTTAGAAGCAGGGGGGGCCTTTACTAAAAAAAAAAAAATAAAGAAAAATATATATAAAAAAAGGGGGTAGCCATCCGGGGCCCTGGGGACCTCTGGGCCCTTTAATGAAAAGGAAAAAAGAAAGAAATAAAAATATATTTATTATTTTTAAAAGGGGGGACCTCTGGGCCCTTTAATAAAACATTTTTTTTACAAAAATAAATTACAAAAAAAGGGGGGTTGCCTTTCCGGGACCTTTGGACCCTTTAATAAAAATAAACCTCTGAGCCCTTTAATAAATATATATATGGGGACCTGGGGACCCCCAGACCCCTAAAAAAAAAAATTGTCCCTTTAATAAAAAAATAAATAACAATTATATTAAAAATATATTTTTTTTATAAAAAATAAATAAAAAGGGGGGGTTGCCATCCAGGGCCCTGGGGTCCTAAAAAAAAAATGGACCCTTAATATCCCAACTGTTTACCTCTAATATACATTCACATAGATACTCTATTTATCTTTCAAACCCATTCAGTTATATGACATACCGCCCTCACACAACTTTCCAACCTTTTTTCATTTTTTTTTTCCTGTCATGAATTTTACTGCTTGCCATCAATTATGCCCTAATGATCAAAATATTGTTATTATTATTAAATTTATATAATTATATCAATTTACGTTGAATTTGTGTGACTGTATTTTTACACCACAAATGCTTTATTATTATATGGTCTAATCATGCTCTCTAATTGTACTAGTATGTGCTGTTCCTAGGGATCTTTGGCAACCAGTTTCCTTTCATGCGACCTATACACATCATTACATACACACCCACAGGTCTTATTTTAAAGTTCCAATCCTACCCTTTTTGTTTTTTACCCCCCCTTTTTTTTCTCTTTTACCAAAATACCCCCCATGTTCTCTATCTGTTTTTCTATTTTATGTTTTACAGATTTTATATCACCCTGCATCCAGTATGCATTATACATATACATTCAAACTTGGTGACCGTTGGCCCGCCCCTGCTGCTGTATCCGCTTTGGATCACACCTGATACCCAATCATGTTTTTTCTAATGTATCTTACTAATCATGTAATTTGCTTGTACTAATTTTATGAATCTGTATATATTATTTATGTCTAAATTGTAATTATTTAATGTCATGAACTTTACTGCCTGCCGTTAATTATGCCCTAATGATCAATTTTTTATTATTAAATGTATATAATTATATCAACTTATGTTGAATTTATGCGGCTGTATTTTTACATCACGAATGCTTTATTATTATATGTAGGGTTGTCCAGATACCGATACCAGTATCGGTATCGGGACCGATACCGAGTATTTGTGGGAGTACTCCCGCAAATGCCCCCGATGCCTCAATTGAATACTTGCACCCCCCCTCGCCGCCACCGCCGCTGCAACGAAAGCCGCAATGAAAGCCGCCGCCGCATGGTTAAACAGCGTGCGGGGAACATCACAGTTTTCATTTGAATAGCTGTTTTCCCTGCCGCGCATAGACACTCCCCCTTGCTCAGGATTGGATGGGTGATCGTGATCTGTCCAATCCCGAGGCAAGGGGGAGTGTCTATGCGCGGCGGCAAAAACAGCTATTCAAATGGAAGCTGTGATGTTCCCCGCACGCTGTTTAACCATGCGGTGGCGGCTAGGTATCGGGGGAAATGGCTGCATATGTGGGGGACATGGCTGCATATGTGGGGGACATGGCTGGAGGGACATGGCTGCATATTTGGGGGACATGGCTGGGGGGACATGGCTGCATATGTGGGGGACATGGCTGGGGGGACATGGCTGCATATGTGGGGAACATGGCTGCATATGTGGGGGACATGGCTGGGGGAACATGGCTGCATATGTGGGGGACATGGCTGGGGGGACATAGCTGCATATGTGGGGGACTTGGCTGCATATGTGGGGGACATGGCTGCATATGTGGGGGACATGGCTGGGGGGACATGGCTGCATATGTGGGGGACATGGCTGGGGGGGACATGGCTGCATATGTAGGGGACATGGCTGCATATGTGGGGGACATGGCTGCATATGTGGGGGACATGGCTGGGGGGACATGGCTGGAGGGACATGGCTGCATATATGGGGGACATGGCTGGGGGGACATGGCTGCATATATGGGGGACATGGCTGCATATGTGGGGGACATGGCTGCATATGTGGGGGACATGGCTGCATTTGGGGACACATTTAAAAAAAGTATCGGTATTCGGTATCGGCGAGTACTTGAAAAAAAGTATCGGTATTTGTACTCGGTCCTAAAAAAGTGGTATCGGGACAATCCTAATTATATGGTCTTATTATGTTTTCCAATTGTACTATCATGTACTGTTCCTAGGGATCTTTGGCATTCCGTTTCCTTTCATGTGACATATCCCACAGGTCTCATTTAAAGTCCCAATCCTACCCCTTCTGGTCTTTACACATATACAGTGCGGAAAATAAGTATTTGAACACCCTGCTATTTTGCAAGTTCTCCCACTTGGAAATCATGGAGGGGTCTGAAATTGTCATCGTAGGTGCATGTCCACTGTGAGAGACATAATCAAAAAAAAAAATCCAGAAATCACAATTTATGAATTTTTAACTATTTATTTGTATGATACAGCTGCAAAGAAGTATTTGAACACCTGTCTATCAGCTAGAATTCTGACCCTCAAAGACCTGTTAGTCTGCCTTTAAAATGTCCACCTCCACTCCATTTATTATCCTAAATTAGATGCACCTGTTTGAGGTCATTAGCTGCATAAAGACACCTGTCCACCCCATACAATCAGTAAGAATCCAACTACTAACATGGCCAAGACCAAAGAGCTGTCCAAAGACACTAGAGACAAAATTGTACACCTCCACAAGGCTGGAAAGGGCTACAGGGAAATTGCCAAGCAGCTTGGTGAAAAAAGGTCCACTGCTGGAGCAATCATTAGAAAATGGAAGAAGCTAAACATGACTGTCAATCTCCCTCGGACTGGGGCTCCATGCAAAATCTCACCTCGTGGGGTCTCAATGATCCTAAGAAAGGTGAGAAATCAGCCCAGGACTACACGGGAGTCGCTGGTCAATGACCTGAAAAGAGCTGGGACCACCGTTTCCAAGGTTACTGTTGGTAATACACTAAGACGTCATGGTTTGAAATCATGCATGGCACAGAAGGTTCCCCTGCTTAAACCAGCACATGTCAAGGCCCGTCTTAAGTTTGCCAATGACCATTTGGATGATCCAGAGGAGTCATGGGAGAAAGTCATGTGGTCAGATGAGACCAAAATAGAACTTTTTGGTCATAATTCCACTAACCGTGTTTGGAGGAAGAAGAATGATGAGTACCATCCCAAGAACACCATCCCTACTGTGAAGCATGGGGGTGGTAGCATCATGCTTTGGGGGTGTTTTTCTGCACATGGGACAGGGTGACTGCACTGTATTAAGGAGAGGATGACCGGGGCCATGTATTGCGAGATTTTGGGCAACAACCTCCTTCCCTCAGTTAGAGCTTTGAAGATGGGTCGAGGCTGGGTCTTCCAACATGACAATGACCCGAAGCACACAGCCAGGATAACCAAGGAGTGGCTCTGTAAGAAGCATATCAAGGTTCTGGCGTGGCCTAGCCAGTCTCCAGACCTAAACCCAATAGAGAATCTTTGGAGGGAGCTCAAACTCCGTGTTTCTCAGCGACAGCCCAGAAACCTGACTGATCTAGAGAAGATCTGTGTGGAGGAGTGGGCCAAAATCCCTCCTCCAGTGTGTGCAAACCTGGTGAAAAACTACAAGAAACGTTTGACCTCTGTAATTGCAAACAAAGGCTACTGTACCAAATATTAACATTGATTTTCTCAGGTGTTCAAATACTTATTTGCAGCTGTATCATACAAATAAATAGTTAAAAAAAATCATACATTGTGATTTCTGGAATTATTTTTTTATTATGTCTCTCACAGTGGACATGCACCTACGATGACAATTTCAGACCCCTCCATGATTTCCAAGTGGGAGAACTTGCAAAATAGCAGGGTGTTCAAATACTTATTTTCTGCACTGTATATGCAGGGATGGAGGCCTGTAGGTGTATAATCCCAGGTAGAGATAGGTCTTACCCCTTGTGCAAACTTTAACAGTTACAAACACAAAGCTTAAGGCCTCGTACACACGATAGGATAGCCAGAGGACAACGGTCTGATGGACCGTTTTCATTGGTCAAAACTGATAGTGTGTGGGCCCCATAGGTTATTTAACCTTTGGTTAAAAAAAAGCCAACTTGCTTTAAAATGTAACTGATGGATATACCTAACCGATAGGTCAAAACCGATCGTTAGTAGGCACGACCATCAGTTAAAAATCCATGCATGCTCAGAATCAAGTTGACGCATGCTTGGAAGCATTGAACTTCATTTTTTTTAGCACGTCTTTGTGTTTTACGTCACCGCGTTCTGACACGATCGGTTATTTAACCGATGGTGTGTGGGGGCGACGGACCAGTAGTCAGCTGCATTGGTTAACCAATGACACCGGTCCTTCGGACCATTCTCATCGGATGGACTGATCGTGTGTATGAGGCTTAACAGTTCCTTCACTTTCACTACAATCACTCCTCGTAGTTCTTCAGTACTCTGAGCTCCTGGTTTCTCACTAGACCCTCTGATTCTCTGCCACTGAATACTTTGCGCTCCTCCAATCTTCATTGTGGTATCTTCCTCAATAGTAATACCCTCGCTTCTCTGCTGGGTCCCTAGCTTGGCACTCTAGATACCTCTTAAGCTTCACTCCCCCTGACCTGCTTGGTCCCTGTCCTGACACACAAGTCTGCTCTTTAAGCGTCACCTCCGCTGGCTGGGTCCCTGGCTTGATTCCCACTGAAGTTTCCTGATTGTTCACCGTCCCTGGTTGGTGAGGATACTGCTCTGGTACTTGCTTCAGTTACTCACTGTGGTCCCTGGTGAAAAGGCAGCTAGCCCCTTACTGGCGACAGCTTCCCCTCTACCTCTGACCACGACAGGTTCTCTGACCGACAGAATCGTCACTTTTGGTTGGACTGAAAGCTGCAGTCCCAACCTTGTGTTGCTCTCTTGTTTCTGGATAGGCCCTCAGACAGGCCTAGCAGCCAGATGTGCCCTGAATAGTCCCTATCTCTGGCCTACCAACCTGGGCAACACAACACACATCCACCCAGACAGCCGTCCAGGTGGAACAGACCACAGATCACCTGACCTTACACAAATATATAGGTTCTCCACCAGGCCAAGGGATTCAAGATAACCCCTGCCCATTTGCTAAGATACCCTATATACCCATAACCTGACCTTGTGTTGTCCTTCTGGTATCTAGTACTACCAAGTACCCGGCCACCTAGTGGTAAAAGAGAAAAGTGAAACAAGGCCAAACTTAGGGAGAAATCAATACATCTTTACCAATCAACCAGGATAACTACTCCTGGCAAGTAAATTTGTGAGGAGCAACCCTGCCTAAACTCCAGGGTTCTACATCATCATTGTTTTTTCATCTTTAATTTTATTTTGTGGTTCATTTCTGGCCGGTGGTCAGTTTTGGCTTCTGCCCTGCCCATAGCTGTTTCATTCATAGAAGCTGTAGCATTACCTCTGTAAATGGAGGAGGTGGGAGAAAAGGACGCCTGTAGCCCGGCACTCTTGATGAATGGCTGCAGCTCCCTCAGTTCTATCAAACTCTACTACACTAGACAATTATGGTGGCAGGAGTTGAGGGGTGGGGGAGATTTCTACTCAGGGCTGGTTCACACCACAAATACACACTCTAGATCCATTCTGGATGCATAAAATAATAATAAACAATAAAAATAATAATAATAATGACAGGTCATTGCTGGTGAGAGCAATGCATAAAATAATAATCAAATATAAAAGTAATAATAATGATAATCACAGGTCATCGCTGGTGAGAGCAATGCATAAAATAATAATAAAACATAAAAGTAATAATAATGACAGGCCATCGCTGGGGGGGGGGGGGGGGGGGGGGGAATTAATGCATAAAATAATAATAAAATATAATAATAATAATAATGACAGGTTATTGCTGGTGAGAGCAATGCATAAAATAATTATAAAATATAATAATAATAATGACAGGTCATCGCTGGGGGAGAGCAATGCATAAAATAATAATAAAATATGATAATAATAATAATAATGACAGGTCATTGCTGGTGAGCGCAATGCATAAAATAATTATAAAATATAATTATAATAATAATGACAGGTCATCGCTGGTGAGAGTAATGCACTGACTGGAGTAATAATAATAATAATCATGATGTGTGTTCTGGTGAGAGTGGATCAGACATGAAGATATAGAATAGTAGTGTTAGGTAGGTATGTGTGAGCTCCGGGGTTGTAATATATGACACGTACAGTATATTGTACAATAATAATAATAATAGAGTCACGTGTGCGATGATCGCTGGTGAGAAGGGGAAAGAATGGTGGGCGGGTCGGTCAGGGTAACAGTGGGAGGGGCAGAGGAAGTGCCAGACCGGATGTGGGGCTGTGTGTTGGTTCACGGCGTCGAAGTAAGGGGAAAGAGGAGGGGTCAGGTGAGGGCCAGCCCCGCCCTCTCTTTTGCTCTCCCATGCTGCACTGCGCTCCAGGAGTAGGAGGAGGAGGGGAAGAAGGAAGAGCGGCGGTAGTAGTGGTGGATGTCGGGCCGCCTGTGCTCGCTATGTTGCAGTAAGTTGGGGCCTACTGCCTCCAGTCCCCGTCTATGAGGCCCGAGCCCGCGTCTGAAGCGGTCACCGATCCCGGCGGTAAGTAAGGACGAGCATGGGATTTAGGCCCGAGGTTGGGGGAGGGAGAGTGAGTACAAGGCCGCACTGGACCGGAAAAGGGGGCACACAGGATCCGGCGTGTATGTAGAGGGATGATGTTTACATTGGTGTGTCTCTGTGTACTACAAAGAACAGTGTGCGTGCGTGTGTGTGGTGTGAGGGGGGAAATCGGTGGTTATCTAGTGTAGTGGGGGAGGATCAGTGTTATGTTTTTATATAGAGTGTGTGTAAATCAGTGTTATATAGGGGGGAGAGCATCAGTGTTATGTTTTTATATAGTGGGGGGAATCGGGGTGTGTGTATATAGTGGAGAGGTGCAGCGTGTGGGGAAGAGGGGGGGGGACCGGCATTGGTGTGTGGAGAAGGGGGGACTGGCGTGTAGGGAAGAGGGTGTACGACTGGGTTGGCATGTGGGGGAGAGGACCTGTGTGTGGGGACCAGTGTAGGGGGGACTGGCGTGTGGGGACGGGAAGGGGGACCAGTGTAAGGGGATCGGCGTGGGGACGAGGGGGTACTGGTGTTGGCGTGTGGAGACAGGGGGTTGGCGTGTAGGGGGGGCCGACGTGTGGGGATGAGAGGGGGATTGGTGTTAGTGTGTAGGAACGAGGGGTGCGGACGAGAAGGGGGACCGGCGTTGGCGCGTGGGGACGAGGAGGGATCGGCGTGGGGACGAGGGGGTACGGGCGTTGGTGTGTGGAAAACGGGGGGGGGGGGGGTTGGCGTGTGGGGATGAGAGGGGGGACCAGCGTGTAGGGATGAGGGGGGGACCGGCGTGTTGGGACGAGAAGGGGAACCAGTGTAGGGGGATCGGCGTGGGGAAGAGGGGGGGATCGACGTTGGCACGTGGGGAAGCGGGGGATCGGCGTCTGCGCGGGGACGAGGGGGATCGGTGTTGGCGCGCAGGAAAGAGGGGGGGTTGGCGTGAAGGGAGGAGGGGGGGGCGTGGTGTGGGAAACTGTTTTCATAATCTATTAGTTGCCCGATTAGGCAGTTTATTCTTCAGTATCTCTATGCTGTGGTAAATATAAATAACCAACTATATGGGTGGGGAGAAAAATCTCTAATTCACTCTGAGAAAAACAGACAGAAGAGATATATTGTACTATTAGGAGAGGTATACTGTATGTACTATTATGCTGGCCATACAAAAACACTGTTTTCCTTAAAATAAACATTTTATTTTAAGAACGTTTGATTTTTCTAATCGTTATTGGGTCAAATCAATGTTTAATTTCCCTCAGTGATGGGAAATGTTAGTTTTACTCGCTCGCCAAATGGCCCGATGTGAATGTGTCGGCAGCTACAATATTTGCAGTCGCTGGCTTTTAATTTTTTGAACAATGACTGTAGTTCCTCTTTATTAACCACTTCAATACTGCACACCGTCACATGACGTCCAAAAAGGGAATCTCCCATCCTGGGTGGACGTCATATGATGTCCTGTACTTTGTGTGGTGATATCTGAATGATGCCTGCACCTAGAGGCATCATTCAGAATGATGCCTGCACCTAGAGGCATCATTCAGATATCATAGCGCCGGTTCCGCTGCTTTTATCGTTCTCATAAGAGGGGACATCCCCCCTCCTGCCACCAGCCGGTGCTTTTCCGGGCCCTCCCGTGCCATCGGGGGCCCGGAGAGACGATCGATGTGTGCCGGATGGGAGGCATAGAGATGACTGGTGACTAGATGGCCCGGGCGCGATGTGATGACGTCACGCCCGGGTCCCCGTAAGTAAACAAACCGCAATTGCGGCTAGTAAGAATGAGATCTGTGATTTTTTTTTTTTTTTTTTTCACAATCTCATTCTGTTCAGCCTGGAGGAGAGATGTGGGGTCTTATTAAACCCTGCATCTCTCCTTAAAGAGGACCTGTCACACACGATTCCTATTACAAGTAGGGTTGTCCCGATACCAGTATCGGGACCGATGCCGAGTATTTGCGGGAGTACTTGTACTCCCGAAAATACCCCCGATACCCAAATAGAATACTTCCCCGCCGCCGCCACATCGAAACCCGCCGCCGCACGGATTAAACAGTGTGCGGGAACATCACAGCTTTCATTTGAATAGGTGTAGTGTTCCCGCTGCGTATAGACACTCCCCCCTTGCTCGGGATTGGATGGGTGATCGTGATCTGTCCAATCCCGAGCAAGGGGGGTGTCTATACGCACGGGCAAAAAAGCTATTCAAATGAATGCTGTGATGTTCTCCGTGCAGCGGCGGCTAGGTATGAGGGACATGGCTGCGGGGATATGGCTGCATATGTGGGGGACATGGCTGGGGGGACATGGCTGCATATGTGGGGGACATGGCTGGGGGGATATGGCTGCTGGGACATGGCTGCATATGTGGGGGACATGGCTGGAGGGACATGGCTGCATATGTTGGGGACACATTTAAAAAAATTATCGGTATTCGGTATCAGCGACTACTTGAATAAAAGTATCGGTATTTGTACTCGGTCCTAAAAAAGTGGTATCGGGACAACCCTAATTACAAGGGATGTTTACATTCCCTGTAATAGGAATAAAAGCGATCAAACATTTTTTTTTTTTGTGTAAAAAATAAAACGTCTCTGTCCCCGGTAGGTCGTGCTAAGAAGCGAACGCACGCGTACGTCCTGCCCACATATGTAAACGTCATTCAAACCACATGTGAGGTGTCGCCGCGTGCATTAGAGCGTGTGCAAAAATTCTAGCACTAGACCTCCTCTGTAACTCTAAACTGATAACCTGTAAAAAAATTAAAGCGTTGCCTATGGAGATTTTTAAGTAACGAAGTTTGGCGCCATTCCATGAGTGTGCGCAATCTTAAAGCATGACATGTTGGGTATCTACTCGGCGTAACATCATCTTTCGTATTTTACAAAAAAAAAGTTGGACTAACTTTACTGTTTTCTTTTTTTAATTCATGAAACCATTTTTTTACCCCAAAAAAAAACGGTTTAAAATATTATTGCTCAAATACCGTGCAAGATGAAAAGTTGCAATGACCGCCATTTTATTCCCTAGGGTGTCTGCTAAAAAAAACATATATAATGGTTGGGGGTTCTGAGTAATTTTCTAGCAAGATAATAATTTGTACATGTAGGAGAGAAGTGCCAGAATAGGCCCGGTATTGAAGTGGTTAATTCCCTTGGATCAGTAACCAAGCAGGCTATGGCCATTTTTAGGAGCATTCACCAATGGCAGCCTCCATGATTCCCATAATCTACAGGTGGATATTTCCCTGTGGCTGCATTCACATCTCCATATTTTCAAACCATTAAAGCGGACCTGAAGTTGTAACAAACAGCGAGCAGGCAGCCTTTTATTGCACATGTTTTGTAATAAATTGCCCCTACCTGCCTGTTCGCGATCTTCTCTGGCACTGTAAACAGAGCTGTGCATGTGCAGCTCAGCTTACAGTGCTGTGCCAGTCTGAGTCCTGCGATGACTGGCTCCTGTTTATGTGCAGAAGTGACATCCTCATGCATCGGCCAATGAAGATGGCTGAAAACTGACACTAGTGAAGGAACATTGGAAGGGCAAGTTTATCTCTTTTAGTTCCCGAATGGCACCAGAAACGTTATGCTATTTGTTTTGCACACGTGGGAAAAGCTTTTTTTATTTCATTTTTTTTGTGCACATTTGTGATGCTTGGATGCCAAACAAAGGGTGTCCAGGGAGGTTTTTAAAGTAAATTGGGCTGCCTGGCAGCAAAGTTAATGCAACAGTTTTTTTTCTTTCAGTGTTTTTTGTATTTCCTGTGAATGGCTGACTCTATTTTGCTCTGTGAGGGCGTATATATCAGTGACAGCAATATTCCCACTTCTTACCTGCCAGCTTTGCCCATTTGTGTGACAGCACTCTCCTAACTGTAGGGGTGTATATTACAGTGGCAGCGATTCCTCCTGGCTGGCTCTGAGCATTTATACCCAGCCTAAGTATGCCGTGTATAACTGTATAGGCAGAGAAGGAAAGCCTGTCGGTGAACGTGAATTATGGATATGTGTTAAATGGGTACAGAAAATGCTGTCAACCGTTGCATGCCTGTTTGTGACAGAAAAATGAATGTTACTGCTGCAGGATTTACAGCAAACAGTCGGCTCACTTCTAAAAGCAATCTAAGCAGCTAATTAGCTGCTGGTTACAAGCAGCGGGAGTAGATGTTCACCCCACCGCTTTTCGCAAGCAAATCATAGAGGCAGCCAAAGAATAAAACCGTTACTTCTGGGTTCCCCCGGTGCCATTTTTTAAAATGTATTGCATTTGATCACACTGATCTTGGTGTTATCAATGCTTTTGGACCCCTTTCACACTGAAGCATTTTTACAGCGTTTTAGCGTTAAAAATAGCGCTCTTAAAATGCTCAAACAGCTCTCCATGCATCTTAATGGACCCTTTCAAACTGAATCCTGCAAGCAGCATCTTTGGAGAAGCTTTTGAGCGCTGCAAAAAACGCTCCAAAAACCGCCCCTCTCCATTGAAATGAATTGAAAGGTGCTGTAAAAACGCCTTACCCTTTCACACTGAGGCACTGCAAAAACGCCCTAAAAATTTAGGGTCTTAGCAGTGCTTTACCAGCACATTGGGATTGCAGATAAGGCTTTGCTGTAATCACGCTAGAAAAACCCTGTAATAACGCTTGAAAAACGCCTCAGTGTGAAAGGGGCCTTAAGGGCAGAGAAGAGATTTAGGGTCTTATTGACCCCAGATATCTCCATAAAGTACCTGTCAGTGACTACCTATTGCTCTCATAAGGAATGTTTACATTTCTTGTGCCGGTTTAAACAGGAGCGACTTAGCTGCCTGACAAGTCGCGCTCCGTTCTGTATTATGGAACCATTCTAATAGGAGCGACTCAAGTCGCTCCGACTTAAAAAAGGGTTCCCTTACTACTTTGGGACGACTTCAGGGCGACTTGCATTTACTTTAATACAGAAGTCATTTTGCAAGTCGCCTCTGCAGTCGTGTGCAGATCGCCTTGTAGAGTCGCGCTGCAAGTTGTGCTGCCCCCGAGTGAACTGGCACTAAAGGTGCTTAAAATTTTATAAAATTTTCTTTTTTTAAGGTACCCTCATCCCTTCGTGCTCGTCTACAAAGGCAAGCAAATGCGTAGATTCCACATGCACGCAAACGGCAATCGTACCTCACATGTGAAGTATCGCCATGAACGTCAGATCATGCCCAGTAATTCTAGCACCGGATCTCCTGTGTCAATCTAAAGCCATAACCTTTTAAGGCGTCAGCTATTGGTAAATAAAATTTCCGAAATTTGTTGCGGTTGCATGGGTGAGCTCAATTTTAAAGCGTGACATGTTTGGTATCTATTTACTCGGCATAACATTATCTTTCATATTTTACTGAAAAATGCATTATGTATTTTTTTTTTTTTTTTGCATTAAAATTCTATTTATTTTTTTTACAAGAAATTGCAACACCCACCAACTTATTCTCTAGGGCCTCTGCTTTAAAACAAAACATATGGTGTTTGGGGGTTCTACTTAATTTTCTAGTAAAAAAAAAAAAATATATTAAAAGTCACCATAAAGCCCCTTTAATTTTTAAAAGCACCTCTGTCTAATAAATAAATGTTATTCCTTGGACAGGTAGTTTCACACCCCCGATACTCATCGTGTCATGGTCGGCTTGTTTTTCAGGAAAGTCTTTTATCATGCTAAATACTTGGGTGAGAAGCCTTTTGATGGAAGCTGGTACTGTGTGACACCCAGACTAGGGCAATGAAGAACCTGTTCAGCACCGCTGTGAGCGAAGCTAGCTGCCCTGAAACAAATCTTTATCCTAACAGTTGGATTAGATGGCAGCTTCTATCAAAGGCTTCTTGGACTAATATTTATCTTTTATTATAGAGCAACTTTGTCACTTTTGGCCAAACAAGTGCATGGTCAGATCTGTGCAACTGTGACAATGTGGTACCCCTGCCAAAGCCTTTGGAGGACTAAAGAAAACTCGCCCTGCAATTGCATGCATGATTAGACTTTCTATATTACCAGAATGAGAACCATGAACATCTCTCTGCCAGTTATCTGTGTACATAGAGGCACTCTACACCAGGACTCGGAAAGTGCCAGTGTGCCCTTTATTCTAGTATGCTGTGCTGTCTATTTACCATGTTTTAAGGGTAGAGGCTTTGTGGTTTGCTTTTTGTACCTGTATCTGCTTTGATTTGCTTTTCAGGTTTTTAGCCCCGGTTCACATTGCAGCGAATTGGTGGCTATTGCATTTGCGGCGCCGCACCGAGTGGGTTTACTACAACCACTTAAGTAACATTGGAGCTGACTACTAAAACGTGTATCTAAATCCAATAATAATGTAAGGCTGCTTTCACATTGGGGATAGAGCTGCGGTGGCGGTATAGCAGCACGATTTTTAGCGCTGCTATACCGTCGTATTTACCGTGGTATTCGGCCGCTAGCGGTGCGGTCTTAACCCCCGCTAGCGGCCGAAAAGGGGTTAATATGGCACGGTATTACCGTGGTTTCCTATTGATTTCAATGGGAAGGAGCGGTGAACACACCGCTCCTATACCACAGTAAAGATGCGGCTAGCAGGACTTTTGGAGCAGTCCTGCTAGCGCACCGCTTCAGTGTGAAAGCCTTCGGGCTTTCACATTGAACACTACAGGGCAGGTTTTTTTCATGCGATATAGCAGCGCTATTTTTAGCGCCGTACCGCATGAAAAACGCTTCAATGTGGAAGGGGCCTTACTGCTTGCCAGACCTTCAGTGTAGTGGCTGCATTAAAGTGTTAATAAACCCACAACAGTATAATCAGTCTGTCAACAAAATCATGCTTGTTGTGCTCACTGTGGAACCTAAGGGGGAAATCATCTGCATTGTGTAAAAAGGCTGTTTGATCCCATCTTCTCTGATCCTCACCTTCTTCCACTGTCTGCAATCCATCTCCTGATAGAACAGTGCATTGAAGGCACTCTGCACATGCTCAGTTTGGTGTGTATTGCTAGATTTTATTTTCTTCCATGGGATGGTGCATGTTACCAGCACTGTCCTGACAGAGGGTCAGGAGTCCATACTGAGAACCATATTGGAGGAAGTATAGACATGAATCTTAATCAACTGAAGTCGGCTGAACCTTCTTGTTTATGCTAGAAAGAGACCCCATCAGCCTAGCTAAAGGAAGAGGGAATATACTTTCCATTCTGGCGGTCCATGTCTTGGAACTCAGCTGGGCCAATACCTGTTGTACCCCTCATCGCCTAGAGGGAGGGGCCTCCTAGGGGCAGAGGAGGAGTCACCTAGGCGGTCCCTAGGTGGAAGTAGGACAGGAAGTCCCACTCCTAACGAAGCCCCCCGCCCAAAAAAAAGTCATGCAAAATGTGGGCTGTATAGAGGCGAGGAGTGCTTAAAGCGGAAGTTCCACTTTTAAGGGAAACCATGTTTTAAAGTAGGGTTGTACCGATACTAGTATCGGTATCGGGACCGATACCGAGTATTTGCGCTAGTACTTGTACTCGCGCGAATACTCCCGATACCTAAATAGAATACCTTTTTTTTTTTTTTTTGAGTGCGGGGTGGAGTGCGGAGCACTCAGAGGGACCATGGCTGAACTCAGAGGGACCATGGCTGAACTCAGAGGGACCATGGCTGCATTTGGGGACACGTGGCTGCATTTAAAAAGTATCGGTATTCGGTATCGGCGAGTACATGAAAAAAAGTATCGGTACTTGTACTCGGTCCTAAAAAAGTGATATCGGGACAACCCTACTTTAAAGGAAAGCAAACTATTTATTTTATGTAGTATAGGTAGGAGCGGTAGAAGTCCTGTCTTCCACTTGAAATGTATTGGTCTTCTCCAGTATTTTAGCTAGTTGAGTATCTAATGTGTGGATTTATTGGTGGCCGGCCTGAGTCTCGTGTCTTCAGAGTAATTGGCTGTTTCTAGAATTCCTGACACTTCAAGTCTTGTAAAGCTTTTGTCCTGAGCACTTTTCTTCATTCTCTTTGCTTAGAATAGCTCACAAAGGGATCTCTGGTGGGGGATTGTTTTTCCCAAAGACCGACAGGCTGATTTAATGTGGTCTTTTCTATTAACCAAACTCCACTCCCTTTACTTTCCCAAAGCATATTTATCGTGGCTCGCTGGGCAGACAAATGACTTTTTTTTGCAGTGAGTGCATTAATGTAAAACATGATTTAACTTTTCTTTCTTTTTTTTTTTTAAACATCCTAGTTATCTTTGAATTATCTTCATAAGACTTGTGGGGTATTGCGAAACGCTAAACATTCTGAAGAGACTTTTTACTAACTTGTGGGTGTAAACGAGACCCCCCCCCCCCTGCCCCCACCTTGCTTTTAAAGGATAAACCCTTCAAGCCTGCTCAGCTTTGGGAAGTCTTTACCAGGGCTTACCATCTGCCTGTTAGGGCTGCCTGACTGCGTAGCCTAAGAGAAGATCGTCCATTTCCTTTGTCCACACCAACAGTCAGCTATTGTGTATAGGTGGACGCGGCTGCTTGAATTGCCGACAAGAGGCTATATATCTGATATGATACAGTCACCGTTTGGGTGATAAGCTGATAATTCACTGTTCATGGCTCAAATTTTTTTCCCTGTTGAGTCTGCAGAAATATAAACTAGGTGTGGCCCAGCAAGTACCACCCAGATCAACAAAAGTCCTTTTGAAATCAGCAGAGTTGGGTGATGCCCGCAGCTCGTATTTGAGCCCATTCAGCAGGAATTGGACAACGTTTGCACCAGGGATTCAATTTATATGATTTAAATCGCTAGTAAAAATGCTTGATTTAAAGCCACTCCCATTTTTTTTTTTTAAATCATAATTTTTAAAGGGAAACAGTCATCTGTCCCTCAGCAGCTCCTCCTCTGACCCCCCTGTTGACTTACCGATCATCCCATTCACTTTAATGGGATGGCAGGTGAGTGGATGCCCACTAACAGGCGCTGCCATGATGGATCGGAAAATAAATCGCCCAGCTCTAAATTTAAAATCTTCTTTTTTTTTTATCCACCCTGGTTTGCGCTGTCTGTGGCTAGCTTTATGCAGGCCATGCATAGGTCAAATTTCCAACAAATTTTCTTTTGAAAATCAGAAATTGTGAGTTTCGTGATCCGATGATGCCACCATTGATTTTGAAAATCGACCAACAAGGCCTTTAATTTTACCTCATGTTGCTACAGAATTTTTTTTTTCATGGCTGGGATATATTTTTCTTTCTGTAAATTTTCTTTTCTTGTGCTCATGCGTAGTTCTTTTTTTATTCTATTTCTTGCACAATTTTCCCATCATTGATTAGAAAATTGTTTGTTTTTTCAACATGCCCGATCACTCAAATTCGATGGCCGCACAAAATTGGCTGTTGCTGCAGCCCACTAATTGTGTGAAGTAGGGTTGTCCCGATACCAGTATCGGTATCGGGACCGATTCCGAGTATTTGCGGGAGTACTTGTACTCCCCCAAATACCCCCGATACCATGTCATGTCCTGTGCCCCATATTGCAGCCATGTCATGTCCCCCATACCTCCACCGCCGTCGCTGCTGCAGCCTGCAGGGTTCCCCGTGCAACACATACCAGCGGCGCCATGTATAGACACGCGATTGGACGGATCCGTCCAATCGCGAGCAAGGGGGGAGTGTCTATACACGGATACGTGCATAGACACTCCCCCCTTGCTTGCGATTGGATGGATCCGTTCAATCGCGTGTCTATACATGGCGCCGCTGGTATGTGTTGCACGGGGAACCCTGCAGGCTGCAGCAGCGACGGCGGTGGAGGTATGGGGGACATGACATGGCTGCAATATGGGGCACAGGACATGACATGGCTGCATATGTGGGGGGACATGACATGGCTGCATATGTGGGGGGACATGACATGGCTGCATATGTGGGGGGACATGACATGGCTGCATATGTGGGGGGACATGACATGGCTGCAATATGTGGGTGACATACATGGCTGCAATATGTGGGGGGACATGGCTGCAATATGTGGGGGGACATGGCTGCATTTGGGGACACGTTTAAAAAAAGTATCGGTATTCGGTATCGGCGACTACTTGAAAAAAAGTATCCGTACTTGTACTCGGTCCTAAAAAAGTGGTATCGGGACAACCCTAGTGTGAAGTGCGAGTTCTTGGTTACGATTTTCATTAGAAAATTCTTTTGAAATTCAACCAAGATTTTTAGTTTAGACTTTTGGACCATTTCTGCTGATAAAGCAAAAAATTGAGCTGTGGGTGGTCCTTCAAGCATCATCCATTTCAGTTGATTTTAAATTGACTGTTATTAGAGGGGAAAAATGGGCGCTACTTTTTTTTTTTTAAGATGTAGCACTGGACTTTGCTACCTTTTGTGTTGCATACATGATTGGAATCATGCTTTATTGATCAACTTGTAAACAACCAGCATGACAGACTTTACATGCACTTATTGCTAGTGACTATTATAGCCTCTAGTAGTAATCACTGTGTTCTCCCGGTTGGAACACTGGCTGTGTTGATGGGATAATCAAGTGACGATCTTTCCTGCATCAATGGCCAGCTTTACATTGCAGCTCTATATCACAAATGCATTGTGAAGATGATCTGTTTCTCATCTTGGTAGGACATAGTAGCAATCATCAGACTACTAACGTCGCTAAACAACCATGGGCCTTCTCTACGGGTGCAACGGATCAAAAAACTCACGGTTCGGATCGTTCTTCTGATCAGTGTCACGGATCGCATCCTTTTTCGGATCACCACCATATATAGTCCCCCACTGTAATGTCCCCCACATCTCCCCCATCAGCGTGCCGCTCTGGGGAGCTCACCTAGGCCGCTGTTGGGTGTACCAAGAAGGCAGACGCTCTGGAGCTAGGCTGAAGCCGCCGCCTTTCCTATGGGCTCAATCCGCGAATTGCATGGTGTGCCGATCCGCAGACGTTGACCAGTTCGGATCACAGATCAATGACGATCCGTTGCAACCCTAGCCTTCACAGAAACTTGCATGTGACCTGGAGGACAGGCAATGGGTAGCCCATCACTTTTCTGTTAGTCCCTTTAAAATTTGAACTCCAGAGTGTTTGCATTCCACTAGCCATGTATGCTGGACAAAGAAAACGCACATGAGAGAAAAATCCCAACTGTTACACAAGTCTGGGACCAGCTGTTTGCCACTCATAAGCCTCAATGTGTGTTTGTAAGATCCCTGTGTCCTTATCGCTGTGATCTGTTTGTGCTTGGGATCATTCAACACCTTGAGGACAGCAGTGCTGTACATAGCTATGGAATGTTGGGTCTCCCTCTGTCAGCTGTTTTGCTGATGGTGTGATTGTTGAGGCTGAAGCTGCCTTCTGCAGAGTATCTGCATCATTTCCTCCCTATCTGGCAGCGAGTGCAGGCGGAGACGTCATATCTGAGGGGTCGTGATCCTGGTGATTCAGCGTACAAACTATATTCACAAAAGTGTGGAATAAGGAGAACTTTCCTTGGAATTCTTTTTGCTCCTGCAGTGTCCTATGGGCTACAATTCTGTAAATCATCCTGGTGTCAGGGGTGTTTGTGTGGGTTTTTTTATTTAACCTTTAAGTCATTTTTACAATTCTTCCTTTTTTATTTTTTATCACCCCTGACATCTCCCCTTTGAGACAGAGAAAGAAACTGAGGATAGAGATTCCCTAGTCACTTTCTCAGCCTCATCTGCCCTGGAAATTAATGGACAAATGGAGGCTCTTCTTTACACAAAGGAAGCATCGTAAACAGGTTTACAAACTAAACGTAATATCTAGTGAAGTTATCCGAAATATGTATCTGCGCAGGTTAGAAGGTGAAACCCTGCTTGCGTCAGAAGTGGCCGATCTTTTAGGTGACAGATGGCCTCTATAAAAGAGGTAGATTTCTTTCTCGTACATCACGGGACACAGAGCGGCATATTCATTACTATGTGGGTTATATGGAGTACCTTCAGGTGTGGACACTGGCAATCTTCAAACAGGAAGTCCCCTCCCTATATAACCCCCTCCCCTAGAGGGAGTCCCTCAGTTTTTTCGCCAGTGTCTTAGGTGTTGGTCACGGAATAGCTTTGCTCCACATCCTTGGGATTAAGGGCGGGCTACCGGATCTGTCCAAGGAGCCTCAGTGCCAAAGTGGACAGTACCCGGGCCCCAAACCGTGGGGTTTTGCCTATAATGCTCCTCTTTGGAGGGCTGGACCCTGGGCCCAGGACTTGGAGTTTGCAAAAAACCATAAAGTTCCTGTTTTGCCAGGGTGCTATATAGGTCCAGGACAGTGGGTACCTTCATAGGACCCCAGGGCCTGAAGGTCTACTACGCTACCCACGGAGATGGGAGAAGATTGGATCAGTTTGCTGGTCAAACATCCTGCAGCATGGAGCAGGTAAGGGGGAGCCTGCGGGACTTGGTTCGACAGCAGGCTCCCCGGGGTAACCTAAAAGGGGGGATAGCCTAAGTATGCTCTGCATGGGCAACCGTGATCACTATGTCTAAAAGAGACAGGATGACACCCTTTCTCCCCCCATCACTAGGCCCCCCTGTCTAAATATGTGTTGCTAGCTAACCTGCTGTTTCTTCCTAGGGCTAGTAAGGATCCCTAGGGGCCTTGAGAGAGTCCTACCTGGCCGGGGGTTTGAATCTGCCGCCTGTTTCTGCGTGCCTGGATCTCCAGCAGCGCGGCTCCTCCATGTTCCTCCTGTATCCGGCATACGCGCGCGTGCGCGCGCACGTCTTATTGACGTTTTTCGCGCCGTCCAGACAGGAGGGCGGGGGGGGGCGGGCCTGCGGCGTCATACAGTGGCGCGCCTTTGTGCTGTTATAGACAGCAGGCCTTGTCAGGGCTCAGTCTGAGGCTGATTTTTTCAAGGAGAGGACGCAGAGCGGCAGAACAGTGACTCCCGGTGGCGGAAGAGGGGTAGTACATGTGGACTTTGTTCCAATGCCTTTATTGTTAAGCCAAGAAATCCCCCTTATTTTGCAGCAGGTTGGAGGCTGGCAAACTTAAATTAGGGTCATTGTATGTTGTCAAATATATAATATATAATATATAATTATTTAAAAAAAAAAAAAAAAAAAAAAAAGAAAAGACCAACATACGGGCCCATCAGTTTTTGGGGACACTAGTGATCTATTCTCCCCTAAACTCTGAAATTTGTACTCCTGGCCACTACAGTCTGTTGTGTGGGCGGAGTCCCTCGATTTTGTATTATGGCTTCCAAGGGTTCGGGGTCAAAGGGGACAAAAAAGACCAAAAAAAAACAAAAGGGGTCCCTTTCTGATTCTGATATGCCGATACTTTCCCCGCAGCTTATTAATTTAAGAAGCGCCTTGGATGAGCCATTAGGGGGATCTGGTGCGGAGGCTGGCCCAGATCAGCCCAGCCCTGTGTTTATCACAGAGGAGATGCTAGCCGTATCCCTAGGGGGGCTAGAAGAGAGAATAGCGGCATTGATCGCCAGAGCTATTCCTGGTAAGAAACGGGTTAGATCCCCATCACCAGGGGGTGTATCCTCAGATGCTGAGATTCTCTCTCCGGAGGAATTAGAATCACAGGAGGATCAACTGGACCTGAACCAAGAGGGTTCAGGGATGGAGGGGTCTACCTCTGAGGAACCATTTTCAGACTCCCAGACAGAGAGACTGTGGGTACAGTCTTTGACGGACATGGTCCGCTCGGCATTTAGTTTGCCATTGCCAGAACTTCAGGTTCCTCCGGTATCCTCTCTGGGCTCTTTGAAAGCCCCGTTAAGCAACGCAGTTTTTCCGGTCCATCCTCTCTTGGAGGAATTGATCTTTCGGGATTGGGTACGGCCGGACAGGGTTTTTCTGCCACCGAAAAGATTTGCGGTCATTTATCCCATGGAGGAAAAATTCTCCAAGAAGTGGAGGCTCCCAGTAGTGGATGCAGCCATCTCATGTGTGAATAAATCACTAACTTGCCCGGTGGAAAACATACATATGTTTAAAGATCCGGTTGATAAAAGATTAGAGACACTTTTAAAAGCATCCTTTGCTACGGCAGGAGCAGTGGTGCAGCCAGCGGTAGCTGCAATTGGAGTTTGTCAGGCATTAAAAGACCAGACAAAAGAGATGTTAAAGGACATGCCTACCCAACAAGCAGAAGAGTTTGCTGACATTCCCAGAGCTCTGTGTTTCGCGGTAGATGCTATAAAAGATTCCATCCAGCAGGCTTCTCGTTTATCACTATGTTTGGTACACATGAGAAGGCTCTTATGGTTGAAGAACTGGGCGGCAGAACCCCCATGCAAAAAGCTTCTGGCAGGATTTCCCTTCCATGGAGGACGACTCTTCGGAGAAGATCTGGATAAATATATTCAGACTATTTCAAATGGCAAGAGTACCCTTTTACCGGTCAAAAAGACATTCCGGGCTCCTACATTTAAAAGGCAGCTTTTTCCTGTCTCGGGGCCCTCTAATTCCAGGCAGTATCGACGGCCGCCTGCACGATCCAACGTTAACAGTAGATCGCAGGGACAGACCCCTGGGGGTAAGAAGCCGTGGTATCGCAAGCCGTCAAAGACAGCCCCTAAGTCTGCCTTATGAAGGGGCGCCCCCACTCTCACGGGTGGGGGGAAGGCTTCGTCTCTTCTCAGAAGTTTGGGAAGCCAAGATCCCCGACAATTGGGCCCGGGCATCTGTAACCACAGGTTACAGATTGGAGTTTCTAAGATATCCTCCGCCTCATTTTCAAGAATCAAGGCTACCAAGGGATCCAGCAAGGAAGGCCTCAATGCTGGCAGCTTTGGATCACCTGCTTTGCCAGGACGTAATTATAGAAGTGCCAGCCCAAGAGCAAGGCCTAGGTTTCTATTCCAATCTCTTTGTCATACCAAAGCCCAACGGCGATGTCAGGCCAATCTTGGACCTAAAGAGGTTAAACGCTTATCTAAGGGTGCGGTCCTTCCGGATGGAATCCATCCGGTCAGCAGCCGCCGCGCTTCAGAAAGACGATTTTCTGGCCTCCATAGACATAAAAGATGCTTACCTTCATGTACCAATCTTTCAGTCGCATCAAAGGTTTTTACGCTTCGCGGTGGGGCAGCGACACTTCCAATTCAGGGCGCTCCCTTTCGGGCTGGCCACGGCCCCCCGGGTATTCACGAAGATCCTAGCCCCAGTTCTGGCCAATTTAAGGATCCAAGGAGTCACAGTCCTAGCATACTTGGACGACCTTTTAATCATAGATCACTCACGGACGGGTCTGCAAAAGGCAGTAAACCTCACGGTTCGGTACCTCGAAGAATTCGGCTGGGTCCTAAACCAGGGAAAGTCAGCATTCCAGCCTACAAAGCAGTTGGAATACCTCGGCATGAGGTTAGACACAGAACATCAAAAGGTGTTCCTGCCCCTTGTAAAGATCAAGGCGATCAAGGGGTTGGTTCAGTTGGTTATAAACAAGAAAAGACCAACTATTCGCCTGTGTATGCGATTACTAGGCAAGCTAGTGGCCACATTCGAGGCAGTACCATACGCTCAGATCCACACTCGCGTCCTACAGGCAGCCATTCTAGCAGCCTGGGGCAAGAGGGCACATGCCTTAGAGTCCCCTTTGACGCTATCATCAAGGGTCCGACAGAGCCTGGCCTGGTGGTTGAACCCTCAGAATCTTCTAAAGGGAAGATCCTTCAGCCCTGTTGTCTGGAAGGTAGTTACCACAGACGCCAGCCTGGCAGGCTGGGGGGCGGTCTTCGAAGGGTTCTCCCGCCAGGGAACTTGGGTGAAAGCAGAGAGGCAGCTCCCCATCAATATCTTGGAAATCAGAGCTGCTCGCCTAGCCCTGTTGGCGTGGACCTCCAAATTAAAGGGGTTCCCGGTGAGAATCCAGTCAGACAATGCCACGGCGGTGGCATACATAAACCACCAAGGGGGAACCAGGAGCCAGGCCGCTCAAAGGGAAGTGAACTTGATTTTTCAATGGGCAGAGGTTCATGTACCCTGCATTTCAGCGATATTCATTCCCGGAGTGGACAACCTGCAGGCAGACTTCTTAAGTCGCCAGAGTCTGTTGCCAGGGGAGTGGTCTCTGCATCCCCAGGTCTTTCAGACAATCTGCCAGAGGTGGGGAACGCCAGACGTAGATATAATGGCATCCAGGTTCAACAAGAAACTAGACAGGTTCGTGTCGCGAGCGAGGGATCCTATGGCCTGCGGAACCGATGCGTTGGTTTGCCCTTGGCATCAATTCAAACTTCTATATGCATTCCCTCCACTACAGTTACTCCCCCGCCTGTTGCGCAAGATCAGAGTGGAGCACAAGCCAGTCATTCTAATAGCTCCAGCTTGGCCCCGGAGGGCTTGGTACTCACTAGTCCTGAATATGGCAGTGGGAGACCCTTGGACTCTTCCTCTACAACCAGACCTACTCTCACAAGGCCCGATCCTCCACCCTACATTACAGCGTCTAAATTTGACGGCCTGGAGGCTGAATCCCTGATTCTCAGGGGTAGGGGTCTGTCTAGGCAGGTAATCCCTACCCTGATTAAGGCTAGAAAGCCGGTCTCCAGGGTAATTTATTACAGGGTGTGGAGGAACTATATAGGCTGGTGTGAATCCAAAAGATGGAATTGCCGCAAATATACTATTGATAGGGTGTTAAGTTTTCTCCAGCTAGGAGTGGATAAAGGCCTGGCACTAAGCACAATCAAAGGACAGATCTCAGCTCTGTCAGTGTGGTTTCAGAGGCCGCTGGCCACCCACTCGCTGGTAAAGACCTTCTTACAGGGGGTCTTGCGTATTAATCCTCCTGTCAAGTCACCAGTTTGTCCTTGGGACCTAAATCTTGTCCTGTCCACTCTACAGAAACAGCCTTTTGAGCCTTTGGCTGAGATTCCTTTACTCTTACTGACAAGAAAATTGGTTTTCTTGGTCGCCATAGTTTCGGCCAGGAGAGTGTCAGAATTAGCAGCCTTATCGTGTAAGGAACCATATCTTGTTCTGCATAAGGACAGGGCAGTTCTCCTGCCCCATCCTTCCTTTCTACCAAAGGTTATATCCAAATTTCACTTAAACCAGGATTTGGTACTTCCATCCTTCTTTCCAAAACCTACATCTAGAAAGGAGGGGTTGCTGCATACCTTGGATATTGTCCGGGCCATGAAGGCCTATCTTAAAGCTACGGAAAAGATCCGGAAAACAGAGGTGTTATTCGTTCTACCAGATGGCCCCAAGAAGGGGCAGGCAGCTGCAAAATCCACCATCTCGAGATGGATTAGACAATTAATCATTCAAGCCTACGGATTGAAGAGGTTGCCCCCTCCGTTGTCGGTAAAGGCCCATTCTACCAGGGCCATGGGCGCCTCTTGGGCAGCACACCATCAGATCTCTATGGCTCAGATATGCAAGGCGGCAACGTGGTCATCAGTCCACACGTTTACAAGGTTTTATCAACTAGACGTGAGAAGAAATGCGGATACTGCCTTTGGTCAGGCAGTACTACAGGCTGCAGTTTGAAATCCTCGGGATCAGAAACACCCTTGGTTATATAAAAAAAAAAAAAAAAAAAAAAGAAAAAGGTTCTTCTTTCTTGACTAATTTGGAAATATTATTATGATTTGAGTTTAGCTCTAAAATTGAATCCTTCTTTGGAAGATGTCTCCCTCCCCTCATTAAAGCATTGCTTTCGGACATCCCACATAGTAATGAATATGCCGCTCTGTGTCCCGTGATGTACGAGAAAGAAAAAGGGATTTTTAAATACAGCTTACCTGTAAAATCCTTTTCTTGGAGTACATCACGGGACACAGAGCTCCCACCCCTCTTTTGGGTGACCATTTTGGGAGGCATACTGCTTGCTACAAAACTGAGGGACTCCCTCTAGGGGAGGGGGTTATATAGGGAGGGGACTTCCTGTTTGAAGATTGCCAGTGTCCACACCTGAAGGTACTCCATATAACCCACATAGTAATGAATATGCCGCTCTGTGTCCCGTGATGTACTCCAAGAAAAGGATTTTACAGGTAAGCTGTATTTAAAAATCCCTTTTTTTGTGTTTTGCCCAATGGCATTCAAAGATTGCGGTTTGATGATGATGTACATTAGTTGTCCACAGAGTAGGCGGGAGGTGGGGCAGTGACGACAAATAGGACAAAATAACAGAAAAAGTCGATGTGCATAACTATTCACCCCGCCTAAAGTCATTACTTTGTAGAGCCACCTTTTTTGACCTAGAACAGCTCCAAGTCGCTTTGGATAAGTCTCTATGAGCTTGCCCATTCCTCCTTGCAAAAACTGCTCCAGCTCCTTCAAGTTGGATGGTTTGCGCTTGTCGACAGCAATCTTTAACCCCTTTGCGCCAAGCATACGCATTTATGCGTCCTCGGCTTTCGGGGGTTATACCAGGATGACGTCCGCAGCTGCAGGCATCATCCTGGTACCGTTGTTTATAGCGGGCGATCGTCTTTCCAGACATAACAGCCAATGTGGCTAAAAGCCGATTGGCTGTTATACCGGAGGAGGGGGGGGGGGGGGACACCCCGCCTCCCGCTGCTCTGACTAGGCCTCCATGCCACCAGGAGACACGATCTAGTCTGTCACAAAGTGTAGGAACGAAGCCCTAAATGGCTTCATTCCAGTCTCCTGAATGTATACACAGAAGCAATGTCACTTCTGGTTTATCGGCTGCCAATGACGCCGTATTTAAAAAAAAATATATTGCATTCAGAAACTCGGTTATCATCGATCTGAATACTTTTTAAATGTAAAGGAGGCATTGGCGGTCTCTTAGAACCCCAGTCCCTCCATAAAGAGGACATGTCGCCACCTATTACTGTCACAAGGGATGTTTACATTCCTTGTGACAGCAATAAAAGTGATCACATTTTTTTTAAATTAATATTAAAAACACTTTTTAATATATTTTTAATATTAAAAATTAAAAGCACTAGACCTCCTTTGTAACTCTAACCTGGTAACCGTAAAAAAAAAAAAATATTTAAAGCGTCAGTGGCGTAACATCATCTTTTACATTATACAAACAAAAATGGGCTAACTTGTTTTTTTTTTTTTTTCATGAAAGTGTCTCTCTTAAATGCAACTTTTTTGGGGGAGAACACTGCTGCACAAATACTGTGTCATTCAGTCTCTGCTGTGGAACTCTGCAGCTCCTCCAGGGTTACCTTAGGTCTCTGTTCTGCCTCTCTGATTAATGCCCTCCTTGCCCGGTCCGTGAGTTTTGGTGTGTGGCCGTCTCTTGTCAGGTTTGCTGTTGTGCCATGTTCTTTCTATTTGGTTATGATAGATTTTATAGTGCTCCTAGGGATCATCAAAGATTTGGATGTTTTTCTTATAACCTAACCCTGACTTGTACTCAACCACATTGTCCCTTACTTGTTTGGAGAGTTCCTTGGTCTTCATGGCAGTGTTCGGTTGGTGGTGCCTCTTGCTTAGGTGTTGCAGCCTCTGGGGACTTTCAAAAAGGTGTGTGTATATGTAAGACAGATCACGTGACACTTAGATTGCACACAGGTGGACATCATATCACTTCCGAAGGTAATTGGTTGCACCAGAGCTTTGTATGGGCTTCATAACAAAGGGGGTGAATGCACATGCCAATTATCCGTTTTTTATTTCTTAAAAATAGTATGTATATATTTTTCTAATTTTACTTCACCAAGTTAGACTATTGTGTTCTGATCTCTATCTATCTATCTATCTATCTATCTATCTATCTATCTATCACATTGAACTTTGGCAAGACTGTGTGTATATGTATAATATATTTACCTTCTGGCAGTGTACAGTAGAGTGTGACTAGTTTATCTTGTGTAATGTCAAGTCAATGTAACCTTCAGACAACCTTATTAGATGCATTCTTGGCGTAAACCCCACAACCGACAGGATAACCTGGAGATATTAGATGATGTGCAATGCTAAAACAGTGCAATGACATTGCTCTTTCAAAGCAATACTAAAATGGGACCAGAGAAATACTAGGAGACACATCTGTGACAGCTGGGTTGTCTTGTCTGGATGGGGTGGTCTTGAGAACATCAAGCACAGATTGTGTTCCTCCCTCTCACTCCATAGGGAAAAAACAGCTTATCCTGGCACTTGTGTTTATGTTCCTGCTAGCCAAGGATTTGGGCTTCTTGTATTTCTTGTAAACGTGTGTGCTTTGGAATATCACTTCTAACGCTAAAACAGGGCCTTTCCTATTAAGAGGCCTATTCATACCTGCAGTTTTAGGCTCCTTTGCCCAGTGCAGCCCCCAGTGCAAGAGCAAGGCAACTTGCTTTGTGTCCTATTGCTTTAGTTTCCACAGATAAGCAGAAGCAATAGGATATAAGGCACTGAATGAAAATGTTGCATTTTTTTTCCATTTTAAATTAACCTGCTGTAATGCATTTCTGAGCAGAGCAATCATTTTTAAGGTAAGAAACGTAACACATTGCAGCGAATGTAAAAAAAAATGTACACCTAAGTGTGTGTGTCCTATGCATACAATAACTCAGAGATCGACAAACCCCGGGTGCCAGGTCGCAATTGTGACTAGAATTGGCGACCTGGGGCGGCACCTACGTGCGCACCTCCCTTGTGTTCGCGACGGGCCGTGGTGGCCATTGGCACGATAAGACAACCAGTAATGCTGCTTCCCTGCCTGTTTTCATCTCCTTCCCTTTACTTAGAGGTTAGAACCCTCGAACATTATATATATATATATATATATATATATATATATATATATATATATATATATATATATATTACACATTTTTTTATTTTATTTTTTCTAACGCCCTACAGAATAAAATGGCGGTTGCTGCAATACTCTGTCACACCGTATTTGCGCAGCGCTCTTACAAGCACACTTTTTTGGGGGAAAAAATACACCGTTTTTAATAAGGGGGAAAAAAAGACAGTAAAGTTCGCACAATTTATTTTATACTGTGAAAGATAATGTTACGCTGAGTAAAGTGTCACACTTCAAAGTTGCGTCCGCTCGTGGAATGGCGACAAACTTTTACCCTTTAAAATCTCCATAGGCGACTTTTAAAAAATACTTCAGGTTGCATGTTTTGAGTTAGAGGAGGTCTAGGGCTAGAATTATTGTTCTCGCTCTACTAATCGTGGCGATACCTCTTTCATATGCAGGTGCTACTCACATATGCGTTTGCTTCTGCAAGCGAGCTCGACCGGACGGGGTGTGTTCCTGGCTGCTAACTTATTGTGTGTGTGTGTGTGTGTAAGTGCCATCTAGTGGGCAGGACTGTTTTTTTTTTGTTTTGTTTTTTTTTGTATTTTCTGTACAGTGGTGTAGGACCAGTCTCTCTTGCTGGCTCCTAGATTGGAGAACCTTGTATTTGCTGTACAGCAGAGTAGGACCGGTCTCTCTTGCTGGCTCCTAGATTGGAGAACCTTGTATTTGCTGTACAGCAGAGTAGGACCGGCTCTCCTTGCTGGCTCCTAGATTGGAGAACCTGATATTTGTTGTACAGCGGTGTAGGACTGGTCTCTCTTGCTGGCTCCTAGATTGGAGAACCTTGTATTTGCTGTACAGCGGAGTAGGACTGGTCTCTCTTGCTGGCACCTAGCTTAGTGGACATTTAATTTGCTCCGTGGAGTAGGAATGGGCCAATAAAAAGCCTGCTCTCCTAGGGTGGTATAATCATGTGAACAGGGAGCGAGCTGTCCTGTACTTTGTCAGGTGTATGAAAGTAAAATATACAGCCTATATGTTGTATGTTTGGGATATAATCACCCTTTGATCCTGGAACCTAGACACCACCCAGTGTGTATTTTCACAGGAGGTGAATGATAACAAATTAGAGCCTGTCTCTATTAACTTTCTCCATGATCCCAGCACTTTTTTCCTTGTTATAATGTACAGTGATACTCCTCTACTACATGAACCCGGTGGTTGGGCCTCTTGCTCACTGCTGCCTAAAAACTCAGGTTTTTCAAGCCCATTGTTTTCAATGTGCCTGTACACCCAGGCACATAGGCATGCGCTGTGTATCGGAGTTGCCAGTCAGTATTTTACGCACATAAAATGTTATTTGAAGAGGTTAAAATTCCATTCTGAGAGCTAGAATTTATTTTATTGTACTGTACTCGCAAAATTAGCGCATGACATTTTGTCCAGGAATACTAATATTCAAGCATCGGTACTATGTGCAAGCACCCTTAGTCCTGGTTCACACCAGGGTGACAAGTCGCACCCCATTTGCAGCAATTGGACCATTCAAATGGCTGTGGTTCAAAGGTTCTTGCGCTATTTCTATGCGATTTCTGCAAAGCCGTGAACATGTGAAGCATTTTGAAGTCGCACTTTAAAGCCGCACTGGTGTGAACCAGGACTTCTAGATCATGACTTCTAGATCATCACTGTCTGAAGGGTGAATTGAACCTTCATGCTCTTTGTGCAGTATGGTAAATGAGAGTGTTTTTTTCTTCAGACTCGGAGGCAGAGTTCACTGAAGCTAAGGGCTTGAGAGGACATTGATGTGCAAGAACGAAGGACCGAATTGATTAGTCAAATCTTCAAGTATGTGCAGATGCACACTGCAAGCTAAAGGAGTTTGGGGAACAGTATTTAAAAAAACAAAAATCAAACCTACATACTCGCCTCTATGCTGCAGCATCGAACTGATGCCGCAGATGTCCCCTGTCGGCTTTAAAGCGGAGTTCCACCCTTAAAATCACTTTGTTTCATTACATCCAGCATACTGGCGTCAGCGGCAGTATGCTGTTTTTTTTTTTTTTAATGCACGTACTTACTTTATATAAAATCATTGAATTTCTGGCGCACCGCGGAATGTCGCCGCTATAAGGCGTCACGCCTTCCGGAAACAGCCGATTAGCATTCGGCTTTTCTCGGCGCCTGCGCACAGACCCAGGAGCTGACTGCGAAAATAGCCGGTCCTAGTTCGGGTTTTTTCGGAGGGCGTGACGCGGCTATATACGGCGCTTGCGCAGTCAGCTCCTGGGTCTGTGCGCAGGCGCCGAGAAAAGCCGAATGCTAATCGGCTGTTTCCGGAAGGCGTGCCGCCTTATAGAGGCGACATTCCGCGGTGCGCCTGAAATTCAATGATTTTATATAAAGTAAGTACGTGCATTAAAAAATAAAAATAAACGGCATACTGGCGCTGATGCCAGTATGCTGGATGTAATGAAACAAAGTGATTTTAAGGGTGGAACTCCGCTTTAAGCCCAAGAATTGAGCGATCACATGACTGCTGATTGCTCAGTTCCTGGTTTTGTCGGAGTTGAGAGCAGCGACTGTCTATCACTGCTCTCTGCTCTGCCCCTCCATCGCTCATTGGTGAGGGGACGGGTTCAGCTGACTTAATCTCTCTGCTGCATGCTGAGAGCCAGAGCCAGCTGTCAATCGGGGCAGGGGGGGGGTGGATCCTGACAATATGGTTGTGATCCCTCCAGAGCCTGGAGCTGTTCTGTGACATACGCTAACAGCTTTAACCCACTATCGGCTGACTGAGTCACAAAAGCAAAAGTACGTTCACTTCTGTGACCTTGAAGGGAAGTATTACCCAAAAAGGTCTTTGAGAAGCTTTTGCTTCTCCTTTAATAAAAAAAAAATGTATTTATGGAAATGAAACTGTTCGCTTTAAAGTGGCAGTGAATTTGTTACAGCTTTAGCAACTTTATGCACCACATATTGGCACATTATGATACTTCCCTATTAAAGCAAGCCCTGCACAGTTAGTACAGGGGTGCTTCCATTTTTACCTAGTCTTCCATCTTTGTGCCGTTCTGCTGCTTAAATGGACGAGCTGCAATGACGTCAACGCACAGATGCCAGATCTCTGCTCCATGAAGACTGAGACCTGAGTGATCAGCAGTGTTTGATCTCTCCGTTCTCAGTCCTAGAGGCAGCGGGGGGCCGATGCTGCATCCACCTAGGTAAGTATTATTGTTTTGAAATCCCAAGCTTCTCTCTGTAGATGAATATTTAGCATAAGCCTTCTTGTGACCGGTTCCCTTTCCAGCTGTCATTTCCCTAGGTCAGGTAAAACGATATACATGCTTTTTTCTTTCCTGCTCAGTTTATAAATCGGCTCTAATAAAGCCAGTGATAATGCCAGATGCCAATGACTGCATCAATAACAATGTGCACAAGGAAACCATGCATTAGAAAGCTGTGCTGGGACTTTTGTTTGCTTCAGAACGCAGCTCAAAAATAGCTTGTCAATGATTGCCCTTGGGGGCGATTGTTATTAAAACCACAGGGCCTAACATGGTGTGTAGGCAAACCCTGCCTCTACCTTTTTCATGTGCAGATTAACCCTACAGCTACCTTTCATGTGCAGATACAGCTCACTGTTGTGTACAAAAAAAAACGTAAGGCATGTTCTATTATCTAAAGTGTATGTAACAATGAATTCTTTTTTTGACGGTTAAATATACCTTTGAAAATTTCATTATCTCTTGGACAAATGCACCAACCCCCCCCCCCCCCCCCCACATCCTTGATCCTAAGAGATATCGACAGCAGCCTTGTGCACTTTTCTTATCACAGGATTCTTGGCAGTCCTGCCTTGTTCACCTTTAACCACTTACCTACTGGACATTTACACCCCCTTCCTGTCCAATTTTTAGTTTTCAGCGCTGTCGCATCTCTTCAGTGATAACAGTGCGCTCTGGGCGCCTGATCAGCGCCAACACGGGAGGACAACATATTGACACCCTCCTGGCACTGGAAGCCTGTACTGTAGCCAGTATTCGACTATAGCATGAGTGGAAAGTGGGTAAATCTGTAGTCTTATCATACTTAAAGGGGTGTTCCAGCCTCGTTTTATGTTTATTGAAAGTCAGCAGCTACAAAAAGTGTAGTTGCTGGCTTTTAATAAACAATCACTTACCTGCTCCAGCGACGCGCCGGCCGGAGCTCCGCTCCTCCCCCCCCCCCTCCCCGGCCGGCGTCCTCATCGTAACTGTGGGCACCCGGCCGTGACAGCCTTCAGGTTCATGGCCGGGCACCCACTGCGCATGCGCGAGCGGCACTGCGCATGCGCGCGGCCCGCCGCTGATTGGACAGGCGATCGCATGGGACCTGTCATGTGTCCCATGCGATCGCCTACAGGGAGGGGCTCCTGTAGGCGATTAAGCTTAATCGCCTAACCAGCCCCTCGGCGGAAGGAGGAAGTGGGACAGGAAGTCCCACTCCTCCTGAAGCCCCCACTCCCTCCCAAAAAATTACATGCCAAATGTGGCATGTAAGGGGGTGAGGAGTGGAATAAGCAGAAGTTCTATTTTTGGGGTGGAAGTCCGATTTAAGGCGACAACGCTGCTCCTCTATAGATACAGCAAAGTGAATGTTGTCACTCGGGGACAGAACATGTATTACTGGCGGAATCACCAGGTGTAAGAATGCAGCCATCATATCTAAGGACTGTGCGTTTTGTTTACTTCGATTTGTCTACTACATTATATGTACAGTATCTTTAAATGTTTTGACATTAAAGAGGAATTAATCCCTGATGGGTGTTACTTCCTATTTTGTTTCCCTGCAAAGGTAAAGCATAATGGACTACTATGCATCGCATTATGTGACACTTACCTGCAGGAGAAGACCGCGATGTACCCGTCTACCTCACGAGTAGTCGTTCTTCACCCCTCTTCCTTCCAGGGCCTCCACTCACGCCATGACCCGAATTGGAAATGGCACAGCGTGCCCTTTCTATCTCTGCCACATGCGCAGAACAAATAGTTTTACAGCCGTTTGCAAATATCTCCTAGGTTGTGCAGGTCTGGAAGATATTTCAAGCACCTACAGGTAAGCCTCAATCTAGGGTTACCTGTAGGTTAAAGTGGTTGTAAAGGGTTTACAACCACTTTAAACACCAGCCCTCTTTAGGGCTCATTCAGGCACACTGAGACCCATCCTCCCTGCTGCGTGTGAATCTACGCAACTCCGGCCAATAGCAGAGCCAGAGTCTACGGCCCTGGAAGGAAGAGGGGTTGAAGATGGATTACACAGTGGGGATAGCGCTGACATTGCAGGCTTCTTCTGCAGTTAGCACATAATGGGCTAGTATGCGATGCATACTAGCCAATAATGCATTTACTTTGCAAGGGACAAAGGAAGTAAAACCCATCAGGGTTTATTTCCTCTTTAACCACTTGCATACTGGGCACTTACACCCCCCTCCTGCCCAGGTAAAATTTCAGCTTCCGGCACTGCGTCGCTTTAACTCACAATTGCGCGGTCGTGCGACGTGGCTCCCAAACAAAATTTACGTCCTTTTTTCCCCACAAGTAGAGCTTTCTTTTGGTGGTATTTGATCGCCTGTGCGGTTTTTATTTTTTTGCGCTATAAACAAAAAAGAGCGACAATTTTGAAGAAAAATACAATATTTTTTACTTGTTGCTATAATAAATATCCCAATTAAAAAAAAACAATTTTTTTTCCTCAGCTTAGGGCGATACGTATTCTTCTACATATTTTTGGTAAAAAAAAAAAAAAAATCGCAATAAGCGACTGGTTTGCGCAAAAGTTATTGCGCTTACAAAATAGGGGAGAGAATTATTTTTTTTATTTTTTTTACTAGAAATGGCGGCGATCTGCGATTTTTATTGGTACTGCGACGTTATGGCGGACACTTTTGACACATTTTTGGCGCCATTCACATTTATACTGCGATCAGTGCTATAAATATGCACTAATTACAGTATAAATGTGACTGGCATTGAAGGGGTTAACACTAGGGGGTGAGGAAGGGGTTAAATATGTATGCTAGGTGTGTTCTAACTGTGGGGGGAGGGGGGGTGACCGATCTGTGTCCCTATGTAGGAAGGAACACAGATCGGGCTCCTCCCCTCCAGAGACAGGACGCTGTCTCTGTGTAACACGGCAATGAGAGATGATCTATGAGAGATCATCTCTCATTGGCCCACAGATCGCATCGCAAACGGCCGCTCTGATTGGCCGTTTGCCGCGATCTGTGATTGGCCGTGTCCAAGGGACACGGACAACACAGGGCTTCCCCGCAGCGCGCACTACAGCGCGCGCTGGGAACGCCAGAATGACATGCCGTCAAATGACGGCATGTTGGATATTCAGGCCTGCGCTGTTGCCGTCATCCGACGGTAGCGCGGGCCTGAAGTGGTTAAAGAGCAACTGTCTTCTCTGACCTGTTGTTGACTCACTGACATTCCCATTCATTTTAATGGGATGGCTGGTGATACGGCAGTGATGCAACAAGGTGAGGGACGCCCGCAGGTGAGTGGATGCCCGCGAACGGGCGCTGCCATGATGGATCTGAAATAACAGGTGCTCTTTAAATGTAAGGACTCAATTTTGCTGGTAGTTAGAATCTTTAATATTTTAAAACAAAATGAAGGTTTTCTATTTAGAATAAGCTGTCAGGTTAGTAAAGCTGTGATATCGGAACTGATTCAATCGTACAGTTTGTAGTGTACATAGATTTGCAAAACAATGGGATAAAGGAATATTCCTGAACTTTGTTTTATCCCATGGTTACTGTGAAATTGAGTGAATGCATCAATGCAGTGCCTATTATCTTGGCTTACAGAGCTTGGATTAATTGAATGAGTTTACCAAAAAATGTAAATATTGCAGAATATACAGCCTCATGCTACAGAACTAATTTCCATTTCATGCTGGGAAAAAAAGGGGGTTGTAAAGGTACACGTTTTTCACCTTGATGAATTCTATGCATTAAGGTGAAAAAACATCTGAGGATTAGCGCTAACTATCTTTTTTGTAGATGGATTTTTTAATCCAAAAGCATTTTATTTATATCCACCCATAATTCTGTGCGTCTTGCCACATCTTGTTGCAGAAGAAAATGCAACGGGTTCTATTTTTGTTGACTGTACTGTGAACTTTCCCAATCAATGTATCCCACTGTCCATGCATTTTTTTTGGTGCAGAAAAAATAAAAATTGCACTGGAGGACCCTTGGGGTTACTGTTTGCAAGATTGCCGTTTAACCACTTTCTGCACATGGTATTGCCGAAAGATGGCTATAGTGCGGGCCTCCAGTTCTGGGAGGATGCCCTCCCAAGTACATACCGCTGGGGCACGCTCTGTGACGGCTGTGCGCTTTGGACACAGCTAATCACAGATTGGGGTAAAGGACCAGTCACAGTGGCCCTTTATCATGTGGTCAGCTGTGTCCAATCACAGCTGGTAACGGTAAACAGATTTGCTGGTTATTGTCTCTTCTTTCTTCACACAGAGGCAGTGTGTTCAGAAAGGAGAGCTGATCTGAACGGGCACAGTGAGTACATTTACACTGATAATCTGGGGAATGATCATCAGTGCAGCCTCATCAGTGAGGAAGAAAAATTACCTGTTTTGCTAAATTTTATAACAAACTAAAGCTTTTTTTTTTGTTTAGCAAAAAATGTAAAACCCAGTGGTGATACCACCAAAAGAAAGCTCTGTAACCATATTCTTATACAGCGCAATTGTCGTTCAAAGTCAAATAGTTTGACATGCTGTTACTAAAGTGGTTGTAAACCCTTACAGACCACTTTTCACTAAAGGTAAGCCTATAATATCTCCGATATCTGCATGGTTTAAGATATCCACTGTAGCAGCATGTGCATACTGAAGCAACGGCTCTTTCTTGCCCTTGATTCAGCTGATGTGCCGTTACAGTGGGCAGTGTAGTATGCTGGGACCGCTGCGTGGGCTTCGATCTAAGTGGAGTATTTCATAATGAGCTAGCACACTAGCTCATTATGCCTTTGTCTTGCAGGGTTTTTTGTTTATTTCTGTGTGTTTACAACCACTTTTAAAGTGGCTGTAAACCCTCTCTTTGAAGTTACACCTACAGGTAAGCCTAGATTAAGGCTTAATTGTAGGTGTTTGCAATATCTCCTAAACCTACACGGTTTGAGATATTTGCCAAAAGATGTACACCTTTGTCTACGGCGCAGGCGCACTGGGAATGCCGGATTTGTGAATGGCTAATGCCGGCTTTGACGGCTCATGCGTGCAGTGATGTCATCGCCGCTCTGGCCAATCATTGCGCCGTAGCGGCATTATCCGGAAGTAACCTTCCGGGGAGATGTCTGCGGCCGGAGGGGGAGACGAGGACGGCTTCGATCTAAGGTAAGTAATTCATAATGAGCTAGTATGCTAGTCATACTAGCTCATTATGTCTTTGTCTTGCAGGTTTTTTTTATTTTTTATGGGTATATGCAGTTTATAGCGCTGTGTTCTGGCAGTGGGATAAAAACTTGCGTCCTGCTCCCAAAACAAAGTAGAGCTGCGCTGCTCATCCATTTTACAAGGAGCTTTGTATTCTATGGAGTGGATACAAAGCTTCCTCTGGCTGAGGAAGAATCGGAGGAAGCTCTCTTCATTGATAAATTACAAAGCTTCCTGTGAATGGCTAAGCAGCACTCTGTCTGACTTTGTTCTGGGAGTGGGATTGGAAATTCCTGTTCTGCTGCCAGAACACAGCGCTGTATACTCTGTAGCTGAGGCTACATACAGCTAATACCGATGCACCTGTAAGTACAGTAAATAGTTTGTTGGGGCACTTGGCAGCTTGGCCCTAACAAACGATTTAAAGGAACGTTAAAAGTAAAAAGTACGTTAAAGAACGTTAAAAGTAAAGTTTTGCTTACGGACAATTTTATGTATGGTAGAGTTTAGCAATTTTTTGGGCAGGGTGCAATTTTAGGGTTGACGTGTTTGATATCTGTTTACTCTGCGTAATTTTATTCTTAAAAAAAATCGGGTATTGTGCTTGTGTACACTTTGAGTGTATTTTGTTATGGTTTAATAAGCAGTTAGAGCCGGTTCACACAGCCGCGGCACGACTTCGGTGGCGACTCTGCAAGTTGTCCTGAGGACACTTCAGAGGCGACCTGCAAAACAACTTTCTGTATAGAAGTCAATGCAGGTCGCCCCGAGCCACCCCCGAAGTCGTACAGGAACCTCTTTCTAATAGGAGCGACTTGCGTCGCTCCTATTAGAACGGTTCCATTGCATTCAATGGGACGCAAATCGTCAGGCGGCTGAGCTGCCTGACGAGTCGCCCCAGTTTGAACCGGCTCTTAAGCTAATGTTATGTGGTGTAAAAAATGACAATTGCCACCATTTTGTTCTACAGAGTAATCTGCTTTCAGACAATATATGATGATTTTAAGTCATCTTTTGGTCTAAAATGTGTGCTTTTAATGTGTTCAAAACATCAACAGTGACGATCATTTTGGTGGCTTTCTTGCTGGAATACAATGTTTCTCGTTGGCTACACCAGCAGAAGGGTTAAACCACCACAAAGCGGGAGGGTGAACAGTTTACATTCTCCGCCATGCCTTGGGAGGTTATGTTGCTGAATGGGACTGGTATAAAGGAATTCTTTCCCATATCTGACATTTTTAGCTGCCGATAACATCTGGCTTAGATTGATGGCATGTAGGGAGTGGAATTCCAATATCCCTTCACCGGGGCATGTAATGACTCATGTAACCGGGTATCCGTGCTGATATACTTCCCTCTGCATTGTTTTACTCTCCTGTGAACTAGTCCCTGCAAGACTGGAACACGGCTTTGTCTTTTCACTTGGGTCTTTTCCAGCCAGTCTGCGGCTTCACGCTTTACTTCCTCTTTCCAACATAATGGATGCCGAAATGATGTTCTGCAGCGCTTTTTTATGTCACCAAACAGCTACAAAGTCCTTTGCAATAAATCACATTGAAATCTAGATGGATGTTCCTTCCCTTTTTGTTTCCTGACAGTTGGATCTTGTATATAAAACATTCTGATGAATGAATGATTTTGTAAAGTGGTTGTTGTCTGCTTTGACTGTGTAACCAAGTCGACGATATATGTGTATACAGTGATCACAACCTACCCGCTTAGATCTTTTGTTCCTCTTTTATTCATTGATGGCTCATTCTAATAACACATGGCTCATGCTGCTATCTACAGGAGTATAACCCAGTCATTAGTAAGAGAGCCATGTCCACCAATGAGCTTAGAGATGAGGATTCTCTTTCGTTTATTGAACACAGCCAGTAAGTAATGTTGACCATAAGGTTTTATAGTGCCACCTTCAGAAGTAGGAGGTGCTATAACAGTAGTTCTCAACCTTTATAGGGCCGCGACCCCTTGATAAAATTCCCCAAGTTGCGGGAACCCCTAACGGTAAAATTATTTTCATGTGTGGGTTGTCGGCATCCAAGGCAAGACAAGTAATTTGTGCCCTTAACCCATGGACATTTAGCGCTCCCTGAGTCGCCTCCACTCATATAGTATTAAAACCCCTTATGGTACATTTGAGGATGTATCACTCTTTCTCTTTGTTCTCCTTTCTTTGCCCTTTTTCCCCTCATCCTCCTCTCTAGCCCTTTTTCTTTGTTCCTTCCCCTTTTTTTCTCTCCCTTCCATGTAGTCTTTTTTATTTTCATTTCTTCTCTTATTTCTTGGTGGGGGGTAGGGTTAATAGGATCAATGGCAGTGCTGGGGGGAGTTCTGATCGGTTAACTTAGGTGCTCTTAATCAAGGTAATCTGCTGATCTAAAAACTGTAGTGGGGACTTTTAATGGCAACTATAATCACAGGTAGTGTTACTCTGCATTTACTGAAATCAAGAGATAGGGTCTCCTCCAGCCCCTCCCACTTCACTAAAAATTATTATACTGCACGATTATTCGTAAGAAAATCGCGATCTCGATTCACCCCCACCTGCGATCTCCAGGACGGATGACCCGCGATTTTCGAGTGCGGCCATTGGAAAGTCCCTGGCTTCGGCCTAGCTCCGGAGCGGCAGCCATCTTTGTACACCCTGTGGCGGCTGTGTCGTAGGAAGTGATGTTTCGGCGCCGCCATCTTGCTCCACCCCACGCTCCTGCACAGTAATGTTAGTGAGAAGGAGGCAAGCAGACATCTTGTTGCACCTGACAGTTATTTTCAACACAACGGAGCTTATGTGGTTAAATACAGTATATGTAAATATGACAGACTGTTTACATGTTACATTTTAAAAGCAGCAGCAAACCTTACATGCTTGCTAATGTGACATAACACCTGATTTTCACATTTAGTTAAAAAATTTAACATGTAAACTGTCCGTCAGATTTACATATACTGTATTTAACCACATAAGCTCTGTTTTTTGTGTTCAATATAACTTTAAGAGTCGGTTCACACTGGGGTGACTTAGGATCCGACTTGAAGTCGGCTCTAGTCATCCCAAGTCGCGCTGTCCAGAAAAGCAATGCAAGTGAATGGGAGCGGTGTTAATACACACTACTTAAGTCGCTCCGACTTCAGAAAAGGTTCCTGTATGACTTCAATCAGACTTCTAGGCATTTGTACCCATTGATTTCAATGGAAGTCGCTTCCAAGTCTGATCACTGTCTTAATTGAAGCTACTTTTCAGGAAGATAACATACATTCCTCAGGCAAACCCCTCCCTCCCCCTCCCTCTCCCAGAGATGATTGTTGTTTTATTGGCCACTGGAATGTCTCCTGTCCTGGAGACAACTTCAAGTAGTGTTGTAAATCTCCCCAGATCGCCCTGTGGTTCATGCTCAAGTCGTGTTGGAGTTGCTTCTGAAAGTCGTGCTGGAAGTCGTGTCGCCCTAGTGTGAACCGACTCTGAATAAATACAATTGAGAATCGTGATCTTCAGTTTATACAAAAGAATCACGATTCTCATTTTTCCTAGAATCGTGCAGAGATATATATATAATTTTTATTTTTTTGAATGCTGGCATTGGGTGCAACTGCGCTTGTTTTTTGTTCCTGATATTTGGTGTCTTGGCTACTAATACATTTCTGCAGGCCAAGGATTCCCAGCTTTGCCCCCATACCTCTATGCAATCTTCTGATCATTCTTAAGAAATTGTCAAGCGGCACCCCCCCTACCTGTTTTAGCTGCAATGGATTGAATGAAAATGAACTTCATGCGCTATTTGTCGACATTCTGAAGGTTCTTGTTGATATGGAAATGGTATATTCCAAACGTAAGGGTCCTACTTCACCACCCTTCTAGACTTCAGCATTAATTATTTTTTATTGCAGGAGTCTGTAAAGCGTTGCACCAGCGATCAGCATATCTCTGCCATGCAGGTCTTGTATGAGGAAGCGGATACATGGTGATAAGAAGATTGAACTACCACAGTGCTGTGGTAGTTTATTTTAAACTACAAGCCCACAGCCACAAAGGCTGCTGGACCTTGTAGTTTTTCCATTCAGAGAGCTGTGAATGAGTGATATGGCTGGGTGGGCGGAGCTCCGCACACCTACATTTGATGGCTAGTGTAGTAGAACCCACTAGCTGGCAGGGAGCGGGATGTGCGGGGACCAGTGCATTCATTACATGTTACACCCCTAATATGGCTGTAACATGTTATGAAATGTGAAGTATGGCCGAAAAATAGTTTTCCTGTAACATGTATGCATGATGTTGTGCAATAATTAACTTTATTTCTAAGTGCAGACACTCATTTACCACTTAAGGACCGCCACAACCGAGGTAATCATCTCTTTAGGTGGCGAGCGGTCCTGTAAACGATAATGGTGGTGTCTGCAGCGGATTGGCTGCAAGATTGCCGTTATCGGTGACGGGACCTCTTTCGTGCTAGGCATGGATACAAGTGAGGGGAAGATGGCCCCCACCCGTATCATAGCAGGGCGGAAGTGACGCCAAAACGTCACTTCTGCCCATACGTCTTAAGGCTCCATTCACATCTAGGCGTTTTGTCGCCTGAAGCCCGACGCTGCAGCAGCCTGTGATACGCTGGAGGGGCGAATTAACATTGTCGGCTATGGAGATGGTTCACATCTCCACGCCAAACGCCCATACGCCTGAAGCTCAAACAAGTCCCGGACCCTTTTTTTCAGGCGTATTGGGCGTACGGGCATAGCCGGCAATGTTAATTCACCTCTTCTGCAAAAAATCAATAGGCGTTTTGTCGCCGCAAATCGCGGGGACAAAACGCCTATTGATTTGTCGCCGCAATACGCCGCTATAGTGTACACCTAGGTCTGAATGGAGCCTAAAAGGACAATTTATTTTTGTCATTTTTTTCAAATGACTTTTTTTTTTTTTTATTATTATTATTATTATTGCATTTTAGTCTAAATATGAGATCCGAGGTCTTTTTGACCCCAGATCTCACATTTAAGAGGACATGTCACTCCTTTTTTATTTTATTTTCAATTACAAGGGATGTTTACATTTCTTGTAATAGGAATAAAAGTGACTTTTTTTTTTTTTTATAAAGCGCCCCATCGAGCTCTTGCGCAGTGAGGTATTGCCGAGCAAGTGAAACAATTCTATCCCTAGACCTCCTCTAACTCAAAACATGCAACCTGTACAATTTTTTAAATGTCGCTTATGAAGATTTTTAAGGGTAAAAGTTTCCATTCCACGAGCGGGCGCAATTTTAAAGCGTGACATGTTGGGTATCAATTTACTCGGCATAGCATTATATTTCACAATATAAAAACATTGGGCTAACTTTACTGTTTTGTTTTATTTTTTTAATTTAAAGTTATTTTTTTTTTCTAAGTGACAAAAAGTATTGCAATGACCGCTGTTTTATTCTCTAGGGTGCTAGAAAAATAAATGTATAATGTTTGGGGGTTCTAAGTAATTTTCTATCAAACTTGTTTTTACCATGTAAACACTGAACCTGAAAAACGGGCCCGGGGGTTAAGTGGTTAATGTATTAGAAACAATATCTGTGTCCTGTATTGGCACTTATCACAGTTATGATGAGCTAAATTTTGAAGTAACCTTTTATATAACCAGCTATAAATAAGGATGAGGATCATATTAACTGGGGTATTAAGATGTATAGATGGGAAGGCGGCGAACAAATTTGCTCATTTCAGATGTTTGTGAGGAGTTTAATTGTGCTGCACTTTTCTCCTTGAATTATTTAAAAAATGTTTTTCTATTTTCTAAAGAAGAAAGAAGAACTCAGACTATGACACTGCAGAAAGTATGTTGTAATGATGTGGATGTGTTTTAGGCTCGGTTCACACTGGAGATCCAAAGTCGCATAACATGTCAAATTCAGTTTTCCCTATGAGAGCCACCTTAACTGATACTGCACAAGTCACTCCGACTTTACAAAAGGTTCCTGCATTACTTGGGTCTGACTTGGGTGCAACCTCAGCACTTGTAAATACCATCCAAATTGGATGCAAGTCACAGGCAAAGTCCTCAGCAGTATGAACTGAGCCTTAACCACTTAAGCCCCAGACTAAAATGCAGCTAAAGAACCAGGCCCCTTTTTGCGATTCGGCACTGCGTCGCTTTAACTGACAATTGCGCTGTCGTGCGACGTGGCTCCCAAACAAAATTGGTGTCCTTTTTTCCCCACAAATAGCTTTCTTTTGGTGGTATTTGATCACCTCTGCGGTTTTTATTTTTTGCGCTATAAACAAAAATAGAGCGACAATTTAAAAAAAAAAATATGCAATGTTTTTTACTTTTTGCTATAATAAATATCCCTCAAAAATATATAAAAAAAAGTTTTCCTCAGTTTAGGCCGATACGTATACTTCTACCTATTTTTGGTTAAAAAAAATCGCAATAAGCGTTTATCGGTTGGTTTGCGTAAAATTTATAGCGTTTACAAAATAGGGGATAGTTTTATTGCATTTGTATTTTTTTTTTTTTTACTAATGGCGGCGATCAGCGATTTTTTTTCGTGACTGCGACATTATGGCGGACACTTCAGACAATTTTGACACATTTTTGGGACTATTGTCATTTTCACAGCAAAAATGCATTTAAATTGCATTGTTTACTGTGGAAATGACAGTTGCAGTTTGGGAGTTAACCACAAGGGGGCGCTGTATGGGTTAAGTGTGACCTAATGCGTGTTTACAACTGCTCGGGGGTGTGGCTGTAGGTCTGACGTCATCGATTGTGTCCCGTCCCCCCCCTATAACAGGGATGACACGATCGATGCAGCCGCCACAGTGAAGAACGGGGAAGCTGTGTTTACACACAGCTCTCCTCGTTCTTCAGCTCCGGGGACTGATCGCCGCAGCTCCGGGGACTGATCGCCGCACTCCAGCGGCGATCGGGTCCCCGTCATGGAGCTTCGGACCGGGTCGCGGGACTGCGCCCACGACCCACGGCTGGGCTTAAAGAGCAACTTACATATACGTTGGTTTGCCCAACCGTGCCATTCTGCTGACGTAAATCGCCGTTAGGCGGTCCTTGAGTGGTTAAAGTGATATTAAAGCAGAGCGCCATCCAAAAGGCAAGTTCTGTTTTATGCATCCCCCTCCCCCTCTTAGTTTTGACAGGTACCTGCTCCCATTTCCGCTTGGGGTACCTAGGCAATTTGAGGCAAAGTTCTCCTGAAATCTTCTGGGACACGTCACAGGTCCTAGAAGATTGCCCACCTATTGAGGCGGCGCAGTCCAACTCGCGCCCTACTGTGAACCCGCAAGCTGTCGCAGCCAGGTGCCCACACTTGTAATGCTGGGGAGAGAAGCAAGGGAGGGATGCAAGGGTTCAGGCTACCGCATTGCTGGACCGTGGTACAAGTGAGTGTGTGTTAAGTCAGCTACAAATAGTGTAGCTGCTGACTTTTAATAAACCTAAAAACTTCTACTTTACTGCTCTGTGCGGTTGGTTTTGCACAGAGCAGCACCGATCCTCCCCCCTTCTTGGGTCCCTCGCTGGTGCTTCTGGCCCCTCCCTCCTGCCCATTGCCCCCACAGCAAACGGCTTGCTATGGAGGAACCCAAGCTGAGCTGCTGATCTGGGGGTCCCTTCAGATGCCAAGTTGTGGCTCAGCCCTGCCCCTCTCTCCTCAATGCCTCACTGACTTTGACAGTCAATGGTGCCCACTGCTGTCTGCCAATGAGCAGAGAGTCCCTGGACTTCATGGCTCTTGAGCAACATTACTGGTTCGAGATGGGTCTCGGGTAAGTATTAGGGCTCTTTCACACGAAGCGTCCATTCAGATCCGCTTGCCAGTTTTTTTTGCGGACCTGAACGGACGCTCCGTGCTCCTCTATGGAGCCGCGGATGTCAGCGGAGATATGTCCGCTGACATCCGACCCGCTCCGATCCGCCAAAGTATGACGGAGGAAAAACCTACTTTTCCTTCCGTCTGGCGGAACGGATGGGATGAACACGGACAGCCGTCCGTGTTCATCCGATCCCCCCCCCCCCCCCCCATAGGGGAGAGCGGAGAAAAGACAGGGCGGTCCATGCACAGTGTGTGGGGACCGCCCAGTCATCCGGCAGCTCAGCGGAGATCAATGGAGCGATCCCCGCTGAGCAAACGGAGGTGCACGGGGCAGATCATTACTGATCTGCCCCGTGTGAAAGAGCCCTTAAAGGGGTCTGCTGCACACAAAAGGCTTTTTATCTTAATGCATGGAATGCTAGTCAGTGGATTTGGATATACTAGGACTGTTGTGAGCTGCTTCTATAGAATTTTCCTGGCAGTGACTATTCATCTTTTACTAGGTTGTAGTATTTATATTGGCTTAAGGTGATTTTCTTTTTTTTTTTTTTTTTTTCAAAGCCACCTCATAAGCAATGTGTAGAAAGCGTAGACTGATGGCCAATTCTTCTTGGTGTTTTTTTTTTTTTTTATCTGGAATTTCTTCCTTCCCCTTGTACATACTCTCTGCTAAAGGTAAATATCGCTGTTCATGCAGAAACTGCCGGTTGATCAGTACAGATTGAGCATTGCTGCTCTGCTGCCATTATGTGACTCTGTGGCAAAGATTTTGGTGGCGTTTGAGCATGTGACTGGCATCAGCAAGGGGAATCCTTTCTGGATTGCCAGTGAGGATATTTTTCACTTTTTGCATGCATTATCTGTACAATAGACCTTGATTAGCCTTTCTCAACTAGTGTAACCCTCATAAACCTTCAGAGGAACCCAAAAGTGTCAGCCAATGTTTGCAGAGTGACCTCTGCTTCCACACAGAGGAAAATAATCTGGCAGGTCACCAACTTGTCAACTCGGGCTTGAAAAAAAACACAGCAAGAATTATTTGCTCATGTTTTGCTTTGATGCTGGAATGTATTAAGCTTATAGAATGGATGTATTGGGCTATAAGCCTTTTATTAAGTTTTTTACTTTTTTTGCTCATTATGGCTTTTGTGTCTTTTTCAGGTGCCTATGTGGAATGAACAATCCATGCGTTGTAGGCATGAATGAAGTGGCTTGGCAAGAGACCAGAGGAATAATGCATGCGAGCAATGGGCAGGATGCACTTGGGGTTGGGATGGTCCCCTCCGGAGGAACAGCGTCGGGGCCCATTGGAAACCATCCACATGCCATCCCTCCCGGTGCTTCCAACGCACAGGTGCCTTTGAGTGGCCGCTCTCAGGATGATGCCACGGTGGGATATTTCTTCCAAAGACAAGCAGGAGAACACGTGAACGGCTACTCCAACAAGCACCGATGGCCAACAGGAGATAGCATGGATGCTTCGGTATGTAGTGTCCCCTACATGAAATAACAGGTTCTTTTTACCTCATTGCTAAGTTTTGAATTCTCTTTCTAAAGGTTACATGGTCTATTCTCATTCACTCTGTAAAAAATATACAATTGAAAGATTTTTGTTATGTGAAGTTGCTGAGGAACAAGACGCAACTATCGGGCCTTTATCATTACTGAAGCCATATCCAAAGCTCCCTGACATTCTTGATCTTGTCAAGAATTCAGTGCTGGCATGTGCGCACACACCTTCTGTTATTTCAACGAGTCCTCACAGTTCTGTTCCTGCACTACAGAACTACTAGTCCTTATGTGGAAATAAGGGGGAAAAGGTGGAATCAATCAGTGCATGAAAGGGTAGGATTGGCATATTTTTGCAGTTTAAGTCCATTGAAAGGCCTGTGGTGTCCTTTAACAAGAGAAAATTCTACAGGTTGGATGTTTTGCGTTAGAGGCGGTCTAGGGCTAGAATTATTGCTCTCACTCTAACAATCGCAGTGATACCTCACATGTGTGGTTTGAACAGTTTTCATATGCGGGCGTTACTTGCATATGCGTTCGCTTCTGCGTGCAAGCTCGATGGGACAGGGCAAGTTAAAACATTTTTTTTATTTTTACACTGTTCTTTAAAAAGAAAAAAATAATTGTCACACTTTATTCCTTTTAAACCACTTAAGACCCGGACACATATGCTGCTAAATGACCCAAGGTGGTTTTACAATTCGGCGCTGCGTCGATTTAACAGACAATTGCGCGGTCGTGCAACGTGGCTCCCAAACAAAATTCACGTCCTTTTCTTCCCACAAATAGAGCTTTGTTTTGGTGGTATTTGATTGCCCCTGCGATTTTTATTTTTTGCGCTATAAACTAAAATAGAGCGACAATTTTGAAAAAAATCACTATTTTTTACTTTTTGTTATTAAAAAAATCAAATAAACTAAATTTTAGTAAAACATTTAGGCCAATATTAATTCAGCCACATGTCTTTAGTAAAAAAAAAAAAAAATCGCAATAAAAAAAATTGTTACCTAGCGGAACAGCGACACTAATACAGCGATCAGAAAAATGATCGCTTAGTGACGCTGGCAATAGGGAGTGAAAGGGTTAACTAGGGCAGTGATCAGGGGGTTAAAACTTTATTAGGGGGGGTACGGGGCTACCCTGAACCTAACACTAACTTTCACACTGCCTGTCACACTGACACTAAATGCAGTGATTAGATCACTGCATTCAGTGACACTAAGACAGGGGGGTGGGGGGGGGGGGTGATCACAAGGGGTTAATATGCCTATGTGTGTGCGTGTCAGTGTTGTGTTGGTGCACACTTACTGTGGATGTCTTCTCTCATCAGCAGTGGTGGGAAACACCGCTGCGATGAGAGGTGACATCATTTCCTCCTCCTGTGTAAACACAGGAGGAGGAAGTGACACGAAGGGGGAGCGCTCCCATTGGCTGGGAGCGATTGCGTGGGCGGAAAAAAACGGACATCCGCCCGTCGGCGATCACTCCCAGAGCCAGGAGGACCGCCGTAAACATGGCCCTGCACAAGCATTCGGTATTGTAAGCCCTGTGTGAACAAGACCTATGCAAGTGTCCCTCAAATACTCCATGCTTTATTTTCGGAGCTTCTCTAAACCTAGAACAAGGCTTATCCCTCCCAGGGATATGTTAAAGGGGTTGTAAAGGAAATATTTTTTTTCCCCTAAATAGCTTCCTTTACCTCATCCTTCAATTTTGGCTTTAAATGTCCTTTTTTCTTCTGAGAAATCCTCACTTCCTTTTTTTTCTGTCTGTAACTACACACAGTAATGCAAGGCTTTCTCCCTGGTGTGGATAAAGCCTCTTGAGGGGGGAGGGGTGAGCAGACAAGTCAGGACACTCTCTCTACTTTGCAGATGGAGAAAGGAGCTGTGTGTTAGTGGGCGTCCTGACACTCCTGCTCGCCCCCTCAAGAGCCTTTCTCCACACCAGGGAGAAAGCTTTGCGTTACTGTGTGCAGTTAGACAGAACAGGAAGTGAGGATTTCTCAGAATAAATAAGGACATTTAAAAGCAAAATGGAAGGATGAGTAAAGTGAAGGACTGCACTACGGTAAAGGAAGCTATTTAGAGAAACATTTTTTTTTTCCCCCTTTACAACCCCTTTAATTTTATCAATGCAATAATTGCACTGAAGTGTCTAAATTGGGTGCCACCACCTACAGTAGCTGTAGAGTGGCTACTGATTGGTCCAGGGCTGTAGTATGTATGGAACTGCCTGTATTTTTGCATTATGTCAGCAGCTACAAAAACTGTAGCTGCTGACTTTGAATAAAAAGACCCTCACCTATCCCAGGATCCAGCGATGTGCTCACCTAAGCCGTCTCTTCCATCCATCTTCTGTCGCATCGCAACTGTAGGCACCCGGCTGTGACGGCTTGTGTCTTCACAGCCGGGTGCCCACTGCGCATACGTGAGCTGAGTTATGAAGTACATTAAACCATAATGCATAGAGTTCTCAACCCCTTCACTCCTACATAATATAAATGCGGCCTCGTAGGATGGACTAGGCTTTTTTTCTGTGGGGCTGCATATATGTGTATCTGTCTTTGTGCTGGGAGCGCACAGCATGGTCCTAGCGGCAGCCCTGGGTCCCGTACTAATGATTGGGACCCGGATCTCCCGGTATGCGAGTCACCTGATCGCTGTGATAACCAATCAGGGGCTATCATCGTGATCAATCACGGTGAAGCCTGCCCCTTTTTTTTCTCTCTGTGAATGGAGGTGAGCGAGATATTGTATCTTTCCTTGCAGATAGGGAACCATTTACCACCAAATGAAAGCCCAGTTTGTCCTGAAAAGAAATGCGGTATAATCTACCTTTATGCACAATGCAGTTATGGCGAGCTGTACAGTTTTTCTAGCACATGTCAAAATAGAGCTTATGTGTTTAGTTTTGTGGTTAAAGTATAAAAAGGAACACTTTTTTTTTGGAGAGTAATTAGAACCCCTGTCAGCATTTAGGGCCAATTGACGCTAAAATGTAACAGCAGATACATTTCCAATATGTTCTATTAACACGATAACACAACATTGTGCATGCAAGTCAACGGACGTCAGCGTGCAATAAAACATGACTACATTGGATGGAAATGTACATGCTGACGTCCATCGGATTGCATGCACAACCTTGTGTGAATAGAACACGTTGGAAATTGATCTGCTGTTTACAGTCCCGCCGCCTAGAACGATCAAGCAGCCGAACAGCGGATATGATTGTTCATACGGTGAAGAATATCGTCGGCTGAAAATGATAGCTGAATAATGTCTGTAGCTGCAGGCATCATTCATTGCTCATCACTGAAAGCCCAGGACGTCATATAATGTTCAGCAGTATGAAAGTGGTTAAAAACAAAACTGAGTACCTTTGTTGTATTTTGTGAAGTTCTATGGACAAGTGCTGCTTGATGCTCAGGATTGTTGCATTAGAAGCATGCTGAAATGTACCACGTGAAAGTGCTCTAAAAATTATGGTCATGCTTTAGCTATTGAGCTCTGTAAAATGCATTTCATTCAAAAGTAAAATTGAAAAAAATTAAAACTAGAGTTTACAGCTCCATCTGCTAGCTGAATAGAAGAATTAAAAATACATTGCATGTTTTTTCTTGCTGTTTTTTTTTTCTTCTTATACTATTGGCAAGAACTGGAAAAGGAAATTCTCTTGGACAGTTGCTGCCAGGACACGCATCCCTATTGGAAGGTTTCCATTCTATTTTTGTCCTTTGAAAACTCAATTTAATTTTTTTTCACTTTCTGTCCCAGTAATGGTGGTCACCAGGACCCCCAGGCTGAATCTCTCCACTATATATACAGCGGGACAAAACCCACTAAGGGTCTAACCCTTCCCCAGTCTATCAAATACGTTTAGCTTTAGATGCACTTGCATTGTTTTTTCTGTTCCTGACAATAACAGATTTTTCGGATCCATGCATTGACAGTTGTGCTGTCCTACCAGGATTAGGCAACTTCTGCACTCTAGCTGTGGTGAAACTATTAATCCCATAATGCCTCTGGGAGCCGTCTCAGTGCCTCATGGGACTTGTAGTTTGATGGCAGCTAGAGTGCCAAGATGGCCATCCTGTGTTGTACAGATGGTTGTCTCTAGTGGGGATTTATGTTTGCTTTTGACAGATTAAATAGGGAACTTCCATCTTTCTTGGTAATCCTCTTTCAGAAAGGCCGCTGGTATGAGTTTAGTTTTATTATAGTATAGAGTAGAGGTCGACCGATATGGGTTTTTCTCTGGCCGATACCGATGCCGATATTTCGAAATTTGCGCGGCCGATGGCCGATATTTTAGGCCGATTTTTGCGGCCGATATTTTAGGCCGATTTTTTTTTTTTTCATTATCTCAGAAAATCTAGGGTGGGGAGGAGGTTATTGTTTAGGGTGGAGAGCAGACTATCAGTGTCCATCAGTGCCCACCAATGCAGCCCATCAGTGCAGCCTATCAGTGCCCACCAGTGCAGCCTATCAGTCTCTATCAGTGCCCACCAATGCAGCCCACCAGTGCAGCCTATCAGTGTCCATCAGTGCCACCTTATTAGTGTCCACCAGTTCAGCCTGTCAGTGCAACCTCATTAGTGCCCACCAGTGCAGCCCATCAGTGCCACCTCATAATTATTAAAAAATAAAAAAATACAATCTTAGACATTTTAAGGAGGGGGGTACAGAGAGGTGGTTGTGGAGGAGGGGGGTACAGAGAGGTGGTTGTGGAGGAGGGGGGTACAGAGAGGTGGTTGTGGAGGAGGGGGGGTGGTTGTGGAGGAGGGGGGTACAGAGAGGTGGTTGTGGAGGAGGGGGGTACAGAGAGGTGGTTGTGGAGGAGGGGGGGTACAGAGAGGTGGTTGTGGAGGAGGGGGGGTACAGAGAGGTGGTTGTGGAGGAGGGGGGGTACAGAGAGGTGGTTGTGGAGGAGGGGGGGTACAGAGAGGTGGTTGTGGAGGAGGGGGGGTACAGAGAGGTGGTTGTGGAGGAGGGGGGGTACAGAGAGGTGGTTGTGGAGGAGGGGGGGTACAGAGAGGTGGTTGTGGAGGAGGGGGGGTACAGAGAGGTGGTTGTGGAGGAGGGGGGGTACAGAGAGGTGGTTGTGGAGGAGGGGGGGTACAGAGAGGTGGTTGTGGAGGAGGGGGGGTACAGAGAGGTGGTTGTGGAGGAGGGGGGGTACAGAGAGGTGGTTGTGGAGGAGGGGGGGTACAGAGAGGTGGTTGTGGAGGAGGGGGGGTACAGAGAGGTGGTTGTGGAGGAGGGGGGGTACAGAGAGGTGGTTGTGGAGGAGGGGGGGTACAGAGAGGTGGTTGTGGAGGAGGGGGGGTACAGAGAGGTGGTTGTGGAGGAGGGGGGGTACAGAGAGGTGGTTGTGGAGGAGGGGGGGTACAGAGAGGTGGTTGTGGAGGAGGGGGGGTACAGAGAGGTGGTTGTGGAGGAGGGGGGGTACAGAGAGGTGGTTGTGGAGGAGGGGGGGTACAGAGAGGTGGTTGTGGAGGAGGGGGGGTACAGAGAGGTGGTTGTGGAGGAGGGGGGGTACAGAGAGGTGGTTGTGGAGGAGGGGGGGTACAGAGAGGTGGTTGTGGAGGAGGGGGGGTACAGAGAGGTGGTTGTGGAGGAGGGGGGGTACAGAGAGGTGGTTGTGGAGGAGGGGGGGTACAGAGAGGTGGTTGTGGAGGAGGGGGGGTACAGAGAGGTGGTTGTGGAGGAGGGGGGGTACAGAGAGGTGGTTGTGGAGGAGGGGGGGTACAGAGAGGTGGTTGTGGAGGAGGGGGGGTACAGAGAGGTGGTTGTAAAGGGGATGCGTTGGAGAGGGGTGGATGAAGATGATTGTGTTGCATTGTGAAGATGGATGAGGATGACTCTGTGTGGGGATGAGAGTTACATTGTGAAGAGGATCTCCACAATGTAACTCTCATATCCACCCAGTCATCCTCATCCATTTCCTCAATGTCAGTCTCAGCCAGGTTTCCCTTTTAAAAAGGAGTCTAAATAAAGTCTGCAGGGGGGCACAGTAACACACACTCAACTTTTGTCACTTACCCTCCATCCATGCTGCTTCCTGGTATTTATCTGCATGCACCTGATAGGGGTAGGTGCCTGCAGATTGGCTGGTCAGCTCATCAGCATCTATCACAAAATATACAAGCAGCCAGCATGCTCCCTTCAGCAGGGAAGGAAGAGAAGCTTAGCTAGTGCTGGCCACGATCTCCTGCTGGGGTCGGGTTACTAGTCAGGCAGCAGAGGCTCGGGCTTGTCACATGCTAATGATGTTATTGTTCTTCTGCTACAGCTCGCCGGGGGGAGGTGGGCGGGGCAGTGCAAGTGAAACTTTTTCTCCTTCCCTTCTCTTCTACAGTGGCCGGCTGCCGCGCTGGTAAAGGATTCATTCCACATGCTGCGGGAGCGGGGCCCTGGTCAGTACTGCTGGTGGCCGCAAAATCGGCCTGGCTTCCACAATAATTGGCCGATGCCGATTATGTAAAAAACGGCCAAATATCGGCCGATATATCGGCCGACCGATATATCGGCCGACCGATATATCGGTCGACCTCTAGTATAGAGCAGGGGTCTCCAAACTGCGGCCCGAGGGCCAGATGTGGCCCTTTGCTAGCCTTTTTACGGCCCTTGCCTTGGGACACTATTCCTCCCACTAACGCCTACACGGGGGCACTATTTCTTCTACTGATATGAATGATGGGATACTATTCCTCCTAATGATAGGGGCCCTACTCCCCCCTCCTACTGACCACCAACCCCGAGGCCATATTTATTCTCACTGGTGCTAGACCCGGGATATTTTCTGCCCCCGACGGCCACAATCTGGCCCTCCTAAGGTCTGAAGGACAATAAACTGGCCCTTTGTTTGAAAAGTTTGGAGACCCCTGGTATAGAGGAACAATTTACAATAAATGCTTGCTGAAAAGACACAGAATTTTCCCTTATGAAAAGCTGTTTACCGTGCCTCTGCAGTATTTGATTATTTCTGAAATTCCCTGCTTTCTGTTAAATTACTAAAACCACCCTAATTTTCCTGAAGTGACTAAGTGCCACCATAGAGGTGAAATATTACTGGATTCTATCACAAGCCACCTCTGCCGTCCCTATGAGTGGTAGACCTCACACATCTGATACCTGCCGACCACCTCCTGCTCCTTTGTCATGTGTCTTTAATTGAGGGGGCCAAGTGAGCACTTGGGTTTGTTTATCCTGTGAGTGTATAGAGACGGCCTGGATAGAATTACAGCCCTGTTTTCTCGTTTCTAGGTGAGGTCTGCCGATGACTTGAATCATGGTTTCCAAGCTCTGGCTTTAGAATCTCGAGGCATGGGAGAGGTGAGTGCTCCGTGTATTAATGATTGTCAGCTAGAGCTGCCTTCATGTTTGCTTTTGTTTTTTTGTCTTTGTATGTAAATGCATAGTTTTTATATACTAAAAATACATTGTGCCCTCTGCTGACAAAACATCAAATCATGCACGCCATATGAACCATACCGGAATAGCACTGGTTCCCGCATCACAGTAGTATGAACTGGGGCTAAATGATCAAAATCGCTTGTATATGCAGCATATCCTGAAAATATATGAAACCAATTCATAAAACATAGCCCAGAACTATAGGTTTTGTTATAAACCTGAGATTTGACCTACCAACACACGCCTCTGCGTCATATTAACACACTGTGCCACTTGGGAAAATGGCTCATCGTTGTTATAGGAAGGTCAAAATGTGCCTACAACAATGTCAGGATGCAAACTTCCAACAGTGGCATGGACAACCCAGACCTTCTTTAATGCCCCGTAAACACGATCAGAAATTCCGACAGCAAAAGTCTGATGTGAGCTTTGAACGGAAATTTTGACCGTGTGTATGCTCCATTGGACTTATTCTGTCCGAATTTCCGCCAAAAATTTTTTTCAGAGGAAAAGAAATCCAATCGATGAAAATCTGATCATCTGTAGCCTTTCGTTGCACAAAATTCTGACGCATGTTCGGAAACAATTTGATGCATGCTCGGAAGCATTGAACTTCATTTTCTCGACTCGTTCTTGACATACGAAAGTTTAGAGAACTTTTGTGTGACCGTGTGTATGCAAGCCAAGCTTGAGCAAAAATCCGTCTGAAAAATTAACCATCCAAGGTTTTTCCGACAGAAAATCCGACCGTGTGTCGCAGCAAAACCCCAAATGATTGGTTCAAAAGTCTACATTTTTTGTTTGACATTGCAGTCACAACCAGTGGAAAAACGGAAGCCAGTGCGTTTCAGGGGCTAAAGACCTCCACTTCTTCATGGCTAAAACACTAATCCATACAAAATGAACTGTTCATATGGATCCATGAATTTGTATAGGATGAAAACATTTTTAACACTGGTCAAAAGGATAGGTAATAAGACAATGGGGTTTTATTTACTAAAGGCAAGTGCACTTGGAAGTACAGTCGCTGTAGATCTCAGGGGAAGTTCAAAACGAGGGGAAGCTCTGCTGATTTCTATCGTCCAATCATGTACAAGCAAAAGTGCAGTTTTACCACTTTGTGTTTTCTAAATGTCCGAGATCCACTTTGCCAAAAACTACCAACTTCCATATGATGAAAGCCAAGCTTCAAGTCCTGAGGCTTCTCTTTATTTCATTCTATTGCTGGAATCTGACGTAGAGTGAGGTGGAAGTAAAATAAAGAAATTAATAACTTTTTATTGTGGTGTTTTTTTTTTTCCGTGTATTATAATGTTTATTTTCTTTTACTAGTTGTTACCAGCAAAAAAGTTTTGGGAGCCAGATGACCCCTCTAAAGATGGCCAGAAAGGAATGTTCCTAGCAGATGAATGGCGGGAGAATGCTTGGGGGGCGTCTCGTAAGTTCTTTTTTATTTTACAGTTTACATACAGCTCTGAATTCCTCAGCACATGGTGTCAGCCCTGCCTAATTCATTGCTAATGAGTTACAAAGGACACAGACATTTCTTTATCTCCTTCCTACTTATCTCATAACCCCCCAACCCTCATCTTCATAACACCTTGAGCACAGGAAGTTATCAGCTCACAAGAATTCTGGCCAAATCAATTGTTTTTTTTGCTCTTCTCAAACCATTACTACAAAACAATTTCATTTGATTTTTTATTTCTTTTAAATACATTTTGCATTCTGGCCTTACAAGTCTCTTTAGAATGTCCACATATTTTTAATATGAGGGCCTCAATAATCTATTGAATCTATCCAATCAATCTGTATGCAATCAGACAGGTTCTCGCACTACATACTTGCTTTGTAGATCCTAAAAGATTTTGTAGTCAGATTTTAGACTTGAGATTTAGATTTACTTATAATTCCTCCTTTGTGATCAGATGGCTCTCTATCTGTTGAGAGCATTTTTCTGACCAATACTTTTGTCTAAGGTGCACTATTATCACCAGTGCAATTATATATTAATGGATGTTGCCTTCTAATTTCCAGCCCTGTGGGTGGTTGAGATTGCTAAATTACAATTGCCTTGATTACTTGGATATCCATTTTACCTGGTTCTTAATTCACCCCCTTCTATGACCCCCTGTATTATAAAATGTTCCTATAATTTAGCGTGCATCTGGCCTAGAATATGTACATTTAAACTACTACTAGCTGCTTTTACTGTGAGAGCATTCCTTCTCATGGATCACATGAAAGATTTCAGTGCCGGTTTTATTCAGGTTCTAGCAGCTTAGAAACGCCTGTCGGTTATGCACATTAGCTGGTTGGTAGGCTGCTAAGGTCTGTTGTCATTTTGCTGCCTTAGATGTGAGATTTGAAGATTAATTTCTCAACAATGCCTATAGATACAGAGATGAATGAAGACTTGTTTGTTTGTGCTTAAGAATATATAAATACTTTAGTATCCATGATCTAACAAAGGGTTCTCTTTAGTCCCCATTCACACTTGAGTGGTAGTGTATGTTAAAGCGGATCTCCACCCTAAAGTGAAGATCCGCTGATCCGAACACTCCCCCCCTCCGGTGTCACAATTGACACCTTTCAGGGGGGAGGGGGGTGCAGATAGACATGTATCTGCACCCACTTCCGGCCCAGCATTCACGGGCAAAAGACGGGCATTACATCACATCCCGTCTCCCGCCCGTTGTGTGCTGGGAACACTCGGCTCCCAGCACACAGCTGGAGCCAATTCGCGGGCGCAGCGCGACTCGCGCATGCGCCGTAGGGAACCGGGCAGTGAAGCCGCAGCGCTTCACTTCCTGGTTCCCTCACCGTGGATGGAGGGGGGAGCAGCAGGGTGACGAGCGATCGCTCATCCTCTGCTGCGGACGCCGCTGGACTCCAGGACAGGTAAGTGTCCTAATATTAAAAGTCAGCAGCTGCAGTATTTGTTGCTGCTGGCTTTTAATATTTTTTTAAGCTGAACCATCCGCTTTAAGCAATTGTTAGACTAAAACTTTTTTGTAGGTTCAAAGTTTTGTACGTGAGCTTCTTTGGGCAGAATATTGTTTTTTTGGCCCTATCGACCTAATATGGGAGCATGATGCACCCTAAATGTGGGCGTAACATATAACTTGCTCCCAAAGGTAAACCTTTCCTTTTGAAGCAGTGGTCTCCAAACTGCAGCCCTTAGCTTGCTTTTATCTGACCCTTTGGGCACTTTTCCTGCCACTGATGCAATACACTATTCCTCCAAATGACACGAACAAAGGGGCATAATTCCTGTTACCAACGTCAACAGGAGGGCACTATTTCCCCCATTGACACCAATGATGGTGCACTGTTCCTCCCACTGGCCCCAACGGTGGGGCACCATTTCTCCCACTGGCCCTCCTAAAGTCTGCAGAACAGTAAACTGTCCCTTTTTGTTTAGAACGTTTGGAGACCCCTCTTTAAATAAAGAGCTCATTAGTAAAGGAATGCTGAATAGCAACAGCACTTGGCAATGTGTAATGGGCAGTTATGACTGGGTGGATGATACGCTGTTCATCATAAACGTCATACATGGCCTATCAATTATAAATGATTTAATCTTTTGCTTTAAAAAAAAAGAATTGACAGGCTGGCACAGCTTTGGCACCACGAAGTGTGCTTTCCAGCAGAAAATAAGGCATAGTATGTGGGCAAAGCTTACAAAATTAGTTTGAAGGTGTAGGGGGATAGAAAACCTTTTCTCAATGGTGACTGGTACTCTTTATTGAGCACATATTTAGTATTTAATGAGTAACTGGGTAATCAATTATTTGGTGAAACATTGCGGATCCAGGTTTGTATCTCTGCAAATGATCAAGTATAATCCCAGTACAAACATATTAGTGTCATTAGTGTGGACTGTGGATGTAGACGGGGCAATAGCAGACCGGGGGAGGTCTTCTAGGGCCACCAAAGCTTATCTTCCCGGCAGAAAAAAAAATCTTGCAGAATTTCAGGTTACTTGTTAACCATGTATATTTAACAAAGTAATCATAAAAAAAAAAGTACCCATCAACTTCTTAACCGCTTAAGACCCGGACCAAAATGCAGGTAAATGACCAGGCCCCTTTTTGCAATTTGGCACTGCGTCGCTTTAACTGACAATTGCGCGGTCGTGCGACGTGGCTCCCAAACAAAATTAGCATCCTTTTCTTTCCACAAATAGAGCTTTCTTTTGGTGGTATTTGATCGCCACTGCGATTTTTATTTTTTTGCGCTATATACAAAAATATAGCGACATTTTTGAAAACAATATTTTTTACTTTTTGTTATAAGAAAAATCAAACTAAATTTTAGTCAAACATTTAGGCCAACATTTTTATTTAGACACATGTCTGTAGTAAAAAAAAAATCGCAAAAAAAAAAAATTAGCTACCTAGCGGAAACAGCGACACTAATACAGCGATCAGAAAAATGATCGCTTAGTGATGCTGGCAATAGGGAGTGAAAGGGTTAACTAGGGCGGTGATCCAGGGGTTAAAACTTTATTAGGGGGGGGGGGGTACGGGGCTATCCTGGACCTAACACTAACTGCCTTTCACACTGACACTAAATACAGTAATCATACATGTATGATTACTGCATTCAGTGACACTGTGACAGGGGGGCGATCGCGGGGGTTAAATGTGCCTATGTGTAGTGTGTGTCAGTGTAGTGTTGTGCAGACTTACTGTGCGATGTGATCTCTTCTCAGCGGTGGTTGAAAAAAACGCTGAGGGGAGAGATCACATCACTTCCTCCTTCCTGTGTTTACACAGGAGGAGTAAGTGCACTCCAAGGGGAGCGCGCGGATTGGCTGGGAGCGATCCGGAGGGGGCGGACAAAAACGAATAGCCACCCTCTCATCCCGGATCTCGCGGCCAGCTACGGGCCCCGCCGCATGTACCGGGGGGGGGTTCCTGATCAGACCCCCGACCCGCCTCAAGGCACCAACATATATATATATACATTGATGTGCCCGTCGGTGCCATTCTGCCAACGTAAATGTACATGCGGCGGTCAATAAGGGGTTAAGCACTGATTAGAGTAGATGGTCATTCATTGGCAATCAGTGTGACCACTGAGCCTTTTAGCACCTGTCACATTGTGTACATTATCTGCTTAATACAGAGCCAAGCTTGGTATGTAAGGGTCAGTGAGTGCGCTTGATAAGGCTTGTTGGTATCAACATAGACTTGTCCGCAGTACAAAGCACAAATTCCATAAGGGAGCTGTCATTTATTCATCAATTTATTTATCAATTTATTCATTTTTAAGACTGAGGGTCTTTTTTTTTTTTTTGTTCTCTCCGAGGAGGTCCTTTGCCCCTGTTTCACGTTTCTCTCGCAGTACCTTTAAAACAGGAAGAGAGGGTAAATTTCCCCAGCAGGGACACCACAGTTAAAATATGACCAAGGTGCTCGTCCTTCTCCACTCTAGTGGAAAAAAACTGCAATTGCGAAATAAGCACAGGAATTGCCGCATATTTTTAATTGTAGAATTTTTTGTATTGCTGGTAGCTTTCAAAAAATGTTGCCATGTCTTAGTTGTACATTTTAAGAATAACGTGCACCCCCTACTTTCCAGAAAGTTGCACAAGATCCAGTGGGGAACCATTTTGAAGCTGGCATATAGTATTTATGTTCATGTTGCCATATGTATGAATGTGTGGTTGTCTTTTATATTCTAAGCTTTTATGAGCCCTCTCCCTCCATCCCTCATCTTGCATTCTAACTGTACTGTCTGCCTTTTATTTGTAATGCAAACTGACACTGTAAATTCTGTAGAATACCATAGTACAGTCCAATACAAGAGTGTTTGAGACCTGGACACTGCTGCCATCTAGTGGTAGTCATGTAATATTGTACTATACTACAAGCTACCTTGTATTCTACTGGTGCTCTGGACATTCTTGTGGTTGCCATACATTTATTTTTTTTGCCAATGCCAAAATGTAATTTTCTTATCAAATGTTTTTTCTTAATTTGCCCCACAATTAGCTTGTATTATGTCATTTTAAAGTCATACGTACACTTTAGGGTCAGGAGGATCATGCATACTCTTGTTTAGGAGATCCTGATGAAGCTACATATTGCTCATTAATGTATTTAGCTACTTACTGTTCCTCACCCTTTATGTATTGGGTATACTTACTTGAATTCTTATCGTTTTAACTTTCTTTTTCGATTGGTATTTGTTTATGATTGAGTATGCCTTTATTTTTGTATTAGTGGTAAATTTGGAGTTTTGTGTGTGTGCGCCCCTAATAAGACCAACAATTTTATGATATGGTCATAACCACCTGCCTTGTGAGATGGAGAGGAATCGTTATGGGGTGTGCTTTTTAAATGTTTTATGGGTTAGAGTTTTTTGTAATATGAATTTTGGTTTATTCATGTGCATTTAAATCCAAGAGCTTAAATTGAAGAATGCTAATCAGTCCAATGTACTATCAAAAAAATGTATCCCCATCTCTTGTATTTTAGACCATTCCATGTCCCAGCCAATCATGGTACAGCGAAGACCTGGGCAAGGCTTCCAAGGAAACCATGATGTGAATTCGGTACTCTCACCCAGGTCAGAAAGTGGTGGTCTGGGAGTGAGCATGGTGGAGTATGTTCTGAGCTCCTCGCCTGCCGACAAACTTGACCCAAGATTTCGCAAAGGAGCCTATGTAAGTGCCAGTTTCTTACTACATCTTATGGTAATTGTGCGGTACATAGTAGCCAATATGGGCCCTGCTGTTTTCACAGATTAAAGTGGATGTAAAGCCACTCTCATCCTTTCTAAACTACTGCCATAGTGCTGATCTATAAGGATATAGATGTCTCCTGCATGTATCCTCACCTGTCAAATGTCTCCCTTCTGTCTGTTATAAGAACTGAAAAACTGCAGATTCTGTGGGTGGATCTGTTGTCTGGAGATGTGTGGGTGGAGTCTTGATGTCGGTAGACACCTCTACACTCCACTTGTCAACATTTTTTCCTGTGTATTCCTTACACTAAATTCTGCTATGATCACTAACATGCACTCAAAATCCAGAAAAGTAACCACATGACTTCATAAAAGGAGTGGGGGTGGGAATTAAAAAATGCCTGTCTCAGGCTAGTGCATGAGATATGTAAATAACATGTCATTCACAGCAAGGGGGCCGAACGGACTAAGCTTTTTCTCTGCAAGTCTGTTTTATTTCACTGAACCATAAGAGGATTGCTCAGAGCTGGATTAACTCTGTATGACAAGACTGGGCACAGAAGATAGGAAATCTTATACTGTACATTGTGACATCAAAAAATAAATAACAATTTTGGTTACATCAACTTTAAAGCGGAGGTTCACCCTAAAAAAAATATTCTAACATTGCATTAAGCCGAGTTGTGCTAATGAAATTATGCTGATCTTTTTTGCTTATTTCCCGTACATAGTGTTTTATCTATAGTTTCACCGCGGCTTCCGGGTAGGTAATCGCGCGGGACTGGGCGTTCCTATTCACATGCCAATTGATTGACATGCTTCACACCGGCGCATACAGCGTGTCACGACTTGCCGAAAGAAGCCGAACGTCGGTGCGCAAGCGCCGTATAGAGCCGACCCGACGTTCGGCTTCTTTCGGCAAGTCGTGACGCGCTGTATGCGCCGGTGGGAAGCATGTCAATCAATTGGCATGTGAATAGGAACGCCCAGTCCCGCACGATTACCTACCCGGAAGCCGCGGTGAAACTATAGATAAAACGCTATGTACGGGAAGAAAATAAAAAAGGTCATCATTTCATTAGCACAACTCGGCTCAATGTAATGTTAGAATTTTTTTTTTAAGTGAAGATATTTACAATTTTTTTGTGCTAGACCATCTTAATTTAAAAACAAATGATCTTTAATGTGCTGTATAACCGTATTTTGAGATGCACTCTAAATGTAGCTGTGACTAGAGTGAAATTAGTTGGGCATTTACCTCCTAGTTGTAGTATTAATATCTGGATTTTTTTTGCCCTCTGTAGGGTGGTAGAGATTGTGATTTGGATGGATCAGAGAAAAGGGAACAGAAGGCAAAAGCATCTCAATTTGAAGAGGAAAAGAAACGAGATATGATATCTGCTGATGGCGATGAGGTTTCAAAGCTGAATGGCCGAGGACTTCCAAATGGTATTGACGCTGACTGTAAAGACTTCAAGTAAGTGTGGAAAAGGTCAAAGAGGTTCTTTAAATCTACAATAAAATCGTAATTATGGGTAAAGTGTTACTAAACCCAGGACCCTGCATTCACTATATCTGGTCTCCCACAGTACACAGAAATGCAATTATTTTAGTAAATATAAACTGCTAAATACCTTTTTCTCATCAGCAGTATATAGCAGTCTTGTGACTTCTATCAGTGCCTGGTTAAAACTTGTAGGAGGAGTTTTCATTCTCTTCTGACTGTTTTATTAAGCTGCAGGAGCCTTGACCCTTTGTGTGGACAGCACTGATTGGCCCTGTGCTGATCACATGCACCCTCCAAAGAAGAAAAAAAATCTCTCTAGCAATGTACACCAAACTGAGCATGTGCAGAGTGCCCCCAAAGGCTCTGTACTATCAGGAGATGGATTGGGGACAGTGGAAGGAGGATTGCACTGGATTAAACCCTTCGGTTCCACAGTAAGTATAACGAGCATGCTTTACTGCATATACAGACTGATTGTACTGTTGTGGGTTTAGTAACACTTTAAAGGAGAAACCAACTATTGCTGGTTGCCCATGACCTGTTCTGCGAGAGGCCACTTAGATCATTATGGGGGCTGTAAAGATGAGGCTGGATCTGCGGTAGTTGAGCTTAAAACGTGTCCTAATCCATTATCAAACATGAACTATGGTGGCTGCATCCCTTTTTTTTTTTCAATTTACATGAGTTTGAAATTGCTGTTTTTATGTCCGGAGCAGCGAAGAGCTGTAATCAGGCAAGCCTGTGTTAGTAAACGGAGATGCAGAGACTATGGAGATTCCCCCGCACATCGGAGTGTCACAGATTCACAGGGACGTGCACAGCTGTGGATGTGCAGGCGAGTTAGTGCAGTCATTGGGTCCCCTATGGCTAACACAAGCTGCCTGCATGCAGCCACATGTTTCTCCAGACACACGGCTCTTCAAACAGTATAGACCTCTACCCCGTATAAAGGAGGCCTTATTTTTTTTCTAATACCCCGAAGCCTGCCATCTATTAATATGATCACTCATGGCACAATTCTAAAGGGAGAATGCGAAAGTGCCAGTGTTACCATCTGTGCCCTAGAAGATTACACAGCTGTGGTCTGCCAGTCCATTCCTAGAGCATATCAAAGCACCTGTTATATCTCTTGCATTCAAAGTGTATCTTGGCCCCGGTACATAAATGTAAGCTGTGGTAATGATTAAGCACAGGTTAGATGTGTGAAACGTGTCTACATGACTAATACCTGGTGTCCTTGAGGTATTCTGGTCATTTTTCAATTGTAGGTATTTTTGTTTTGGAACCTTTGGCTGTGCAGCCATTTCTTTTTCTCAAGTTTGTATGGAGGTGGGCAGAGGCTAGCACTCCTATTTGGTTCCAATAAGAGGCATTGCATACACCTGGAGCAGAGGATCCCTTTTCTCTTTAATGTAAGCTGACAGTCCATTTAGTCCTGGCTGTTTATAGGGTCTCTCATACAGTAAAACATTGGCTTGCAAGCATAATTTGTTCCAGAAACATGCTTGAAATCCAAAGCACTTGTGTATATCAAAGTGAATTTCCCCATGAGAAGTGATGGAAACTCAAATGATTCGTTCCACAATTCATAGGTCTTTTATTTTATAGTCCATAAAAATATTAAAGCAATGTGACCAGGTTGTGTAACCATAAAATGTCCATCCACAAATGGAAGCCTCCACAATTAGAAGCAAAATTCAGCAGGGGCTACAGAATGTAAAAGAAAAACAAGACGCCTCTAAGTGAAGCAATATGTTCAATGTTGTACCTTCATTAAATGTAACCATATTGCTACACTTGGAGGCTGCTCTCCTATTTTATACTCGGTTGTGACATGACTCTTCTCTTATATCAAGACATTGCTTGTATATCAAAAGTTATTACATTTTTGCTTGTCTTTCAAAATGCTCTCAAACCAAGGTTTTACAGTACTTTGTATGCTCCTGTCATGGAAATGTTTAATGCACAGAGATTGTGCCAGGTCTTTAATTTGTGCCTGTCCTCCCTCTCCACAGTCGTACTCCAGGAAGCCGCCAAGCTTCTCCCACTGAGATAGCTGAGAGAATTGGCCCAAACCACAATGTCACAGATGGACTAGGACAACTTTCCAACCAAATGGTCAACAAGCCCCTGACAGATGAGTTTGCAACCCCCGAAAGTCAGAACATGGATGGGATGGAGCAAGTCGGTCTGGATTCTTTGCAGTTTGACTACCCTGGCAATCCCTTACCGATGGAATCTGCCGGAGCTGGTGTTGGACTATTTGATTATGGAACCCAGCAGCAGGTTAGTAGATTGATTATTTATTTTAAGAAATTGGGCACACTTTTCTAACACTAGGAGACCTATCAAGGTGGAGTTCCTCCCAAAAATTCAACTTCCACTTTTTGGATCCCCCTCTGGTTTCACATTTGGTACCTTTTTCATCAGGGAGGGGGGAGCAGATCCCTCTGTAATACAGGTATTTGCTCCCACTTCCTGGCATAGATCACTCCGGCACCTACACTGTCCTCCCCCCGCTGTCTTCTGGGAAACACACAGGTCCCCGAAGACAACAGTGAGAATGTGCCGTAGGCAACCAAAGCCGCAACTCTTCACTTCCTGATTCCCTCACGAGGATTGCGGTGGGGTCAGCCGATAGCCGAGCGACATCACGGGCACCCTGGACAGCTAAGTGCCCATTTTTTAAAAGTCAGCAGCTGCAGTATTTGTAGCTGCTGGCTTTTAATATTTATTTTTAGGCAGACCTCCACTTTAAGGATCTTTGGTACACAGCTTTCGAGAGCAATCGCGACAATCCATGCAAAATTATCCAATGGGACAAGCACGAAAATATTTCTCATACAATACCAGATCGTACGATTTTCATTTAATAATTTTAACACAATTGTCGTCCGAAAATGCAATACAAATGCACTAAAACGCATTGCATCACTTCCACTTTTGTAACTTTAGTAAATTCTTCATTTTAGATTGGCATTCATAAAAGGGAAGATCATTCGTCCGATAATCTCATTGTGTACGAGGCATATATTGATTTTATGTGCTTGAGAGTAAATTTAATTTTATACATCCTGGTGACCGGTTCTAAAACAGGAGTCGCTAAACACTTTTGGGCCAGTTTACCGTCTTTCAGACAGGGAGCCGAGCTCTGGCCATCTGAAGTAGAAAATGTCCCAGAATCTGTGAGAGTACCGTATTTATCGGGGTATTGAGCGCGCTCCGGCGTATAGCGCGGACCCCTAAAGTAACCCCGAAATTCCTGTAAAAAAAAAAAACATTTTATTACTTACAGTTTTGGTGTCTTGCCCATGGTCCAGGCCGGCGTCCATCTGCCACCTCGGTGGTGTCCTCCTGGCTTCTCATGCGCTGTCCGAGTCGAATCCCCGCTTCCCGCGCTCAGTTTAAAGCCTTCGCCGACATATACCGAGCGCAGTACACTCGGGCACGCTTGGCTTCTCACGCATAAACGTCACAGAAACGTGACTACGAGCGAAGCCGAGCCTGGCCGAATGTACCTGAGTGTACTGCGCTCGGTATATGTCGGCGGGGGCTTCAAACTGATCGCGGGTATCGGCGTATATCGCGCACCCACGATTTTCCCCTTATTTTAAGGGGGAAAGTGCGCGGTATATGCCGGTAAATGCCCCATTCATTGGGAGGAGTTGCGCCCCATTCGTTGGGAGGAGTTGCGCCCCATTCGTTGGGGTCATTGGGAGGAGTTGCGCCCCATTCGTTGGGGTCATTGGGAGGAGTTGCGCCCCATTCGTTGGGGTCATTGGGAGGAGTTGCGCCCCATTCGTTGGGGTCATTGGGAGGAGTTGCGCCCCATTCGTTGGGGTCATTGGGAGGAGTTGCGCCCCATTCGTTGGGGTCATTGGGAGGAGTTGCGCCCCATTCGTTGGGGTCATTGGGAGGAGTTGCGCCCCATTCGTTGGGGTCATTGGGAGGAGTTGCGCCCCATTCGTTGGGGTCATTGGGAGGAGTTGCGCCCCATTCGTTGGGGTCATTGGGAGGAGTTGCGCCCCATTCGTTGGGGTCATTGGGAGGAGTTGCGCCCCATTCGTTGGGGTCATTGGGAGGAGTTGCGCCCCATTCGTTGGGGTCATTGGGAGGAGTTGCGCCCCATTCGTTGGGGTCATTGGGAGGAGTTGCGCCCCATTCGTTGGGGTCATTGGGAGGAGTTGCGCCCCATTCGTTGGGGTCATTGGGAGGAGTTGCGCCCCATTCGTTGGGGTCATTGGGAGGAGTTGCGCCCCATTCGTTGGGGTCATTGGGAGGAGTTGCGCCCCATTCGTTGGGGTCATTGGGAGGAGTTGCGCCCCATTCGTTGGGGTCATTGGGAGGAGTTGCGCCCCATTCGTTGGGGTCATTGGGAGGAGTTGCGCCCCATTCGTTGGGGTCATTGGGAGGAGTTGCGCCCCATTCGTTGGGGTCATTGGGAGGAGTTGCGCCCCATTCGTTGGGGTCATTGGGAGGAGTTGCGCCCCATTCGTTGGGGTCATTGGGAGGAGTTGCGCCCCATTCGTTGGGGTCATTGGGAGGAGTTGCGCCCCATTCGTTGGGGTCATTGGGAGGAGTTGCGCCCCATTCGTTGGGGTCATTGGGAGGAGTTGCGCCCCATTCGTTGGGGTCATTGGGAGGAGTTGCGCCCCATTCGTTGGGGCCAGAGGATACGTTTTTCCCAAGGGCTGCAAAAAAGCAAGCAAAGGACCGCAGTTTGGAGACCACTGGTCTAAAATACCTGGCATGTCTCCCCTGTGCTCCACTGATACAATGCAGATCAGATTGCATTGCATTCTTTCCCGGCCTTGATAGCCAGGGGAACTGTCAGCCGGGACCTGAAAGTAACGTCCTACGTAACTTCCGGGTCAACAATAAGAAAGGGAGGAGAGCAGACGCATGTTCGCTCCCCTCCACCTGGTGACACCCGCTTTTCCAGACCTGCAGATGGGCCAGTTTGGAGCCAGGGATATATGGGTGGGGGGGTGGCACAGGGTGTTTGGAGCATTTGGGTGGCAGCTCAGGTACCAGGACAAAATTCTTGTCGCCATGGCGACCTTGAACCCTGCTCTAACAAATAGCTTGCTCTATCTCAGCCATGCCCCCAATGCATTGGGGACGTGATCTATACAGTGTGTGGCGATTCTGCTACTATTTGTGTGATGCATGACTTGGCATGGTGTGCATTCACCGGAATATTTTCTATGCTTCTATTGTCAGTTTGAAATTGTTTTGAGGCCCTTAAATTATTTTGCAAGTGTCTGTGGAATGGATGTGTCTGAGAGTCCCAAAAGGTCCTCCAGACCCCCACATCTCTTTTGATACTTTGTTTTAACATTGCAAAAACGTCTACCACTTCATATCGGAGCCACTTGCTTCTTATAGATCTGGCAGTAGATGTTTTTTCTCTTGAACTGCAGTGCCCCTAGTAGACTGACTTTTCTGTCTTAAGAACATGTTTTCTTTCTTTCCATAGCTCTTTCAGAGACAAAATGCTTTTGCAGTGCAACAATTAAATGCAGCCCAGCAACAGCAGCAACAACAGCAGCAGCAGCAATACGCCCTGGCAGCAGCCCAACAGAATCATCTCGGTAGGTGAAGCATCTCCTGGATTGTTTGTTTTACCGCGTGCCTTATGCTGCTTCTTTTGCAGATTCAACAACTTTTTTGTTTTAAATATGTACTGATGATTTCTGATACTGTCTGTAATGTGGAATGTATGCTAGCATTGTCTGTGAAGGATAACGTGAGGAAGTATCTGTGTACTAGAAGGTGAATCCACCACCTCCCACCCTCCCCATATCGGTCACTGTTCAGGTCTCCCCTTAGCAGATTACACCCTGTGTACTATTCAGATAATGGGTATTTACTTCCAGGTATCATAAAGTATTAAAGTACAGTATGTATAAAAAAAATGTTTTACTTTCAATTGTTTTTTTTTTTTTATTGAAATATCAACAAATGAATAACAATAGAAATACAGGTAAAACTGACATAGAGCATTCAACATAACATTACAATATATATCAGATAGCATGTCAAAGAGGAAGACATCAAACAGGCTCCCAATGTGGCCATAATAACACACGTTACCGGCAGAGGACAGACTCGCCCCCCCAGCACCCCACATGGGTTCAGACTGTGCTGGAAAGAGTCCGCTCCCCGGACAAAAACTAGGCAGGAAAAGCACAGGTGTGCAGTGAAGATTAGATGCAAAACATTATGAAGAGAGAAATAATATAGAATCACTTTAGAAATATCTAGTAAGCCAACTAGGGCTGCGCATCTTCACCGGTCTCACGATTCGATGCGATTACGATTATCAAGTCCACGATTCAATTCGGCGATGCATCACGATTGCAGCATAAGTGCGCATGGCTCTCCCCCCAAAATACTACAGGAGATGATCAGAGACTGCGGATATAGTACAGGAGACAGAGACTGCGGATATAGTACAGGAGACAGAGACTGCGGATATAGTACAGGAGACAGAGACTGCGGATATAGTACAGGAGACAGAGACTGCGGATATAGTACAGGAGACAGAGACTGCGGACAAATAGACAATAATAACTGTAAATTCATGCATTATGTAGCATACCCATCAAGGAATTAAATACCTTTTGAGTAAAATATTCTGCTTGGCACTGTAACCTTGTCCTGGAGGGGGCCCAGAGGCAGAGCAGTGGTGATGGGAGAATCACAGCTGCCTGGAAGATGTGGAGACAGATGAACACTGGACTAAAAGCACAGCCAAGTTATCAGCTCTGCACATCTTCCTCCTTCCCCTACCGTCCCATCTCCTCCATGTCATCCTCCCTCCAGTCCCATCTCCTCTCCCTCCAGTCCCATCTCCTCTATGTCATGTCCTCCTCCCCCTCCTCCAGTCCCATCTCCTCCTCCTCTCCTCCATGTCATGTCCTTCCCATCCCAAGTATGCCCCCCTCTCCTTCTCACAAATAGGTTGATCCTCGTATCTCCCCGTGCTCACCTCTAGCCCTCTGTGGACACACAGCTCAATATTCAAAGTGCCCGCCGACGTCGCCGCACGCAGCCGAACTCTCTCTCCACTGGAGCCTATTGGCTGTGATCGCTCCCGCCCGCCAATGAAAACTTGCTGATGCCTCAAAAGGGGGCGGGTCAGATGGCTTTTGATTTTTTCCACCCGCGGCACCGCCCTTCACCTGCTTCCGCCCCGAGGCCTGGCCCCGCCGACCCTGCACACAAGGTAACAAACATCTGGACGGGGGCGGGGCTAAAAATCGGTTATGGCGGTCGCCTGCAGCGGGCACACCCGAATCGCGATGCAGCGATTATATTTGACACCCCTAAAGCCAACCGATCCTAGACTCTTGATTATACTATTACAATCTAAAGATATAGCAACTTGTATGTATCAAGCAAACAGGAGGAGTTATAGTAAGAGTCCAGATAACACCAATCAGTTATAAAAACTAACAGTTGAAACCTCTCTTGTAATTCGGAAGCAATCAAAATTAGTGTCTCTAAGAAGTAGTCAAGAGATATTACCTGTAAGATGGTAATGCATAGAAGAGGAAAAGAGAAGAAAAGAGAAGGTAGGGGTGATACACTGTGAGACGGTGCAGTACTCGCTCATAATTTTTTTTTTTTTTTTTTTTTTTTTTCAAACTGATGAACAACCTGTCTGGTTTTTACTTCTCTCTGACATGCTGTAAGAAAATTTCCTTTCCGTTAGTGGTTGTAAACCCTATTCATGAAACTTGGCCGAAGCACCATAAATCTGTAGTGTTTACTTATTTCTTTCCAAAGCCTGAAGTGCCATTTCTCTCTGGTGCTCGGTTCCTCTGTTATCAGCATGAGTCACTTCTGACAAGTTCTCAAACACTAGATAACAGCATTAGAGGGAGATGAACACTGAGCTTGTCTGTTCAGAGTACAGATCTGCATGTTTTTTTCCTTCCTCTGCCTATGTGGATGGGGTCTGTACCTTTCCTCCATTCAGCTCTCTGTGTATGCCCAGACTCCCCTCCCACTGCTGAAACAGGGAAAAAGATTTCTAACAGGATCTGCACTTTCCAAAGAGTGTGTAGAAAGCTGAAGATGGCAGATATACAGGTAAAACTTATGTAGGAGGATTTGTTTCATCTGTGTACCACCTGAGACTTTTTTTCACTGTGTATATTTGAGGGTTTACAACCACTTTAAGGGCATAGTGACAACAATCTCACCAGATAGGAAGTAAGGGGGAAACTCCAACAGACTAGGCAAATATTTTTTCCTCTGCTTTTAATAGAATGTGGGAAGGAGAGGACCTCATCCGCATTGTTGGTGTCTTTCCCAGTTTTTACCTCCTATCGGATTCAGTTGTTTTCACCAGGCCAGTGTGTGAGGGAAAAAAATCTCTAAAGCCCCATACACACTATCCGTTTTCCTGCAGGTTTTTCTCTTCAGGTTTACCAAAACCATGTAGTGCAAGGGCCTGCCTGATTGCATAGGAATTGAAACTCTTAAGGTTTGACCTCATATTAGATGGTTTTGGTAAACCTGAAGACAAAAACCTGCAGGAAAACTGATAGTATGTATGGGGCTTAAGGCCCCTTTAACATTGGGGCAGGAGGTGCTCTGACGGTACAGCATCGCTATTGCGGCGGTATTTGGCTGCTAGCGGTGCAGTTTTAACCCCTGCTAGCGGACGAAAAAAGGGTTAATACTGCTAGCGCACATTGCCGGTGGTATTACCGCAGTTTCCCATTGCTTTCAGTGGGAAGGAGCGGTAAACACACCACTCCAAAGATGCTGCTAGCAGGACTTTTGGAGTGGTCCTGCTAGCGCACTGATCCAGTGTGAAAGCCCTCAGGCTTTCACATTGAGACTGCAGTTTTGCAGGCGGTATTAAGGTGCTCTTTTTAGCGCTAAAACGCCTGAAACTCCTCAGTGTGAAAGGGGTCTTATGGAGCTCCGGACACCAAAAATAAGCTGACCGGGATGCTGACCTTTTTTTCTTGTCTTATATAAAAAGTTTAAAGGACATGTTAGTTGGAGTATATAGGGATAAAATCCTGATTTATCAGTTGTGTGAAGGAACAAATGCTCCTGTTAACCCTATATTTCAATACATGGGCATCTCAAGGGGAAGGTAAGGCGTTTTGTCCATTACAGAATCTTAGATATTTTCTCATTTACTACTATAGCTTGGAGATGCTTGGGGTCTTAATGTGAAAGTAAAGTCCACTTTTTACCTTCTACTTACAGGTACGGCTATAATCAGGTTTACCTGTTGGTAGGTACAGTGAATATCTCCTAAACTTGTGGTTTAGGAGATATTCACACAAGATGCTGCCGGTGACGTCACTAGCGCATGCGTGCTAAAGTTACGACATACCCGAGTCGTATCTTCGGAGCACTGGGCTGAGGATCCCACACACATGTAGTGCTGCAACTAACGATTATTTTCATAATCGATTAGTTGGCCGATTTATTGTTTCGATTAACGACAAATCGGATATTCTTAAAAGAAGTGTGGTGTACAATTTAGTTACTATGTAAATAAAAAAAAGGCAATTCTTAAATATCCATATGCAGTGGTAAATATAAATAACCAACTACAGTAATTGTAATGCCTTCTATTACCTCCACTTTCTCTGGGTTCAGATGCTGATCTTCCCTGCACAGAGTCTTTAACCACTTAAGACCCGGACCAAAATGCAGGTAAAGGACCTTGCCCCTTTTTGTGATTCGGCACTGCGTCGTTTTAACTGACAATTGCGCGGTCGTGCGACGTGGCTCCCAAACAAAATTGGCGTCTTTTTTTCCCCACAAATAGTGCTTTCTTTTGGTGGTATTTGATCACCTCTGCGGTTTTTATTTTTTGCGCTATAAACAAAAATATAGCGACAATTTAAAAAAAAACAATATTTTTTACTTTTTGCTATAATAAATATCCCCCAAAAATATATAAAATATTTGTTTTTCCTCAGTTTAGGCTGATACGTATTCTTCTACATATTTTTGGTAAAAAAAATCGCAATAAGCGTTTATCGGTTGGTTTTCGCAAAATGTATAGCGTTTACAAAATAAGGGATAGTTTTATTGCATTTTTAATTATTTTTTTTTTTTACTTCTAATAGCGGCGATCAGCGTTTTTTTTTTTTTTTTCGTGACTGCGACATTATGGTGGACACTTCGGACAATTTTGACACATTTTTGGGACAATTGTCATTTTCACAGCAAAAAATGCATTTAAATTGCATTGTTTACTGTGGAAATGACAGTTGCAGTTTGGGAGTTAACCACATGGGGCGCTGTGAATTTGAGTGTACCCTGTGTGTGTTTACAACTGTAGGGGGGTGTGGCTGTAGGTGTGACGTCATCGATCGCATCCCCCTATTACAGGGATGACGCGATCGATGCTGCGGCCACAATGAAGCACAGGGAAGCCGTGTTTACACACGGCTCTCCCCGTTCTTCAGCTCCAGGGACGGATCGCCGCACTGCAGCGGCGATCGGGTCCGCGAATCCCGTGGTCCCGTTCCTGGAGCTTCGGACCGGGTCACCCACGGCTGGGTACTAAAATCAACGTGTGTGTGTGTGTGTGTGTATATATATATATATATATATATATATATATATATATATATATATATATATATATATATATATATATATATATACGTTGATGTGCCCAGCCGTGCCATTCTGCTGACGTAAATGTGCAGTAGGCGGTCCTTAAGTGGTTAAAGTGATTTAATTTTTTTTAAACAAACTTGTTCTACTTACCTGCTCTGTGTAATGGTTTTGCACAGAGCAGCAGCCCAGATCCTCCACTTCTGGGGTCCCTCACTGACTATTCTGGCTCCTCCTGCCTTCAGAGTGCAAGCTGCAAAGTATAGTATAGAGCACCCGCTATAGCAAGGTAAAAAACTTCTGCCTTTTTAGAACCACTCACTTCCTGCCCAGGACCACATGTCCCATGAGGCATTGCTCCTTGCACTTTCACAGGCACTTGGTGATATGGATGGATGGTGTACTGAGCTGTACGTGTGCTGCACTGTATTTCCTGATATGTAAACAAATAATGCATTCTATATGCAGGCCAACTAATTTGGCCGATTAATCGATTATGAAAATAGTTGACAACTATTTTCATAATCGATTAGTTGTTTCGGACCTACGCACATGCACTGAAGTGACATCATTGCGGCCCCAGACATTCATACAGCAGGAGTCTGCGAACCCAGAAGACCGACCATGTGAAGATGGAAGCGCCGGAGAGCGGCGACAGCGCTGCGCTGGAAACCTCCATATGCAGGCAAGTCTGTCGTTATGCGCTAGCATGCATATTTGTTTTTGTGGCGGTTTACTCACTGCTTTAACCTCCAGAAGTTTTCTGTGCCAGCAGTTTTCCAAGTCTCTGCTGTGTCTTCCCTGCAAAACCCCAATAGCCTAAAGGAGCAACAGGCTGTGGTGTATGGTGGGAAAACACAGTTTTCTGTTAATGTATGTTTATCAAACTTCTAATGGCACTTGTATGTTGTCTTGAGGTGAGGGCACATCTGATAAAGGAATGTTTTTCTAGTTGAACAATCTTTGTGTGAATGTCATGCCCTATTTCATAATGGTTTCTCTTTATTGCAGCCGGTATGTTTTCAGCGGGTCTAGCTCCAGCTGCCTTTATGCCAAACCCTTATATCATCAGCACGGGTCACCCTGGCACCGATCCCTACACCGCGGCTGGCCTCGCTGCTGCAGCAACATTGGCAGGTATGTCCAGGGTTGCTGACCAGAGTCTTTGAAAGAGGAAAACTAATTTTAAAACGGCTACCTTTTCTTCAATTGAAAAAAAATGTTGCAGAAGTGACTAGTGCCTTTAGGTGACATTTTTACTTCATTTACTTGCAGAAGCAGAGCAAGTGACATTCAGTCCACTACCTAAGATCCCCAGATACTGTCCATGTCCAACCTCTGCACTGCCATTGATTGACAGAACAGCTCACGTTACATTCAGAATAGAAGCAGTGGAGTGCTGGCTCTAAATCTCATGTTCCAGCTATCTGGAGCGGTTGTTGTAGTTTGGCAACAATCGAGAGTCTGGCAGAGCCTTAACTAACCACTTGCCAACTGCAATACGTAAATATACATTACCTCTTGCAAGTGGTTTACCGGGGTGTGTTTTTTGGCTTTCCCATGAAAGCAGTCTGAGCTGCTAATTTTCCGCTGTATCCCATTTCAGAAGCAGCTGGAGGGGTCATAAATTTGCAACAATCTCTATTTTATTCTCTAGGGTCTCTGCTAAATAAAATATGTTTTGGGGTTCTAAGTAATTTTATAGCAAAAAATACTGATTTTTACTTGTAAACAAAAAGTGCCAGAAAAGGCTTGATCGAGAAGTGGTTAAAAGGGTGGCATGCAAGGATGAGGGCACCAAAACATGGAAATGGTTCCAGGAATAGTTTTTATTTGACACCGTAAAATCTATCAAGTATACATGGCCAACTTGTATTGGGTACTATGCAAGGGAAACCCCCCCCCATTTCCAACAGGACTAGGATAGATTGTGCAGGTGTAATCTAAATAAGTGGCTAATCCTGAGATTTCATTCTTAACCCCTTCCACACCGGGCCATAGGGGATTGACGTCTGCAGCAACCCCTCGCCGATGAGAGTATACGTCATGTGACGTCCTTGTTCCCTGCGTTCTAGGGCGCAATGTCCGCCGGGCACCCGCGATTACCTCTGATCACGGCAGGAGTGTGGATCTGTGTGTGTGTGTAAACGCACAGATCCACCTCCTGTCAGCGGTGAGGAGACTGATGTGTGTTCCCAGTACAGAGGAACACACATCGGTCTCCTCCCCTTGTGAGTCCCCCTCCCCCTACAAGTTAGAACATACTTTAGGTAACATTTTAACCCATTCAGCGCCCCCTAGTGTTAACCCCTTCCCTGCCAGTTACATTTACACAGTAATCCGTGCAGTTTTATAGCACTAATCGCTGTGTAAATGTGAATGGTCCCAAAAAAGTGTCCGATATGTCCGCCGCAATGTCAGTCACAAAAAAAACGCAGATCGCCGCCATTACTAGTAAAAAAAAAATGCCATAAATCTATCACCTATTTTGTAGACGCTATAACTTTTGCGCAAACCAATCAATATACGATTATTGCGTTTTTTTTTACCAAAAATACATAGAAGAATACGTATCGGTCTAAACTGAGGGGGAAAAAAAGTGTTTTTTTTTTTGTTTTGTTTTTATTGATATTTATTAAATAAAGTAAAAAATATATATATTTTTTTTAAATTGTCGCTCTTTTGTTTATAGCGCAAAAAATAAAAAACGCAGAGATGATCAAATACCACCAAAAGAAAGCTCTATCTGCGTGGGGAAAAAAACATAAAGATTTTATTTGGGTACAGTGTTGCATGACCGCGCAATTGTCATTCAAAGTGCAACAGCGCTGAAAACTAAAAATTGGTCTGGGCAGGAAGGGGGTGAAAATGCCCTGTATGGAAGGGGTTAAGGACTGTTGGGTTGCCTTCACTTTTTTTTTTTTGCCATACTCAGCAGCATATACTCCCAATTGCAAAAAAACAGCAAGTGTGGGCTGGAGATTAAAGCATACCTGTAGCTTTGCTTGAAACCTGTAATTATAAATAGTGAAACAGATCTAAGAAACATTTGCAGTAATTGGATAGTAAATCGGTCATAAAATGAGTGCACAAATTCAGTGGCTTTGTTTACTTATCTACTATTGTCTTGGACCGTTCCATATATTTCAATTTAAAATGGCTGTGAAAATGATTAAAGGGAGATTTCTCTGACTGAAAGCGTGCCTTAGTCTGAGAAGTAGTATTAGAAGTAGCGTATAGATAGATCACTTAAATATGCGAGCTAAGCTTGCATCATTCATTGTGGTATATAAAACTGCCCTTGTAGGCTCAGCAAAAGCAGCACTGAGCACTTAGTTCCATTTTCATCCTTTCAAAAAATGTCAAGGTGCTTCTTTTGAATTTATTGACGTTCGTACAGCCTTCCTAAACACATTCTCTGCTCTTATAGTGTTACTAAACCCAGCACCTTGCATTCACTATATCTGGTCTCCCACAGAACATGTAAATTCGAAATACCTTTTCTCATTGTCAGAAGTCAGGTTAAAGCTTGTAGGAGGAGTTTTCATGTTCCTCTGACTATCGTATGAGGCTGCATTTTGACCCCTGGCTTTCTGTCTGGACAGTGCCGATCGCATGCACTCTCCTAAGAAAAAAAAAAATGTTTTTATAGCAAAGTATTCTGTTTATATAATAAAAAACTCAGTGGTGATCGAATACCACCAAAATGGCCCTTTCACTCTATCTGATCCTTTAAATATCCACTTGCTCAGCTGGGATTGCTCCGTTGATCCCCGCTGAGCCGGCAGATGACAGGGTGGTCATCTGAGCAGGGACCGCCCTGTCTGATTTCTGCTCTCCCCTATGGGGGGGTCGGATGAAAACAGACCGTCTGTTCGTGTTCATCTGATCCGCTCTGCAGACGGATAGAAAAAATGGGATTCTCCTCCCGCCTGAGATGGGGATACATGAGATAGAGGGACCGATGAGATGGGGATACATGTATGTCCGTATTTCGTCCGTATTTCATCCAAAAACAGACATTGGCAGGTGTGAAAAGGGCCAAAGAGAGCTCTATTTGTTTTAAAAAAAATGATATACATTTCATTCGGGTAAAGCATTGTATGACCCCGAAATTACCAGTTAAAGTATCGCAGTGCTGAATAGCAATAAATGGCAGGGTCACAAAGGAGCAAAAAGCCTTCCAGAGCTGAAGTGGTTAAAGGCTAGTTGTATATAAACACAGCCAGTGTTTACATTTGTGATCACTATGATTGGTTCACAGAGATCACATGGTACAGGGCCACTCTAATTGGCTCCTGTCATTATCCCTTTCATCTGTGCTGTATAAATACAGCTTGATCATAGGTATTTAAAGTGGTAGTAAACCCTTCAATTTGATAGTTACAAAAAAAAGTTAACATTCCCGACATGCCGGAAATGCTAGCTGTCACATTTGCTTGTGCTCTCAACCAAACTGTCAAACCATCCAATGGCTGGTTTCATAACAGATCACATGTACAGCATCATGGCAGTTGCAGATTAAACAGAGGTCAAGATGGCCGCTTCCTTGGCTGAAAATGATAGGAGGGTTTACTTCCACTTTAAAGGCCACACTAACTATGCATGCGTGTTTTTTACCTCACCATTTATATCCTTGATTGCACTGCTGTATAATTGATGCCTTTTTTTTTTTAAAGTGAAAGGTCTGTGCAGTGTTTGCCATACACTATGTTTAATACTTAGACTAATGAATTTGTTTGGACCTTTCTAGGCCCTACAGTTGTCCCTCCACAATATTATGGCGTACCATGGGGAGTGTATCCAGCTGGATTATTTCAGCAACAAGCAGCAGCTGCATCTGCTGCCAACAACACCAACCAGCAGGCAGCAACACAGGCATCCCAGGGACAACAGCAGGTGAGTAAAATGAACATGGCACGTGTGTTTTTAAATTCATCCACTTAAAATGTGGTGTAGGTTTGAGTCTGAGCCTGGGTTCACACTGGTGCTGTGCGAGACACTGCATGTAATTCGCACAGAAATCGCAGCACGTTCCTATGCAGCTTGCATGCAGTGTGATTTGAGCTATAGATTTATATTGCACAGATGGTACTGCATTCGTGACCGAATCGGATTGTGTGGGTGGATCAGATTCTGGAAATTGTGCTGCGCTTTTCAAATGGTTTGCAGGTTTCATTACCTTAACATTTTCTCCACAATTGTTTTGCATAGATGAGTTGCGTTTTTAGATGCGGTGCCCAATCCGCAGCACATTTAGTTGATCCCAGGCGAATTGAGATCTGTGCTAGGGAATTCCCCCCTTCTTCTTTTTTTTTTTGCAAGTAGCTGATTTAATAGAGAAGAAAAGCACTGCAAGTAAACATTTTTAAAGACATTTTTTTAAGTATAGCCAACTATACAATAACTATATAATGGGGTTGCCAACTGATTCCTTTAAAACTGAACACATAATAATTACACAGGTTCTGTGGCTGATTAGGGTGGTAATTAAACTCTGTCTTATCTGCATTAAATTGGCCTCAGATCCTGTGTAATTAATGAGTTCTGTTTTAAAGTGATGAGGTGGCAACCCTACTATATAACCATATTCATATACCATACCTGTCCAGGTGATGCCACCAAGGCCACCTCTTCATATCGCCCAATCTGAAAACACTTTTACATTAGTTGAGAAAATGAAAAGCATTCTCTCAACGACCTGCGTGCAAAGTGTTCGACCTCCCGTGGTAAAAATGCAGCAGGGCATCTGCTCAGCAAGGGACACAGAAGCCAATGGACATCACTGGAGTAGCGGTGTCTACTTCGGTGATTTCCAGGTTGGTCCAAGCCGGGCTATGTATAAAATATTCTTATGTGAAATTCTTCCTTAAAATACTTGCATTTTCTGTGCTTTTACCTGCAACAATTTTTTTGTGACTGGGTTTTTATCACCACTAGATGGAGCTGTTATTTTCTGTGCAATATTTCAGCTTCCCAGCTGAACCACAGCCTTACAATGAGTGCTTTGTTCTCATGGGGGCCGTTTTTGTGGAAAAAGCTTTCATTGAAGGAAGGAACAGTAAAATACAACCTCTGTATGGCACCACAATACAGGTGGCAGGGTTTGCATATATAATAAGCAAATTTGGCTGCCCCATGCACATATGCAATTACACATGATGCATACCGTGGTCACAAGGTTATTTTACAAAGCAACAGTTAACTGTGTAATAGGGAAAATATTTTAAAAAGAATTGTACCATTCCTCTGGATAAGATTGTAAGGTAATCCAGGTAAAATTTAAAATGTTTTATAGAGTGTATTGGTTGTATTGCAGCACACACTAGTTTTCCCAGTCAGGGGTCTGTGGACACAATGTAGAATGTGTGTCGATCATCTCCTAAAGCCTTCTGTTTAAAAGCCTAGCAGCATTCAGGACCTGCGTCTGTTGGTACTAGATACAGCAATCTTCAAACTACGGCCCTCCAGCTGTTGCGGAACTACACATCCCATGAGGCATTGTAACACACTGACATTCACAGACATGACTAGGCATGGTGGGAATTGTAGTTCCTGAACAACTGGAGGGCCATAGTTTGAAGACCCATGTACTAGAAGTTTACGTCTAGGCTTTTGTGAGGGGAAAACCCTTAGACCCCTTTCACATTGAGGAGTTTTTCAGGCGGTACAGCACTAAAAATAGCGCTGCTATACCGCCTGAAAAACTCCTGCCCCGCAACCTCAATGTGAAAGCCGGAGGGCGTTCACACTGAGGCGATGCGCTGGCGGGAGGGGAAAAAAATCACCTGCAAGCAGCATCTTTGGAGCAGTGAGAGGAGTGGTATGTATACCGCTCCTTCCCATTTAAAACAATGGGAAACCGCGGTAATACCGCCCTCAATGCGCCTCTGCAGAGGCGCATTGCGGGCGGTATTAACCCTTCATCGGCCTCTAGTGGGGATTAATACCGCACCGCTAGCGGCCGTATCCCGTGGCAATTTCGACTGTTTAGCGCCGCTATTTTTAGCAGTGCTGTACCGCTACCTCACCTCCCGCCCCAGTGTGAAAGGAGCCTAAGTGACTAGGGATGGAGGTATGTTTTTCTGTTACCAGCCTTGATGGATCACATTTGTGCAGTTACTTAGTATCTAATGATTGGGTACATTTTCATTGCAGGTTATGCGCTCTGCCACAAACCAGAGACCACTAACACCAAACCAAGGACAGCAAGGACAACAAAATGACAATCTAGCTGCTGCTAATTCTGCCCTGGCCTTTGGACAGGGCCTGGCCACCAGTATGTCAGGTACTCAGTGTTTAGTGCACCGCTTTTATATATATATTTATATATATATATATATATATATATATATATATATATATATATATATATATATATATATATATATATATATATATATATATAATTTATTATTATTTGTTGTAGTGACGCTGTGTGCTAATAAGGTACATATTTTTCAGGCTATCAAGTCCTCGCCCCTACTGCCTATTATGATCAGAATGGTGCTTTGGTGGTCGGCCCAGGAGCGAGGGCCGGACTGGCAGCCCAAGTGCGTTTGGTGGCATCCACCCCAGTTCTCATCAGTCCTGCAGCAGCACAAGCTGGTATGTAACAAGTCGTTTTCTGTCCATGTTCTGTAGAGCTGCTTTACTGCTGTGATCCTGTTTTTCAGACTCAGTGTTTACATTTTTTTTGCTAGAAAATTACTTGGAACCCCCAAACATTATACCTTTTTTTTTTTTTTTCCTAACACCCTAGAGAATAAAATGGCAGTCATTGCAATACTTTTTGTCACACCGTATTTGCGCAGCGGTCTTACAAGCACACTCATTTTTTCTAAAAAAAAAAAATCACCTTTTTGAAATAAGACAGCAGTAAAGTTAGCCCATTTTTTTATTTTATATTGTGAAAGATAATGTTACGCCAAGTAAATTGATACCCAACATGTCACGCTTTAAAGTTGCGTCCGCTCATGGAATGGCGACAAACTTTTACCCTTTAAAATCTCCATAGGCGACATTTAAAAAATTCTACAGGTTGCATGTTTTGAGTTACAGAGGAGGTGTAAGGCTAGAATTATTGCTCTCGCTCTACCTATCGCAGCAATACCTCGCATGTGTGGTTTGAACATTATTTCATATGCGGGTGCTGCTCATGTATGCGTTCGCTTCTGCGTGCAAGCTCGGCGGGACGGGGTGCGTTCCTGGCTCCTAACTTTTTTAGCTGGCTCCTAGATTCCAAGCAAATTTGTCAAGCCCTGCAAGTTTAGGAAAGGTCTACGCACACCAATATCCTTGCACATTTAGGGTTAAGGTCGTAGTGCGACAAGCATCAGTGTTAAAATGCTGCTGAGAACACTAGCGTTTGCGATGAGCCTAAGCCAGTAATCTTTTAGCCATATTGGTGACCAGCGATGCGGCTGTTTGCACCTAACCAAAAATGTAAGGGATTACATGTGATTAGGGACAGATGAGTGCTAGATGGCAAACACCCATGATACTCTCTGTAGATTTTCTGTGAATCTTGCAGCTCTATGCCCCTAATCAGCCGTGTGAATTAGTCCCAACTCTTCTACTTTCCCTGCCTGTTAAAGCCATGAGAATCTTATGACCCACAGTTTCTTAATCTGAGAAATGTTTGGTTTTTGCACGCATTTGTTCCTAGTAGATTTTTGTAGCCATCCAGTGCTTCCTTCTCAGCAGAACAGCACATTTATTGTAACTGATTCAGCTTAGTCTGAATAAAAGCTTATGAACAGCCCAAGCTTTAAAGGGGTTGTAAAGGTAAAAAATGTTTTCCCTAAATAGCTTCCTTTACCTTAGTGCAGTCCTTCTTCACTTACCTCATCCTTCTATTTTGCTTTTAAATGTACTTATTTCTTCTGAGAAATCCTCACTTCCTTTTCTTCTGTCTGTAACTCCACACAGTAATGTAAGGCTTTCTCCCTGGTGTGGAGATAGCCTCTTGAAGGGGAAGGGGGCGAGCAGGAGTGTCAAAACGCCCACTAACACACAGCTCCTTTCTCTATCTGCAAAGTAAAGTGTCCTGACAGTGTCCTGACACTCCTGCTAGTTCCCCCCCCCCTTTAAGAGTCTTTCTCCACACCTTGCATTACTGTGTAGTTAGAGAAAGAACAGGAAGTGAGGATTTCTCAAAAGAAATAAGGACATTTAAAAGCAAAATAGAAGGATGAGGTAAGTGAAGGAGGACTGCACTAAGGTAAAGGAAGCTATTTAGGGATTTTTTTTTTTTTACCTTTACAACCCTTTTAAGGAGAAGTAAGCCAAAGCTTGTTTGCCTGTACTTTTACTGTGGATCACAGGAGTGCAGTTTGTTCTGTACTCCTGTGACCTATTTCCAGCAGACAGCAGGCTAAAGCTGCTCCAGGCTCAGGAAAGACCACGACAATAGGGTCCGTCTCAGCCAGCCCTTGAGAGCCTGAGCCGATGGCTCCCACCCCCTCCGCAACCCAGGCACCAGTGAGCTCATGGGGGGGGGGGGAGGCAGAGAGTCGGCGACTTGGTCACCAGCTCTCTGCTTAGGATTCTCTGAGAACCGAACGATCAGTGGTGTTCGATCGCTAAGTTCTCAGCCTTTGAGCTGGCAGGGGACAGATGCAGTCTCCACCTAGGTAAGTATGATTCCCCAAAAAATGCCCATACTTCCCTTTTAAAAGTATCTATTATGGTAGAAACATCTGACCTGTTTTTTTTGAAGGTGCAAACGCCAAGCTTTTCTCTTGTACACCGATTTGTAAGGTGCTGACCTGAAACAAGTATTTGTGTATCGGGCGTCCCAACACTTCGCTAGTAACATACTTACTCCAGGTCAGTGACTTACCAATTTTGTTAATGCAAGAATGATAGCCCTGGAACTAAGTTTATTTCAGCAATTTATTCCAAATATTTTACTTGCACATGGCCAGAAAAGCACAACAATACATTTTTAACAGCAGTTATTTGACAACGATGCTAATCACTTTATGCTAGTATGTCGTCCAGTGGCAAGCCTTGAAATATGTGAAAAATTACAGGATATCAGTGGTGGGATTTACATACGGAGTGTCATTAGATGCCTTTGCTTTTATATCTAAAATATACATTGTATATGCATTCTAAAACAGGTTTATAAACGTTTTTAAATTCTAAAAAGTAAAATTGACACACAAAAAAACTTTTTAAATGTATTTTTATTTTTTCCAGCTGCAGCAGTATCGGCAGCTAATAACAACAGCCTTACAGCAGCCGCAAATGGCATCTTCCGCCCTATGGCCCCTCAGCAGCAGCAGCAGCAACAGCAGCAGTCACAGCCAAACACCAACCTCCATTCCAGTTCATTTTATGGGAATAACTCTCTGACCAACAATTCCCAGAGCAGCTCTTTATTCTCACACAGCCAGGGGCAACCTGGCAACACTTCGCTGGGGTTCGGCAGCAATAGCTCTCTGGGAGCCGCCATTGGCTCAGCCTTTGGAGGCTTTGGATCATCAGGTAGGTCACACCCGTGAACATCTTATTCCCGATCTTTCAAAATACATCTTGATGCAGAAAAGAGAGGCCAGGCACAGCAAGCCATTCCGTGTAAACGATGAACTGACGTTAAACCTTGGTTACACTGATTTGGTGACGGGCCATGTCGTTTTTTTCTTTTTTTGGGGCAACATTGAGTGCACCTGACTTCAGAGGTCATCTGCAGTGCATGCATTTCAATGTAGGGGGGGGGAAATGAAATCGCTGCACTTGTATTGCATTTACCCAGCAAGTCAGAAAAATATTGAAGCCATTTTTGTAGGGTGCACTGGGCATGCATAAACTGAACTGTGCACTCCCCCGCTGGTCTGCCATCTCCCTGGGCTATAAGCTAGTGTTACCAGGCACACTTCCATCATTACCTGTGCCAATTAGACCACTATGATCCCCCTTCTGTGCTCGGTGATCTTTGGAGTGTTCTGTGCTAAAGTACAGTTTGCACGCACACTGAAGTGACTCTTATCGCACCACAAGGGAACCTGCACCATCCCTGGGACCACCTCTTTTTAAGTGGCTAGCTCTTATAGATACAACATAGAAATAGTGCAGCGCAAACAATACAATATAGTGTCTCTAATGGTGCTTCTCATGCACCATAAATCAAGGACCTGTGTAAATAGGAACAAAGTAAAGAGTGATATATTACACCAATTAATGAGTGCATAAAATATCTTAATGAATGTCCATATAATAATCTGTGCAGTAGATCCAATTTTCCAATTGGTCTAATTGAAGTCCACCAGAGTGCAAACGTGATGAGAATTGATCCAATAATTAAATTAATCTAATTGAAATCCACCAGAGTGCAAACGTGATGAGAAGGTAAACAGTGATCCCGCCACCAAATGGGTATTCTACTATTACCTCCAAGAGAGACCACTGTTTTACCAGATGGTCATACTGCGCATAAGTATTCAACAGGAAGCCCAGGGAAGGGATGTTATGTAGAGTCCTCACATGTCAGGCATGATGAATGTCAAAACAAAACAAAGAGAGAAAACAAACATCTAAGAGCTTCCATAAAAACCAGGGATTTATTGCAGCATATAGCATACAGCTTACTCACATTTGGTGAGGAAATAAAAGGCATCAACGAAAACCAAAAGGACCGGACAGAGGGGTTACTTCAGGAAGAGGTTCAGACCTTATAGCCCTGATTATTGCTAAGGTTTTTTTTTATTTTATTTTTTTCATACTTTCAATGCTTTTTTTTTTTTTCATACTTTTAATAGCTCCCCACTCTACATGATGCGTTTCATTCAGAAATGCACTGGATCTCAGAGCAAGCACCAATTGTTCTCAAAGTGCTGTAGTCCCCAACCCACTGGCATCTACGGGGTTAACTAAAAAGCTGTCCTGTACCATGGCCTTTAAAAAGTAAAAAAAAAAAAAGCCTTTTCATTTAAAAAGGCAACAACATAGCATAAAATCTGAAAATAATGGTGTTTTGAGCCCATACTAGCTCTTTTTTAAGCCTAACTTGTACCACACTGTTTATTTTTTCAACCAAGCAAGTATGTCAACATTTTTTTTCCAGGTTATATGAAGTACTTTTTTAAGCCGGACACCTTTTACAGCAATCGTTTCTTCATAAATGTGCTATAATCAATAATGATGGCCTTATTTGGGGTCAGCTTTTTTTTTTGCACACGGGAACGCCATTTAAAGGGGTGTTCCAGCCTAGTTATATGTTTATTATAAGTGTAGCTGCTGGCTTTTAATAAACACACTTACCTGCTCCAGCATTCCAGCGACTCGCCGACCGGGGCTCCGCTCGTCGTCGTCGTCCCCCCCCCCCCTCCCCGGCCGGCGTCTTCATCGCAACTGTGGGCACCCGGCCGTGACAGCTTTTCGGCTTCAAGGCTGGGCACCCACTGCGCATGCACGAGCGGCACTGCGCGAGCGGTGCGGCTCGCCGCCGATTGGACAGGCGATCGCATGGGACCTGTTAGTGTCCCATGCGATCGTCTACAGGGAGGGGCTTCTGTAGGCGATTAAGCTTAATCGCCTAACCAGCCCCTCGGCGGAAGCGGGACAGGAAGTCCCACTCCTCCTCCTGGCATGTAAGGGGGAGGGGAGTGGGTCTAGTGGAAGTTCAAATTTTTGGGTGGAACTCCGCTTTAATTGTATAACCTCTGAAAGTATTTTCTCGCACATAGAAAGTTATATACATATGTCTGTCAGTGTGACTTTTTTTTTGTCACAGTTGTGTGTAGTTCTTTGACATAAGATTCTAATTCATTAAAATTCTAGGTTTTCACTCTGTGAGTCCCCAGTTTTTATAGCCTAAAGGCTCATTGTGGACCCATTAGAAATTAGTAAACGCATGTACCACATGTTGACAAATTAGGCAGCATGCATAGGTGTGAAGAGCCCCCCTTCCCAAAGCTCACAAGATTACTGGATCTGCTGTAATATCACCTACAGCATTCCCTGCTGGTACAGTCTGGTGTCGCCACAGAACCGTACACACGTGAGTGTTCTCTAATTAAGAGAAAATGGAATCTAATGGTGGGACACCCATTTTAAATGAGTAATCCTATCTATGTATAGTTCCTAATTTACATCTGCCCTGGTGTATTGAGTTATGTTGGATAACATCCATACAGCGTCTAATTGTTCAGTCTTTAGGAAGCCAGATGTGAGGTGTTTTTAAAATATATATATATATATAATTTTTATTTTTTTGGTGATGTTGCGTCCATAATATTGCAATTAAGTTACTTATGATGCTGCCATGTCAGCTGTACCCTACATTCCCTCTAATAGTGAGATCTAGTACTGTAATCCAGTATTTTGATAGAACACTAAGCTCTAATAGAAACAAGAGAATTTTAGTCTAACTTTGCACAATACTTGTTCAGGCTGAAATTCAGGAATCTAGCCATTTTGTAAACTGTGCAGGCATACAATGAGTTAAGTCCAGCCAGTGCCTACCACCTCCTGGACTTGTATCTGTTATGTACATAGGACATGTTTATGGCATTTCAGAAGAGGGGGGAGAACTGAGCCGCTAGGTAATCCACCCCCCCCCCCCCCCCGCCCCGCTTCGCCCATTCAGGGAAATAGCAAGTGGTCCAGTTCTCATGTCTCCAATGCCATAGGTGTTTTGGGCACTTGGCTCTTCACTTTTTAATAGGCTTGATATAACAGACTGGTTTATGAATTGTTCCACAAGATAAGTGCAAGTTGGAATGTGTATCGGATCCTTTATTAGGCTTTGACGCATTCTGAACTTTTTGGTACATCTTGTTATATAAATACCTGTTTGTGCTCATATTCCTTTATTTTTTATTTTTTTCTAATTGCTTGTTTGTTTTCATAATGTGTTTCCCAGAAGTGAGTTTGAGATGTCCTTTTTTTCGATCACTGTGTTTTTAATTGGTTTTTGTTTGTCTTATTTTTATTCAGTTGGCAATTCCACGGGTAGTAGTGGCTCAAGGAGAGATTCCTTGTCTGCTAGCTCAGACTTGTACAAAAGGTCTGGCAGCAGCCTGGCACCCATAGGGCAGCCCTTTTACAATAGCCTGGGCTTCTCATCCTCTCCGAGTCCAATAGGCATGCCTCTTCCAAGCCAAACGCCAGGACATTCACTAACACCACCACCATCCCTCCCATCACACGGATCTTCATCCAGTTTGCATTTAGGTAAAGCAAAAAGTTTATATTTGTGTAGTTTTGTGGCTGTGTGTGTGTGTGTGTGTTCTGACTTGAATGTAATTTTTTAATTGTCCTAGATTCATGTAAACTTTCCATTTGTCACGTGAAGTTCTTTGGGATCAAATATTTTTGTATATGAGAAGGTACTGTAGTAGGTATGGGTGCTGCTACGTAAGCTAGTACTGAGAGCAGGCAGAGGCCATAGGAATCTTGTCAGCTGGCTTCCCATTTATATCCCTGGATTTCAGTTTTCCAGATGCCACCTACCTCTCTGCCTGTCCATGTTCATCACCTTCTTCCTCTGATATTCCATTACCAGGTTTTCACATGTCCCCCCGTCCCCCCCCTGCATCCACTCCTAGGATTGGGCTGTCTCGGCACTCCTAGTCATACCCACACGTCTCTTGCCTGAGTTTCTACACCCCTTTCTGTCCATGTTCTTTTCCATGTTACCGCATTGCTGATGACCTTTTCTTCTTCTTCTACTCCCTGATTTGTTTCTCTCGCACATGCCCCACTCTGATATTCCTCTCCTCTGTTCCTGTCACACATGTTGGTAAGTAATATGCCTGTCAACTGCCCTCTTCTCCCTTTGGCGTGGCTCATTTCATGGGCATGTGGACTGTGCAAGCGTCTCATGGATAGCGATGGCCCCTGCTTCTTTCAGTGAGGAAATGTACTTGATTTTTTGTAAGTGAGCCAAGCATGATGGGTATATGTTAGCCACTGTTTTCCCCTTTAAAGAAATACTACATGCTTTCCCGAGGTGGACCTTGGACTGCACAGCAATTACTGTATTGTCTGGATAAGTAAAGGCAATAAAAAAATAGAGCGAGAGCTGTGCCTTCCTGTATCTGGATCCGCCATGTGTGCAGTCAACACAAGCATACCGCTGCTGGTTATTTAGCTGCCTCAGTCACATACCGCCACCCTTATTAAATAGATGCACCTGCCTGCTACTTGAGCAATGACCAGAGCGGTTGTCCCTAAATAAGACATTAAAGTGGTTGTAAACGTAAGATCTGAAATATGAACAAAGCATGTCCCTCTATAGTGTGTACTTGTCTCAATCCAGAGCACTAAGGAGTTGATTTACTAAAACTGAAGCGTGCGAATTCTGGTGCACCTGTGCATGGTAGCCAATCGGCTTCTAACTTCACCTTGTTCAATTAAAAAAAAAATGAAAGTTGGTTTCTCTACAGAGCTGCACCGGATTTGTGTCTCCAGTTTTAGTAAATCGACCCCTCAGTGTCACTTTTGTTTGCTGCTTCGTCCCTCTATCTGCAATTCTGCATGAATTCCTTCTGACAAGTTTTCCTGACTCCAAGGGAAAAATGGTGACGGGAGGGATCTCTGGATGATTGACAGGTTCCTGTGACCTGTGTGAGGGTGTGTCTCCTTACTGAGCTCTGCAATGTAACTTCAGCTATCTGCCCCCTTTTTTCTGAACTCTCAGACAAGCTTTAACATTCAGTACTTCAGTCACTTCACTTGGTATATGTAAGTGTTTTACAACCACTTTTAATGTACTGTAAGCTGTAGATATAGTAGTTAGCAGGGCGACCCTGAGATCAGAAGGCGATTTCAAGGGTTCCTCTGTGTTGGGTGAAAGGGGCTGGTATAGAGTGTAGTTCTACTAGAAGTACTATTACAAGGTAACCATTCCCTGCAACTCATAGCGGAACATGGGCTATGCTAAACTAGTTTTAAAAAAACTGGTTTAAAAAAAAAAAAACGATGAAGCCCATCTCCGGTATCATATTTGGTGCGTGGCCTACAAGAAAACAGAAGTTTTTTATGCATAATGCATTTCCAGAAAGCGCAAACCCCTACTGCACACATGTTGAAAATTGATTTATATGCTTCAGTATAGGCACTCCCATGGCGTGTGACAAAAGCTCTCCATGCCCTGCAAAGAGTAGCGTGAAGCACAACACTGACACATCCTATTCTGAATCATGCAGTGAGACCAAGTGGCACATGCTGGCGTTATGACTTGGGTATCAAGTCTATCATAGAACATGGGTCTTCAAACTACGGCCCTCCAGTTGTTCAGGAACTATTCCCATCATGCCTAGTCATGTCTTTGCATGTCAGTGCGTTACAATGCCTCATGGGATGTGTAGTTTGGCAACAGCTGGAGGGCCGTAGTATGAAGAGACATATAGCAAGTTGTGTTTAGTTTGATACTGAAGGTTCTTTTTAAAGGTCTATATAGTAGTGTTTATCAGCTACTCATTTACTGAATGCCTAGAATATCATGGATTTCTCTGGAAGATTGCTTTTAACACATTTTATCCTTTTACTATTGATAATCAGTTTCATCAGTGCAATCAGTGCAAACTAATGAAATATTGCTTACTCTTTCAGGCGGGCTGACCAATGGCAGTGGGCGCTATATATCTGCTGCCCCTGGAGCCGAGGCCAAGTACCGCAGTGCTGCTAGCACATCTAGCTTTTTTAGCTCCAGCAGCCAGCTTTTTCCACCCTCCCGTCTGCGATACAGCCGATCTGACATCATGCCCTCTGGTCGCAGCAGACTGCTGGAAGATTTCCGCAACAACCGCTTCCCCAATTTACAGCTCAGGGATCTGATTGGGCATATTGTTGAGTTTTCCCAAGACCAGCATGGCTCCAGGTGGGTAGAAGATATTAATATAAACATAGGGGAAGGTAATGCACTCACCGGATTTTAAAAGGAACGAGATTCCTGGTCATATAAATAGATTCTGGTCTTCTGCTGTTTTTATTTGTTACTGGTCATGAAAATTTAAGCTCTGTTTGTTATATATATATATATATATATATATAATTAAAAATTTGTTCTGGCCATTAAACTTGCTACACAGCCCCCTAGCCACCCCCCCACCCCACTGGTTTTGATTGACAGCAGGAGCCAGTGTACTATTACTAAGTTGGCATATATTATGATCATGAAAAAAGAGAAGTTTTGGGACTTTAAATGAGAAATATGTGAACATATATCTCCATCCCTGTTATATGTAAAAAAGGGGGGTTTGGGACTTTGACTCAAAGTCCCAAACCCCTCTTTTTGATATATTATGATCATGATTAATATAGTTGTAATTCCCAATTTTGTCAAAATGTAAGCAAAAATAGCACCTTGAGCGTTGTGTGATAACAACTTGAAGGGGGCATTGTGCCCTAGTTTGTGAAGAGCACACATATTTGTATGCTGTTTTCCATTGATATTAGTTGTGTCCATGAGAACCATATATAAGTGACGCTCTGATATCTGTCGTCACAGCATACACTGGGCAGCCGTGTGTGCGTGCTTCCGTAATTACGACAAATAAACTTCCTTTGGAACCTTCTCCCGTAGATTTCCTTTAATATAAGGAACTTGAGATAAAAAAAAAAAAACTCTGTACAACTTGTTTCTGTACCATTGGCCTACCAAAGTAATATTTGAACTTTCTGTTTAAAAAAAAAAAAAGTAGAGGAGGAGAAAATAACGCACAATGTTTTTTACCACATAATTTTAGGGCCCTTTTACACGGGCGGATCAGTATTGATCCGCTCCGTGTGTGTCTGTAAGCTCAGAGAGGATCCCTCCGTAAATCCCCGCGGGGGATCGGATGAACGCGGACCGTATGTCCGTATTCATCCGATCCGCAGACGGAAGAAAAAATAGGATTTTCTTCCGTCCGAAAAACTAAATCTTTACTGAGATGGTCATCCGCTGACACCCGTAATCACATGGGGACCAATGTATGTCCCGTTTTCATCCGCAACGGATAGATGAAAATGCGGCCATACGGTCCGTGCGTGTGAAAGGGCTCTTAGGAATGACTACACTAAAAAGAACTTGGTGTGGACAAACAAAATATACTTTTTTACTCAACGCAAAAAAAAATACCAAACATCTCAAGGCCTAAAATTGTGCACTCCTATGAAATAATAAAAAAAAAAAAACCTGTGGTGCTGGTACCTAATATTTTTTTACTGCTTGTGAAGCAGTTCCTGACTCGCGTGCCAGAGCAATAGGTATAGGAATACGTGACATCAGGCCTGTGACGGACAATTGGCTTTCTACACATTGGTGCTGTATGTTCATTCCAGCACAGGTTATTTTCGCCCATATGTTTTCTGCAATTTGTAGCATGGTCCTTGGTTTTACTCCTTTTTTGCCACCATAGAGATACTGTTGCCACAAATGCTGTCATGACTCAAATCCAACTCTAAAACTTCCCGTAATTGAACAAACTGAAGAAGAATAGCATTTTTTGTGCAGGGAGGTAATGCTCCCTGCCCAAAATTCTCCCTGGCATTCTCAAAGGGGCTTAGGTGTCCTTAACCACTTGCCCACCGAGCCTGTTTTTCATATTCGGTGTTTACGAGACTAAAACAGTTTTTTTTGCTAGAAAATTACTTAAAACCCCCCAAACATTATATATATATATATATATATATATATATATATATATATATATATATATATATATATATATATATATATATATATATTTTCTAACACCCTAGAGAATAAAATGGCAGTCATTGCAATACTTTTTGTCACACCGTATTTGCGCAGCGGTCTTGCAAGCGCACTTTTTTGAATAAAAAAATAAGACAACAATAAATTTGGCCCAATTTTTTTATATATTGTGAAAGATAATGTTACGCCGCGTAAAATGATACCCAACATGTCACGCTTAAAAATTGCGCCCGCTCGTGGCATGGCGTCAAACTTTTACCCTTAATCTCGATAGGCGACGTTTAAAAAATTCTACAGGTTGCATTTTTTGAGATAGAGGAGTTCTAGGGCTCTCGAGTTCTCTCGCTCACTTGTGTGGTTTGAATACCGTTTTCATATGCAGGCGCTACTCGCATATGCGTTCACTTCTGTGCGCAAGCTTGTCGGGATGGGGCGTTTTAAAAATAAATAAATACATTTTTTGTTTTCTTATTTATTTTAAATTAGTTTATAATTTAATACACCGAAATTAATAAAAAAAAATTATCACTTTTATTCCTATTACAAGGAATGTAAACATCCCTTGTAATAGAAAAAAGCATGACAGGTCCTCTTAAATATGAGATCTGGGGTCAAAAAGACCTCAGATCTCATATTTAGGCTTAAATGCAAAAAAAAAAAAATGTAAAATGTCACTTTTTCAAATAACATAAAAAAAAAATGTCTCTTTAAGACGCTGGGCGGGACTTGCGTTTTGACGTCACTTCCGCCCAGCAGAGCTCTGGGGACGGGTGGGTGCGATTTTTCCCTCTCGTATCCCCGCTGAGGAGCCGAACAGACCCGATCGCCTCCGCCGCTACCGACGGCAACAGTAAGCGACGGGAGGGGGGGCATTAACAGAACCGGCCCATGAAGAGATAGATATCTCGGTTGTGGCAGCAGCTGCTGCCGTTACCGAGATATCCATCTTTAAAAACATGACGTATTTTGGCAATGGGCCGGTTGTCAAGTGGTTAAAGGAGAAGTCTAGCCAAAGCTCGTTTGGTTGGGTTTCTCCTAGGGATCACAGGAGTGCAGTTTGTTTTGCACTCCTGTGACCTGTTTGCAGCAGAGAGTGGACTGAAATCCCGCGTCATCGTGACAGTCTGTATCTGCCAGGTGCCTGGACTGATGCCCGGCTCAGCCTCTCAGCAAGCCACTCCAAAGAGCGAGGAGGGGCCAGAGCAGAGGGCTGTGACAGTCTGCAGCTCTCTGCTTGGGGAACTCTGAAAACCGAGCGATCGGCTGTGTTTGTTAGTGCAGAGGCACCGTGGAAGAGATCCACCTAGGTAAGTAAGATTCCAAAAAATAAAACTTCTCTTTTATCCTTGCTTTAAGATCCTTGAAAGGTAATATTCTTAGGATGTAAGGTAATTGCCAGGTCAGAACCATTTTTTTTCCCTGTGACAGTGGAATACGGTGATGTCAGAGAATGGCTGTGTATTGAGGACACTGGGAAGTTTGAATGCAATGCATTGATTCACCTTGCTGTTTCCACTACTTGCCGCCTTCTCAAAGACCAGAAGTCATTTATCTTCTGGCCCTTCTGCCTCTTGCTGAAGGATCATCAGGCTTATCTCTGTTATTGGTGTCTGTGGTTGGACTGTAACATCCATGAGTTAGAAGTGGATTCCAGATGTAGCAGAGAAGATGTTTGAGCGCACACTTATACCATATTCCTAACCTTTTATTTGGCCTCCAGGTTCATCCAGCAGAAACTGGAACGGGCCACTCCAGCAGAACGCCAGGTAGTGTTTGGAGAAATCCTCCAGGCCGCCTATCAGCTGATGACTGATGTCTTTGGAAATTATGTCATTCAAAAGTTTTTTGAGGTAAGCCATTTTCCAAATGTTTTTAAAACTTTGTGATTGTGTTATTTCTGTTATCCTTTGAGTACCATTTAGAACTGTTTTTGTATTGGTAAACATGTTTTCACATGGCCGGTTGTGGAAACCACCTTCCTGAGCCCAGTAAGCTTCAAACTGAGTTACATCCAGACAAGGAGGCTGCTTGGAGTATCACGTTTCTGCTTTTTAAAAAGGAATACTTCAGTAAAGCCAGCACTAGTCCATGCTGAACCACCCTAGATTTTAACCACGTATGGGAAGACTGAATGTGCTGATCGATCAACTTGGGTGCAACCAACCTTACTGATTTTACATGCGATTATTGCTAGCGGCTATTGTAGCTACCAACACTGATCACTGTGTTCTCCCAGCCGGAACGGCTTCTCTTGCCAGAAGAACACATTGGCTGCGCAGAACGGATTCCCCCCATCAACACTGAAATTTCAGAAAGGAATACAAGGGGGCTACAGCCAAGTGCAGCATCACATGGTTTATTATGATTAAAAAGCCAAATGCAAACTCGCAAAAATATAAGATCAAAGACCTTCTCTGCAGCCAGATTTATAGTTTGTGAGTTTGCATTTGGCTTTTTAATCGTAATAAACCCATTGATGCTGCACTAAGCTGGTGCCCCCATGGTTTCATTTTGTAATTTTAGAGATTCGTTCCTATCGCTGGTGGCGCCTACTGAAGTACAACACCCTTCCTTTGGGATTTTTAAGAACCGTATTTGAAATACTTATGATACAACTTTGTATCGCCACATTTATCTAGGGGGAGGGTTGTAGAGCAGTGGTTCTCAACCTTCCAGTTGTAGGGCCCCCTAACATTAAAATTTTTGTATGGTGGGTTCTCGGCACCCAAGACAAGTAATTTGCGCCCCTAACCTATGGACATTTAGTGCTCCCTGAGTCCCTTCCACTAGTACAGTATTAAAACCCCTTAAGATAAAAAAAAATCTGCATCCCTCTCTCTAGCAATCTTGTTCTTTCTCTACCTTTTTCTTTATTACTCCCCCTCTTTTCCTCTCCCTTCCATGTATGGGATGAGTGGTAGTGCTGGTGGGGAGGTGGGATCAGTGGTAGAGCTGGGGAAGTTCTGATCAGCACTTAGGTGCTCTTGATTAAGGTCATCTGCTGATCTAAAAACTGTACTGGGGACTTTTAATGGCAACTCTAATCGCAGGTAGTGTTACTCACTGTGTCTCCAAATTTGTGGTGTCTCGCAGCAGTGACACCAATGCTGAAATCAGGAGATAGGGTCTCCTCCAGCCCCTCAAAATTTACATTTCTCACCAGTTGGCTGACCTCTAGTCTCTGCCCCCTAGCCATGCTATGAAACTAAATGGGCAGCTGCGAAGAGACTGAGTGGACAGCCATGGGCTCCAGGAAAAGCCAAGCTGGGCGGCTGCAAAAAGGCTGGGAAAGCAGTGCAGGCCCAGGATTTGGTGACCCCCTGGCAAATCGTCATTCGACCCCCCAGGGGGTCCCGACCCCCATGTTGAGAACCACTGCTGTAGAGGCTAACTTATGTGGCTGGTGAATTAACATTTGTCTGCACCACAATTGAATTTGTTTCCCCATCAACACTGACTGTGTTGAGAGAATTGAGCGATTTTTTTTTTTTTTTTTTTTTTTTTCTTGCAAGAAAAACTCTGTCTATGGGTGGAATTGCAATAGTAAAGCCAAAGTTTTTGGATAGAGTGGGGGAAGGCTTAAAACTACTTTTGAGGTTTTCATGGTGTCTAGGGTGGGGGTTGGTTGCTGCTCTGAATGTTTTACAACAAAAAGTGAATCTATTTTGTGTCTGGACTGCTCTCCTTTGCACATAGTTTGACAGTTAAGCATGCTTAAGTCAAATCGAGTATCAAGATATCAACTTTTCTTTCAGTTTGGCAGCATGGATCAGAAGTTGGCACTGGCAACACGAATACGCGGACATGTACTTCCCCTGGCTTTACAGATGTACGGCTGCCGTGTTATTCAGAAAGCACTGGAATCCATATCTCCGGATCAGCAGGTATGTTTTTTGCCTTTACCATTAAAATTGGCAACCTTCGTTGAACACACAATTTTGCCTGTGAACAAACTTTAGGACAACTAGGGGACAATCAAGGGGTTAACTGTGTTCCCTGGGTGTGTTCTAACTTTGTGGGGAATGGGCTTACTGGGACAACAGAGATCGCTGTTCCTGATCACTAGGAACAGAAGATTTGAATTGTCTCCTGTCAGAACGGGGATCCGCCTTGTTTACATAGGCAGATCCCCGTTCTGCCTTTTTACCATGAACACGGGTAGCCAGCAGACCTAGTCTGCTGGACCCGCTCCCGCTGTATCTCATGCATGGGCCGCCATACAGGTACGTCTGTTCCGCAGCCGGGCCGCCCTGACGCAATTTGTGGGCGATCCAGAAGTGGTTAAAGAATAACTGCTAAGAGAAGCTTTCCGACTGCTATTGCTGAAATTGGTAGTTGCGGGACTCATGCTGAACTTATAGCTTTAGGTCACTAACGCAGATTAAGTTCTCATTTTAATTGCTGCATGCTTGTTATGGGTCAGAATGAATTGGCAGTGACAGCCATATACACTTTGCCTAATTAAAGGACGTCTGTACAGAGAGAAATCAAAGATAAGCACATCGTATCTCATTAGTATGCGGCTAGGTTCACATTAGGTTTTCTGCATGCAAAATTTGCGTGGACACCTCAGCTCATTCTGATTGAGCAGCTGTACCTGCGGGAAATATTAGGAAAAGGGTCCCTGCGCCTTTTCAAGCTAGTTGCCGCACTGACACCGCATTGTGCTTTTGAACCACGCGGTTTCATGCACTTGAAAACATCTGCAAAAGAGCAGCTGGTTTTGCTGTGGGTGCGATTTTGTCTTGCAACAGTGTGAACCCAATGTAAATTATACCCTGAAAAGATGGCGTGTGAAATTGACCAGTATGTGTAGCAGCATGAAGCTGAATGAAGTCTTGTGTGGGTAATTTTATTTCATTTGTTTTTTTTTATTTTTTGCAGAGCGAGATGGTGAGGGAGCTGGATGGGCATGTTCTGAAGTGTGTTAAAGATCAGAACGGAAACCATGTGGTACAAAAATGTATCGAATGTGTTCAGCCTCAGGCTCTCCAGTTCATCATTGATGCCTTCAAAGGACAGGTGGGTTTGTATAAATGTTGGTGTATAAACTTCCAGTTGGGTTTATAACAATCTATCTTCAAAGTAGGGAGCAAAAGCGTTTTGACCCCAGAAATAAGTCGTATTAATTCCCTTAATATCGCACAATTGCATAGTCGGGTTAAAAAAAAACACCAGTCTATTCAGTTCAACCATAAAACAAATTAAATATCAAACAATCCAATATACCCAATTCTATACACACAGTTGATCCAGAGGAGGCTGAAAAACCCCAGAAGAGCATGATCCAATTTTGCTACAGCAGGGGAAAAAAATCCTTTCTGATCCCCCGAGAGGCAATCGGATTTTCCTCGGATCAACTCTACCTATAAATGTCAGTACCCAATTCTAGGAGAGAAGACACCCAGCTCACGTGTGCTGTTGTCTTTCAACACCTCTGTTGGCAGGCAGTAGTAAAGACCGATCATCCTTGCAGAGACCACCCCTCTTCTGTGCTGCAGTTGAAACTACTTTTCAGGAAAGGAAAGTTGATCCCCTTGTTTTTTTTGTACGGTCATAGTGGAGAAATCTTGTAGATGACTGACTGCACTGATACCTAAAAAGAATAAAATACTAATTTGTATGAAAATCGGAGATGCATTACAACTGACCCTCTTATGAAAATGCTAATTGACTGGCTTTTCAGCAGATTTTCTGACTTTAGTACATTCTGGCAAAAGACAAGACTAGTTGTGAACACGATTTGTATTGTGGTGCGCTGCTTTTCTGGGGAAGGAAAGGTGTAAGGGGATTTTTGCCTGTGGTGTTTTCGGACTGCTAAAAATAAAAGGCCTTAACCCTCGCTCCCCCAGCTGCAGGCGCTCTGCTTTTCACTGCATTGCTCTGGCTGCGAGTTGTCCTTTGGGGTCCTCCCTTGAAGTGCAGGACTGTTGGTTGCACATGGTGGCATCAGATGTGTAGAGAGCCAAATAAGCTGCTTTTGGAGGAATGGTCAACCGGAGAGGAGGAGGAGGAGCCTGCCGGAGTGAGGGATAAGGTTATAAAACCATTTGTACAAATATCATTATCAGTAAGCAGTCTTCACTCAAAAGTCAATTGTGATTTCACTGTGGCTTTGGACAGTCTCTGATTAATTTTTTTTGTCATTTTTATTTCTATCAGGTGTATGTACTATCCACCCACCCCTATGGCTGCAGAGTAATACAGCGCATATTGGAGCATTGCACTGTGGAACAGACTATGCCTATTCTGGAGGAGTTGCATCAAAGCACAGAGCAGCTAGTACAGGTAAAACTTCATTAACCTAAAGGAAGATCCCGGTGCTTTCCATTAATCAATTCCCTTTTATCTTCAGAGATAAATATTCAATATTATCATAATTAAAGAGGACCTATACAATGAAGGGTGTGCCCTAAAAAGGCAAGCGTAGAGAAAAGGGCTTTGTCTCCAGTATTTTGTAGGCTCTTCAGCTGTTTTTTTTTTTCACTACTGATTTATCCTGCCTTGGGGGCTGCCAGTATTAAACAAGAGCAGGGCTTTGCTTCCTCATGTCAGAATCTGCCCCCATGGGAGTCACAGACATGCCCTGCTCTGAGTACTGGCGTACCTCTATACATACAGATGCACAAATTTTGGTGGCTAAAAAAATGTGTTTTCACATTTTGCTGATAATTGCTCCAAAACGTATGCATTTTTGCTGCGATTTTACCATGATTTACCATGATTATACTGTGCTTATAATAGGTCATGTGACGCAAAAACACATTAAAAATGTAACGGGTGAATTATTAATGCATCGTTTTCAATGGGGGGGGAGCCTATTTTTTATTTTTTCCTGACCAAAAATGCAGCAAGCTAGATTTTTATCACCACAATAGAAGCACATGAACCAATCTGAAGACAAACACAATTTTAACCACTTAACCCCCGGACCATATCGCTTTAACTGACAAGTCGTGCGACGTGTCTCCCAAACAAAAAGCTTTGTTTTGGTGGTATTTGATCACCTCTGCGGTTTATATTTTTTGCGCTATAAACAAAAATGGAGCGACTATTTAAAAAAAATGCAATATTTCTTACTTTTTGCTATAATTTCCCTCAAAAATATATAAAGAGTAATTTTTTTTCCTCAGTTTAGGCTGATACGTATTCTTCTACATATTTTTTGTAAAAAAAAAAATCGCAATAAGCGTTTATTGATTGGTTTGCGCATAAGTTATAGCGTTTACAAAATAGGGGGTAGTTTTTATTAATACATTTTTTTTTTAACTAGTAATGGCGGCGATCAGTGTTTTTTTTTTTTTTCTCCAGTCTGTGACATTATGGCGGACACTTTTGACACATTTTTGGGACCGTTGGAATTTTTATAGCGGTCAGTGCTATAAAAATGCATTGGATTACTATAAAAATGCCACTGGCAGTGAAGGGGTTAACACTAGGGGGCGGGGAAGGGGTTAAGTGTTCCTGGGTGTGTTCTAACTGTATGGGGGGGGGGGGGTGGACTCACTAGGGGAAATCACTGATCTTCTGTTCATACATTGTATGAACAGAAGATCAGCATTTCTCCCCTGACAGGAGAAATGCTGTCACAGCTCCCGGTCCTCGCTCTGTACCGAGCAATCGTGAGTACACGTTGGCAATCGCACAGGACTCGGGAGCGCGCGCTTGCGGCGGCGCGAGCGCCCTAGTGGCTGCTTAAAGAGCCGACGTAGAGCTACGGCTCTCGCGCAGGGGAACCGACCTGTCGCTATAGAACTGCGGCGGCTGGTCGGCAACCAGTTAGTGAAGCATTTTTCTTGTGCTTTTCTATTTAATGGCAGACAATTCATATTCATTTAAATTTAGGATAGAATACAATTCTAACAATGAAAAAAGTATAATATCCTAAATTTAAATCTTTTATTATTTTATTTCGGCTAAGTGCATTTTGAATTTTCAGTTTCTGCACCAAAATGTTCATTATGTGCACCTCTACAATACACAAACTAAGCGTTGATTATTTTTGCCACCAGTTTTTTAATCTACGATTACGATTTAAGAATTCATCACTGCCAGTACGACAGGTTCTTAACCACTTCAGACCCGCGCTATTGACATAATACGTCAACAGCGCGGATCTGAGGCGCCAACTTGACGTCTTTGGACGTGATTTGTGTGCATGCCCGCACCCGCCACTGTCCCGCCGCATCGCTGGGGATCCGATGCATGTACCTGGCGGCCGCGATGTCCGTCGGGTACATGTGATCGGCGGGAAACCGAACAGATGACCGCAGGGACGTGGAGCTCTGTGTGTAAACACAGAGCTCCACGTCTTGTCAGCGGAGAGGAGAACGATCTGTGTCTCTTTACATAGGGACACCGCATCGGTCACCTCCCCCAGTCACCCCCCTCCCCCCACACAGTTAGAACACACCCAGGCAATACATTTAACCCCTTCCTCACCCCTTAGTGTTAACCCCTTCCCTGCCAGTCACATTTATACAGTAATTAGTGCATTTTTATATCACTGATCGCTGTATAAATGTGAATGGTCCCAAATTTGTGTCAAAAGTGTCCGATATGTCCGCCGCAATATCGCAGTTGCAATAAAAATCGCAGATCGCCGCCATTACTAGTAATAAAAAAAATCATAATTCTGTTCCCCATTTTGTAGGCACTAAAACTTTTGCGCAAACCAGTCGCTTATTGCGATTTTTTTTTTTTTTTTTCAAAAATACGTCAAAATACGTATCGGCCTTAACTGTGAAAAAAAAGTGTTTTTTTAAAAAATATGGGATATTTATTATAGCAATAAGTAAAAAATATATAAATATTTTTTAAATTTTCGCTCTTTTTTTTTGTTTATAGCGCAAAAAATAAAAACCGCATAGGTGGTCAAATACCACCAAAATAAAGCTCTATTTGTGGGGGAAAAAGGACGCCAATTTTGTTTGGGAGCCACGTCGCACGACCGCGCAAATGTCAGTTAAAGCGACGCACTGCCGGAAGCTGAAATTTCGCCTGGGAACGAAGGGGGTTTATGTGCCCAGTAATGAAGTGGTTAAAGTGGTGGTGGAAAGAACTAACTGAATTTGGCACATATGTTGTAATGATACCTAAACTGGCACAAGTGCTTGCCTGCATGAAGAGCAGGTAGTTCTTAAGGCTCTGGAAAAGTGACTTTAATGCTTTATTGAATTCCTCCATTCATGTTTGATGGATTGAGTCATGCGTGGGTCAGAGGTCACCTGAGACCGTATCTACTGCCTGACCTCGCACTCAATCTCCTGTCTTTTTGCGTTTGCGTCATGCAAGTGTGAGGGCATAGTTGTTGGCGCACACCAGATGCAAATTTGTTATTTATGTTTTTAATGCTTGCTTTCTTTCTACAGGATCAGTATGGTAATTATGTCATTCAGCATGTTTTGGAACATGGCCGTACTGAAGACAAGAGCAAGATAGTTTCTGAGATAAGAGGAAAGGTTTTAGCCCTCAGTCAGCACAAATTTGCAAGGTAAATGGTCTTAATGTCTTTTACTTCCCACCTGTAAATATCTGTTCACCAAATCTTCTCTCTTACATGAACCTGTGTCTTCCTTTTCTAAGCAATGTTGTGGAGAAGTGCGTCTCCCATTCGTCCCGTACGGAGAGGGCTTTGCTCATCGATGAGGTCTGCTGCCAGAATGACGGTCCTCACAGTGCCTTATACACCATGATGAAGGACCAGTATGCAAACTACGTGGTGCAGAAGATGATTGACATGGCCGAGCCCGGTCAGCGCAAAATCATCATGCATAAGGTAAAGCTTACATGCCTAGATTGTAAAATGAAAAGTGCCCACAGATTTAGGAGGGCAAGACTGATGGCTGCACAACAAAGTAGTGCATTCAGTCTAGTGGAATAGGTTTATGGCTGTGGAGAAAAGAGCAGACAAGCTGTTCTAGCTTGCATTGGGAGAAGGAATAGTGATTGGATGTGGCTTTTAAACTGTTCTTGTTTCCCCGTAAGAGAGGCTGTCTGCTGGTACCAAAATCTTGACATTTTTATGTCTTCTGATTAAACAGCCAGATTGGAAGACACTTCTTGTGTTTCTATCTGATTTCACATAGAAACCAATATATACAAACCTAAGGCAGATGGTACTTTTTTTGTTTAGTCTTATAATACAGTATTTCTATAGCACCAACAGTTTGCAGAGCACTTTATAAAAGAAGGGGAACGGCACAGTTTCAGTATAATTTAGGCACCGTACAATTCATGCGCATGTGCAGCTTGCTGATGGGAGCTTAAACTTTAAATAGGAGGGACATGTGAGACAGTGAAAGATGAATTGAAGAAAGTGAAAGTTTAGGTGGAGATGAAATAGGCTTCCCTGAAAAGATGACTTTTCAGCGATTCCAGGCTGACAGAGTAGGATATAGCTGGACAGATTGGGGCAGGGAGTTCAAACAGGTGGGAGAGGCTCTGGAGAAACCCTGAAGGTGAGCATGGGAGGAGGGAACTAGAGAGCAACAGGTTCTGGGGAAAACTGAGAGGACAGTTTGGGTGATATCTTGAGACAAGGTTGTTGGACAGTTAGTGTTAATTTCTTTCACTGGGCAAGTGGATTCTAGTGTAGCGATTTAGCAGAGGGTGGCGAAGGACACTAAGGTTGATAAAGTGAATAAATCTAACAGACATTTGTGATAGACTGGGGAGAGTTGCAATAGTCAAGTAGGTGTATAACAAGTAAGTGATTAACTGCTTGCCGACCAGCCACATACGGCGGCAGACCGGCTCTGCTGGGCTCGCGCCTGACTCCCGTGCATGCTCGGCAGTCGCGATCATCGCCGGGCACCCGCGATCGCTCATTACAGAGCAAGAACCGGAAGCTGTGTGTAAACGCACAGCTCCCGGTCCTGTCGGGAGAAATGCCTCACCATCTGTTCATACAATGTATGAACAGCGATCAGTCGTTTCCCCTAGTCAGTTTTTTTCTAAATTGTCGCTCTTTTTAAAACCGCAGAGGTGATCAAATACCACCAAAAGAAAGCTCTATTTGTGGGGGAAAAAAAGGACTGAAATTCTGTTTGGGAGCCACGTCGCACGACCGCACAATTGTCAGTTAAAGCGACGCAGTGCCAAATCGCAAAAAGTGCTCTGGTCTTTGACCAGCAATATGGTCCGGGGCTTAAGTGGTTAAAGCCAGCCATGGGCGGTTTGGATCTCAGCCCCTTAAACAATTACTGGCCAAGATTGAAACCATCTATAGGCAGGTTGATTGTACCCAAGTCAATCCATTGATCAACTTGGGTATAACCAGCATGTTGAATTTTCTAGGATGCAATTATTGCCAGCGGCTATAGCAGCTCACAATAATCACTGTTTTCCTGGCTGGGACGGCTTACCGCCCCCACACTTCCCAGGAGAATACAATAAATAGCTCAGTGCAATGACTGTTGATGGGGCAATCAATAAAATCGAATCATCTTTGGCCTGCCTTTTAGTAGATTTATTCCCGAACATTACTTGTGATTAGTATTGATATTGTATTGCATGCTGCTTTTATTGCATTTTACAAACTTATTTTAAGTAATCATAATTTTTCCATTCCTCTAAGATTCGACCACACATCACCACACTGCGTAAATATACCTACGGGAAACACATACTGGCCAAGCTGGAGAAGTATTACATGAAGACTAGCACTGACCTGGGGCCAATGGTAGGGCCCTCCAATGGAATGCTGTAGTGGAGGAGGAAGGAAGGAAGAATACAATACCGATATTCATCACACCTCTCAACCTTTACAAGAAGCTATCCAACCTTTCCACTTCGCTTCCTATAAGAAGAGCTGATGTGTATCGCACTATTTATTATTTTCCCACTTGAAATCTCACTGTGGCTCCGGGTGTACATTTTGGGCCTGCCTCCAGCTTCAGTGGAAGACTCACCCAACTGCCTGTTAGTTTAAAAAAAAAAATTAAAACCAGGGCCTGTAAATGATGTAATTGTATCAAGCTGTCGCATATTTTGTAAATTTTTACCTTGTAAAGTTCCTGTAAAAAGTGGTAGTTTTTAAAAGGGAAAAGTACAGTATTTTAATATGCTGGTTTGTCAGTTGGGTTAGTCTCTCACGAGCATGGAGTATCTGCTTGTAAATAGAGTATGAGTCTTATTTTGTTGCATCTTATTTTATTTTGTTAATTAGCTAATTTACAGGTGATCAAAATACATGGGCACATTTTATAGATAGACTGTGTGCTAGTTTACTGGAGATAGTAGTCTAGTTATGTGAAGGTGATAGAGGCCTGTCAGTCCACTGGGCAGTAGCCATTTAGGCTAATGCGTGGTTGGACATGGCACTAGTTTGACTAAAGCCATGTTTTATGATGTAATGAGGAAGGAAGGCTGTGAGGAGCTGGTCAGTAGGGGTTTAGAAATTGGTCAGTATCCCCCATTTGCTGTTGGAGGAATCTTACCTGCTGGCTATCGTACTCAGACAGTTGTAGCACCTGTGGCTGCCTGAATACCCCAACAGTGAGTGCATGGTCAACATTTTTCCACCCATCTCCTTAGACTTTTAAATCAACTTTTTCATTCTGGGTCACTGGTGACTCAAATTTGAGTCTGATCGTCGGATATACAAGCTGTGTATGGCCAGTTTAAGGCTAATGTATGGTTAGACATGGACTGGTGTGACTGGAGCCATGTTATCTGACCTAACTGTCCAAAATACACAAATATCTGCAAGACAGACACTTTGTTACAGGGCGATGAAAGTGCCCAAATGTATGGTAAGGCTTTCCATTACGGTTACTATGTTGTCAAGATTACTTTTTAGTCCTTTTAGGCAAAGGACACACCAAACTGAAACCTGTGCTTTGCCCATTAGACAAGGCAATACCTCATCCCCAACGCACCTACTTCTTCTTTGCTCCCCAGCCACTTTGTTCAATGCCGGGAGCCAAAGGAAACTGCCATTAATTTGGGTATTCAGAAACGTGCATGGCAATGTGATAGCATTGTGCCAATAGCCCTGAATAAGATACGACTTTTGGATTTGTAGCTTAAATGGGGATTTTGCTTCCAGAGGCAGAACAAGGCAGTGTGGGCGTGAAAGGAAAGTACCTATATGCTGCTGGGGAGAGGGGGGTTAGAGTGAACATGTTTCTTTGCCCTGAATGGCAAAGAATAGATTCGCTTTAGATCATGATTTCTTGGGTCAAGATGACTTTTTTTTCATTCATCTGCTCTAGATCAGATTACCATCATAGGATTTGAAGCCCAGGAAAAGAGAAAATGGACTTGCTGTGTCTCAGGTACACTGTAAAGGCTTATCTTTTTAGAGAGACTTGAGCATGATACACAAGTATCTCCCATAGTTTGTCTACATGAATAAACTAGTATTTTTTTTTTTTTTTTTTTCTGACAACCTTGTAAGGTGTACGCACCTGCAAATTTATTTTTCTGTTCCGCCTGTTGAACAAATGTATCATGAAAACGACCTTGAGATGGGGCCGTGATGTGCTCACCACTCCTCCTTTCAGACAGAGCTGTTGCTCATTCGATTTCAAATGCATTATTCACTGTATGAAAAACTCATCCAACTCAACAGGCGGAACAGAAAAATAAATTTGCAGGTGCGTACACCTTACAAGGTTGTCAGAAAAAAAATAAAAATGCAGATTTAAGGGGTGCAAGATTTCTCGGACATCTTTCAAATGTATTACTTGCCCCTGCCTATCATGAACAACACAGACTAACGGCAAGCTTTTGCTGAGATCAAGATCCTTGACCGTATATGAGTTATGAATCATTCCCATAAAAAGTGTGGGAAGGAAATAAAATCTCTGGCAGCCAGTTAACAGGAAGGGATTAAATCAGCTGTAGAAATCCATGGGAGTTGTTTCCACCCAGATTAGGAGGAGTAGCTGCGCACATTTCTCTGTGAAGGTGACTAATGCACATGTCCCCTGGTCATTTTGACCCAAACTACTGAAGTCCTAATTGTAGCTTCTTTTTTTTTTCTATTTCATGTTTAAAATCAAGCTGCATGAATCAATGGCGTTTGTATGTTTTTTTCCCCTTATACTGCTCTTGCCCTATTCCTATATGAATCTCCATGGCCGCATGCTTCGTTCTGCACTTTTGCACTGTGTGAGAGTAAACCATCCAGATTGCCAGTGGTCCCACGTACCCCTTTCACAATGCTAACAATCCCTAAAAAGATTAAACCATTGGGCACGGGGACAACTGGACCATTGCTTTTGCCGAGCACAGCGGCTTGCATACGGATTGGGCTAAAATGGCACAATAAAGATGTACAATTTCTTTCAATTTATGTAGCCTGATCCTAAATCTAAAAATGTAAAGCCTACAACTGGGCATTACAATATTTCAGGAACTAATCGGGGGCTTTCTATGTTCACATCTGAACAGAATGTGTCTAATATGAAGTACTTAACTTTTTGTGGAGCTTAGGAAGAAATGAGACAAGTTGGTCTTTGGTGGACTTATGCCATGTGGGTAAAGATGTAGGTTTCTTGTCTGACCCAGTTAAGCCCTCGTTCACATTGGAGGGACTCATCATGCGATTTGATGTGACAAGTCACTTAATATTGCTGCCAATTGTACTGTTCAAATGGGTGTGATGCCAACTTTGCAGTGCCGCATCAATTTGAAAAAGTAGTACACTACTTTTGGTGATTTCAGGTGCGACTTAAATAGATGTGTGCATGAAGCTGCACAGATGTCTTCAAAGTGGCACTGACTTGGGGCTTTGAAATCCTGCGATCGCGGATGAAGTTGCGCGATTTTTAAAGTTGCATTCAATGTGAACGAGGGCTGAACCTTGTTCATATAACTGATTGGATATATGCATCTCAGACCCTTTGCACCCCAGATGGGTTATGAGCCCTTGTTATCTACAGTAAGGACAGTAGGTAGTATTTTGCTACGAGGCGATCAATTACGTTTTAAAAATTTTCACTCATTAATCACCGTATGGGCAAATGGGATTTAGTGTGCTAATCATGCTGTTACTTTTCCCCCTATTTTTGTGCAACGGAGGCTTTGGTGGATTCCTCTGGTTCATTACAACCTCAGGCTGCTATAATAATAAATTCTCAAACTAGCAAATAAAAATTAAAAATGAAATTGTAACCTGTCTGTAGACAACTCCATTTTTGTTTCTCTAGCACATAGTTGAGCACTGACAATGAATGCTTTCCTCTGCAGTGGTAGTAAAGTCGATGTAACGTTATGTATTTTTATTTTCCCTTGCATATAGCAGTGTGTGACTTTTTTTTCTTTTTTTTTATTAGTCGCTAAGTTTTTTAATTTGCGGTCATTGGCCAAAACGCGTCGTTTTAGTTAAAAAAAAAAAAAATTCAATTCCTATGGTAGCTTAACATTTACGCATGACAAAACCGCTGATAAAAAAATATATATAAATATATAAATATATATATACATATAAATATATTCGAACTGCTTTACGTTTGTAATTTTTTCTGTTTATATAAGTATATGCTTTGTATTGTACAAGTGTAACTAATGAGTAGTTGACTGTTTACAGTTTCATTGTTTACTACAAGCCTTGCTCATTTTGTAGTTGATTGTACAGGTGTACATTTGTAAACCTTTTGGCTGTACATGTCACTGTGTCACCTCCCCACTGTCCGGGGAGGGGCAAAATAATAATTTCAGTGTACATTTGGGTCTCTTCTATATTGCCCTGGCATATAGTGTTGTATAATGTAAATTTATTTTCTCTGAATCAAGTTTCTTTTTTTTTTTTAACCGGTCTTTATACAGCTTCATAAAATATAAATATATAAATACCAGCTATCCTATTTATCTACCGGTGGAAAATTTGTTCTTGTTTATACATCATGGCTCTAACGTGTTATTAGAATGCAGTACGTTGTGCATAGTAACAATAAAACGATTGACTGGGGAAATTACACGTACAGGGCGGCCGTAATGAAATTGACCTTGTATAGCCAGTGTAGATTGAGGTCTTGTAAAAATCGGTGGGTGGCCATAGAATATATATAATTTTTTTTAAACATAGCTGATCAAAAAAAAAATGTCCCTATGCACACAAGCGAGGTGGAAAGAGGAACCCCCCACCACTAAGACATTGTATTTTTACAGTGGGACTTTTACAGAACCACTGTCAGATTGTGACCGCCATACACTTCAGAAGGCTGCCGTCTTTTTATATGAAGTAAATTAAAATTAGATTTGCTCCAAATTCCATTGTGACTTTTTTAAAAATGACCTTGACCTACACTGTTCCTGAATATTTCTATTTTTTTATGACCACCCTGTATGTGTATGTACCCCCCCCCCATAGTAATGTCTTGTAAGTGAACAAGCCAGTGATTTGCGTTGTGTATAGGAAAGTACTGTATTATTTTTTTGTCTTCTGCTTGAAAAACCAAGAGAACGTGTAAATTATTGTCAATTTTGGTGAACATACAGCATTGTAACAATAACCTATAGATGATGTACATTTACAAGCGGCCTTATGTACATTTCCCAAGGATCTTTTTAAAGGCAGAATTGTGACCACATGTGTATAATTAAAACACTTTTTAATCCTTTCGTCTGTAGTAGCTTTCTTGGGTAATGCCTTGGTATTGAGGAGCAGCTGAGGTCACTGGTGTGCAGTAGAGCTTCACGATTCTGGCCAAAATGAGAATCACAATTTTTTTGCTTAGAATGAAGATCACGATTCTCACGGCGTAACATCTTTTACATTTATACAAAAAAAACAAAAAAATGGGTTGACTTTACTGGCTTTTTTTTCAATTCATTAAAGTATTTTTTTCCAAAAAAAAATGCATTTAAAAAGACTGCTGCGCAAATACAGTGCAACATAAAATATTGCAACGACCGCCATTTTATTCTCTAGGGTCTTTACTAAAAAGTTATTTAATCTTTGGGGGTTCTAAGTAATTTTCTGGCAAAAAAATGATTTTAACTTGAAAAGAGCTGTCAGAAAAAGGTTTGGTGTTTAAGTGGTTAAAAATTCCTAATTTACATACAGAAGAAGTTTATTCCTTTTGAAGAGATACAATGTTTAGACTTAACTTTCCACTAATAAAGAATGTTTTCAAAACTTGGCAGGCTGCCCAGACCTGGCAGATTGCCCAGACTGGCTTTTGGCTGAAAGCAGACAGGAAATTCTTTGCATACCAAACTGCAGAGAGAAAATTATTTTCATGTCAAAGATCGTGAAACCCTGTATCAAGAATCGCAATGGGAAAAAGATCGCGATAACGATTCTTGACAATTAATCATGCAGCTCTAGTGTGCAGGTGCACCGTCATACTCCGCTCCCCATCACAGACTGCTGCGGAAGTGCTGTGGCGGCAAACTGCGCATGTGCGATGCGTTCCAAACGCATCTGCGATGCGTTCCAATGCATTTACGACAGTGCACACCAGCGAAACCTCGTTCGGCATCCAGGCTCTTTCCTTAACATTCCCGTGCATTGGAGGATGTCAAAAAAAACAACATAAAAAATCCCCCCTAGGGGAGAAAAACACTGCGCTAACGTGAATAAGTGAAAAAAATTTGAAAATATATTGAATATACCAGCTGCCAGTACCAATTACTTAAACCAAAGCAATCCACGAAAATACAAAAAACTATAGGTACAGCGCTAAAAAAATCATGACATAAATAATAATGAAAAGTATTAATAATTAAATGTAAAATAACTTATGAATAAGGTGAGAATGGTGCGATTATAGGGAGTGAGATTCAAAAGTGATCCAATAGATATAGTCCATAATTTGTGAAATTAAACATAATATCTTCTTCCACCAAACGACACCCAGTGAATAAGGTTGGCTCCTTACCACAAAGATAGACCGTATATACACCGGTCAGATGAGCCTAGGGATAATTAAAGTCTTCCCAGACAGACCTCTCCAGAGCAACAGACAGAGCATATGATGGTTCCACGGCGTTGTTTGGACAAAGTATAGGGATGTTTTCAAAGGCTCATGGGAGAGAAAACAAAAAGACCCATGGTGTAGTACGTAAAAATAACAGGTTTATTGAACGAAAAATTGAATGGAAATGCACTCACACTTTAGTTGCAAATATAACGCGAAATAGTAAGATTGCGGCGTCTCCTCTGCTCCGTGCTAGTGTGTTAGGGCTCCGTGCTGTGTAATCCGTATCTGAGATACGGATTACACAGCACTGAGCCCTAACACACTAGCACGGAGCAGAGGAGACGCCGCAATCTTACTATTTCGCGTTATATTTGCAACTAAAGTGTGAGTGCATTTCCATTCAATTTTTCGTTCAATAAACCTGTTATTTTTACGTACTACACCATGGGTCTTTTTGTTTTCTCTCCCATGAGCCTTTGAAAACATCCCTATACTTTGTCCAAACAACGCCGTGGAACCATCATATGCTCTGTCTGTTGCTCTGGAGAGGTCTGTCTGGGAAGACTTTAATTATCCCTAGGCTCATCTGACCGGTGTATATACGGTCTATCTTTGTGGTAAGGAGCCAACCTTATTCACTGGGTGTCGTTTGGTGGAAGAAGATATTATGTTTAATTTCACAAATTATGGACTATATCTATTGGATCACTTTTGAATCTCACTCCCTATAATCACACCATTCTCACCTTATTCATAAGTTATTTTACATTTAATTATTAATACTTTTCATTATTATTTATGTCATGATTTTTCTAGCGCTGTACCTATAGTTTTTTGTGTTAAAAAAAAAAGCCAGGAGGCCGAGCGAGGACGTGAGGCCGACTGGCCACTTACCTCTAAGTCCACGTCGCCAAGAATGACGGCTTCGCTGGTGTGCACTGTCGTAAATCCATTGGAACGCATCGCGCATGCGCAATTGGCCACTACGTCACTTCTGTAGCATTGTGTGACGGGGAGCCGAATGACGCGTCACAGGCACAAAAAGTGATGGGCAGTTGTGGCCCACTGGAGTCTTTGGTCTATTAAACACCAGCACCCTCAATGCCTGTTGTACAAAACAACCCTCCCTGTCCGGTCTACACAACAAGCTGCAGCACACTCCATGCCTGAAGTGAGTGGAAGTTTTGGCGCTAGGACTGGGTAGATGAGCTGCTGCCCCCTGTGTGGTCTCTCAAAGAGGGACCTACTGTATGTGAATGAAGTGAAGTAAATGTGCAAGGTGATGGCGCTGCTGGGTTTAGTATTGGTAGGTGTTAACAACTATTCTATTATTCAGGTGTCTGGTACCTGTGTGTGGTGTGTGTATATGAAAGTCTCCACTTGTGCAAGGTGCCCTTTTATTGAATGTGTTGGTAACTTCCAACAAGCACTTTGTGAGCCCTCCACTGGGCTTAACGTGAAAATGTGTCATCTAAAAACTATGAATTTTGAATATACGCCTTTTTGGGGTACCAATTGATCCTGAGTACGTGCATGCACACTGTGAGAGCCCCAGGCAGAAACACACTGTTAAGTGTATATGGATACTGGACAACCAAAAAACAAAAATAACTAAGAAATTAGAGTCGTCTTGACTGTGCTCTGTGTTAAAATTAATTAATTGAAAGAAGTGTTGAAAAAGGTTGTTTGGAAAGGTATAAATGGTACCACGGAAGTCACCTGTAATAACAGTGAATAGTGGTAAAGTATTAAGTACGTCTGCATTGTACAAAACATAGGGGTAGCGTACCCTATGACTGGGTCCTAACTGATTTGATCCCTATTAGTTCAGCAGGTGGGTATAGTGGTACCCCTTTAACTAAACACAAAGATGCAAAAGAAGGTGAAGTTTACAGATTATAGTTTCCAAAGATGACGGCCTTAATTCTCTGCTTCAGACATCAGATGAACTCCAACGATCCCCCCACATGTATCCCCACTCACCAGATGGTGTAGAGCAGGGATCCTCAAACTACGGCCCTCCAGATGTTGTAGAACTACACATCCCATGAGGCATTGTAACACACTGACATTCACAGACATCACTAGGCATTATGGGAATTGTAGTTCCTGAACAACTGGAGGGCCGTAGTTTGAAGACCCATGGTGTAGAGCCTTAGGGATCAGTGGGCCATGTTGGTCACTTACCAGCTGTCCTGTCTGGAGGTCCTTTGTAGATAATGGCGGTCTTGTTGGATGCCGTGGTACCTGATAACAGAATCTTACTAGACACCAGTGATGTACCAGGTGCCTAAAATACACAAAAGACAGGTCGACCCGCCTGGTAGGCCTATTACCAGCGGGATCAATGCTGTCTTTTCAAGACTAGGAAAATATCTGGATCAATTCTTGAAACCCCTGGTTCTTCTGGGCAGATTTCATCTAAAAGATAGTACCCAACTTATCAACGAACTAAAGGATCTTAATAAGACAGGGGATTACCTACTAGCTACTATTGATGTGGAGTTGCTGTATACGAGCATCAAACAGTCAGATGGTCTCAAAGGGGTAGAAAAAGCCCTACACGAATTGTCCGATATGAAACGAGAACAAATCTCTTATATTTTGGAAGGTCTTCAATTGGCTATGCACAACAACTACTTCTGGTACAACAGTGAATACTATGTACAGACAAGGGGGGGTTGCCATGGGGGCTTGCTATGCCCTCAGCGTAGCAAATTTATTCATGAACATGTGGGAAGACATGTACGTCTATGCCTGAAACATCACACAATGGAAGTTATACAAACGGTATATTAACGACATCTTTATACTATGGGAAAGAACCTCTGAGACATTAGAAATTTTCGTGAATGAACTCAATGACAACATATTTGGTATAAAATTCACGGGCAAATGGCACACCAGCACCATAGAATATCTGGACTTGGAGATTTTGAGGATGTACTCTGCACCAAAACATTTTTTTTAAAAAACAGACCGAAATGGGTACATACCCACAATAAGTTGTCACCATCCGAAGTGGATATCCAACATCCCAAAAGGACAACTTCTAAGAGTCAGGAGGAATTGTCACAGGGAGGAAGACTATGAAAGACAAGCAGATGTCCTAATTAATCGGTTTACGGAAAAGGGGTACCAGCAGCCACAACTCACCAAACTTAAAGAAAAAATACGGAATATGGACAGAAGAACATTATTACGATCTGAACCTCCAAAACCCACAAAGAAAACCAATGACATATCCTTCATCACAGGGTACAGTACCCAACATCGACAATTAGAAAAAATCCTGAAGAAGTACTGGCCCATTTTAAAGGAAGACAGGACACTTGCAAGCATCTTACCAAATTAACCCAGCTTTATTTATCGCAGAGCACCCACATTAAGAAATCACCTAGTCCACAATGTGGTAAACCCACCAAAAAGGTGGAACTATGCCCTGAACTAAAGGGATTTTATAGATGCCAAAGATGTCTCCCATGCAAAAAAGAAAATAGAAGACGTTTAACATTTACATCAAGTGTAAACCATAAGAGATTTGAAATAAAAAAACTGATCACCTGTAACAGCACCCACGTCACATACGTGGTGGAATGTCCCTGTAAATTACAGTACGTGGGATGCACTACCAGACCCCTTAAAGTCCGCATCAGGGAACACATAAAGAACATTCTAAAGGGTTTCCCCTATCACAGCCTATCCAGACACTTCAGTGAATCTCATAACAAAGACCCCTCACTCATGACATTTTACCGAGTGGACATGATACAAGACCACTGGAGAGGTAAAAAATAAATAAAAATATCCCAAAATGAAACAGAATGGATCTACTGCTTAGGGTCTCTGGCACCCAAAGGGATGAACCTCAATATAGACCATAACTGCTACATATCAAACCAGTAGAAGTATGTATATATATATATATATATATATATATATATATATATATATATATATATATATAAACATCAAATAGAGAATGTCTTGCCATATTGCATAATTATAATTTGATGTTCACTAATGATCCCACTCAGTCATTTGAGCTAAAATAGGGGGTTACCTAACACACAGTGATCCAAATCTAGTATTCAGTACTAAAACAAATCACCTACACCCTATGAACACGTATATTACACTGTGCATAGCTTTTGGTTTTTTTTCCCCCTTCCTTTCCCAACCGGGGACACTGCATGAGGGGGACAAAAACAATGAAAACAGGGGTTAGTACAGCCCTAATATCCTCCACGGGACATCTCTCTCGCCCGCAAAGGACCATACCAATAGGCGCTTGTTCACCACTAGTCATTGAAAACGTTTCCAAGTTTATTTAGTTTTACCTGCTTGTATATATCCTTTAGTGGTATTGTTATATTGTAGATACCACTTAGGCTAAATTGCCCTACATCTTAACTAGGGGTTTCCTTGCCCCCCATACATTCTAAGCACCTTAAACTTAGACCCTACAAACACTAGCATTTGCGCAAGTGACACAATTTGCACCTTGGATGATGATAATCATGGTGCTTACACACAAAAAAATATATATTTTTTACACTGATGCTTCACATAGCAGTTTTTCTCATATTTGTATAAACAATAAGCCACAGTAAATTGTAGTATTAATTCTGACCACTATATGTATTTTAACGCTGCAATAAATGGCACTCGAGACCCGTAGTATTAATTAAATTATAATCCTGATGGCTAGCTCAACGCGACCCAGGTCTACTATAGCAACCAATTGCCAGTAATAGTTTGCTGATGCATATGCATTCCAACCACGGCGACATTACACAGGCTGAAACGCAAACCTACGTATTCGGCCACCTTGATTGGACAATCGCAATTACACTTTTTGAGTATCTGATTGGCAAAGGGAGTTATTATCACTCCCAAATGGGCGGGTATCGGGTGCTGTTTAGAATATATAATTTAATGTGACGAGAGGGGCGGGTATCACCTTTGAAAACATCCATGCGACTAAATCGGTCAGGTGACTAGCCGCTCTCATATCACATGCATCATGCCAGAGACCGCTTCCGGGTAGGAAACAGCGACTGTTGGAGCGCAAGCAGCCGGCACGCTCCACACTCCATATTGGAACTTTTTTTCCTCCTGCCGACACCCAGGACCTGCCTGGCATAGCCAGTACTAAAGGACACTTATTCTTGCCTGGAAAGGAGCAAGCTTGTTTTTATCTTATTTTATTTTAATTTACTTTACTATTTATTTGTTGTGGGAATGCCCAACTTTTTATAATAAAACACCCAGGATACAGGGTTTACTACCCTATGAGGACTCCTCTCTTTTCCTCTCCTCATACTACCACGATCCACAGCATCTAACAAGACAGCCATTATCTACAAAGAACCTCCAGACAGGACAGTTGGTAAGCGACCAACGTGGCCCACTGATCCCTAAGGCTCTACACCCCTCCGAGGGGACTACTATCTGGTGAGTGGGGATACATGTGGGGGGATCGTTGGAGTTCATCTGATGTCTGAAGCAGAGAATTAAGGCCGTCATCTTTGGAAACTATAATCTGTAAACTTCACCTTCTTTTGCATCTTTGTGTTTAGTTAAAGGGGTACCACTATACTCACCTGCTGAACTAATAGGTATCATATCAGTTAGGACCCAGTCATAGGGTACGCTACCCCTATGTTTTGTACAATGCACAGACGTACTTAATGCTTTACCACTATTCACTGTTATTACAGGTGACTTCCGCGGTACCATTTATACCAAACAACCTTTTTCAACACTTCTTTCAATTAATTATTTTAACACAGAGCACAGTCAGGAGGACTCCAATTTCTTAGTTATTTTTGGTTGTCCAGTATCCATATACAATTAACAGTGTGTTTCTGCCTGGGGCTCTCACAGTGTGCATGCACGTACTCAGGATCAATTGGTACCCCAAAAAGGCTTAGATTCAAAATTCATAGTTTTTAGGTGACACATTTTCTTTTTCACGTTAAGCCCAGTGGAGGGCTCACAAAGTGCTTGTTGGGAGTTACCAACACATTCAATAAAAGGGCACCTTGCACAAGTGGAGGCTTTCATATAAGCCCACCGCACACAGGTACCCGACACAACAAACTGGAGCACACTCAATGCCTGGTCTACACAACAATCTGCAGCACACTCCCTGCCTGAAGTACACAACAAACCTCTCTGCCGGGTGTTCACAACAAACTGCAGCACACTCCATGCCCAGAGTACACAACAAACCTCTCTGCCTGGTGTTCACAACAAACTGCAGCACACTCCATGCCCGGAGTACACAACAAACCTCTCTGCCCGGTGTTCACAACAAACTGCAGCGCACTCCATGCCCGGTGTTCACAACAAACTGCAGCACCTCGATGCGGCATCAATGCATGCGACCAGAAAAATTTGATTTCCGTGTGATGTCATACCGTCACTTCCGGTTTACTTGGCTGCCAATGGCGCCAGTTTTTAAAAAAAAACGACCGTATTCACAATTGTCACTTTTGGCGATCTGAATGCTTTGAAGTGCAACGGAGGGATTTGGGGTCTTTTAGACTCCAGATCCCTCCATAAAGAGGACCTGTCACCTCCTATTACTGTCACAAGGGACAGCTCGTACAGCAAAGAAAACGCATATGCAAGTTGCGCCTGCATATGTAAACTGTGTTCAAATACACATGAGGTATCAGCGCGATCGTCCGAGTGAGAGAGATAATGCTAGCACTAGACCTTCCCTGTAACTCTAACCTGGTAATGGTTATTTTGTTTTTATTTTTTTATAGCGTCACCTATGGAGATTTTTAGTTACCATAGTTTGACGCCATTCCACAAGTGTGGGCAAAAAGACATTCACAATCCAGCAATCTCTTCATTCTCCCCCCTGCCTGTCCACGGTGCTGGCAATACTACTGTGGGCATCGGGCTGTGACAGCTTGCCTGCATAGCAATCTTCTGGGACCTGTGATGTGTCCCAGAAGATTTCAGGGAGGAAGGGCAGCCCAAGCTGAAGTGGGAGCTTGTCGGTAATAGCGATGCATCGCAGAATCGAATTGTTGACCAGTAAAGATGCGCACCTCTAATGCCTGGTGTACACCGCAAACTGCAGCACACTCCATGCCCAGTGTACACAACAAACTGAAGCACACTGTATATGTCCAGTGTACCCAAAGCTATATTACCATTTTAATTTAACCCTGTGCTATCCACTTACTGTATAGGAGCCTATTGTGCACTCACTTTAAATTAACTTCTTTTACCAAATGCTTTTCTGATGCTGCATGAATAAATTCCTGATATATCATAATATACAGTCTCTTTTAGCAATAAAAAGCAGTCGCTGAGTTTCAGCAGGGTGGCTGCTTATGCTGAGATGTCATCTGCTGCAGGTCTAAGGTAGGATTTCCTCAATCCCCCTCTCCAGCACCCTGATAAAGCCCTAATGATATTGTTAAGGCTGCCATATAGAGTGCCTTGAAAAAGTATTCATACCCCTTGAAATTTTCCACATTTTGTCATGTTACCACCGTAAATGTATTTTATGTGATGACCAACACAAAGTGGCACATAATTGTGAAGTGGAAGGAAAATAATAAATGCTTTTTCTTATAAATATGTGAAAAGTGTGGTGTGCATTTGTATTCAGCCCCCCTGAGTCAATACTTTAGAGAACCACATTTCACTGCAATTACAGCTGTAAGTCTTTTTGGGGATGTTGCTACCAGATTTGCGCATCTAGAGAGACATGTTTGCCCGTTCTTTTATATAAAATGGCTCAAGCTCTGTCAGATTGGATGGAGAGTGTCTGTGAACAGCAATTTTTAAGTCTTTCCACAAATTCTCAAGTGGATTTAGGTCTGGACTTTGACTGGGCCATTCTAACACATGAATATGCTTTGATCTAAACCAGGGGTCTCTAAACTGCGGCCTGAGGGCCAGATGTGGCCCTTTGCTAGCCTTTATCCGGCCCTCAGGACTTTATGCCTCCCACTGATATGAGGCACTATTCTTCCGCCTGACTCCCAAAAACGGGGCACTTTTTCTTCCACTGATACCAATGATGAGATACAATTACTCCTACTAATAGGGGCACTACTCCTTATCCTACTGATCGCAAACTGTCAGGCCATATTTATTCTCACCAATGCTGGGCCCGGGGCTGCCCTCCCGCTGGCGACAATCTGGCCCTCTTAAAGGCTGAAGAACAATAAACTGGTCCTTTGTTTAAAAAGTTTGGAGACCCCTGATCTAAACCATTCCACTGCAGCTTTGGCTGTATGTTTAGGGTTGTTGTCCTGCTGGAAGGTGAACCTCTACCCAGTCCTGTCTTTTGTAGACACTAATGGTTTTCTTCTAAGATTGCCCTGTATTTAGCTCCATCCATCTTCCCATCAACTCTGACCAGCTTCCATGTCCCTGCTGAAGAAAAGCATCCCCACAACATGATGCTGCCACCACCATGTTTCACGGTGGGTTTGGTGTGTTCAGGGTGGTGTGCAGTGTTAGTTTTCTGTCACACATAGCGTTTTTCTTATAGGCCAAAAAGTTAAATCTGATCAGAGCACCTTCTTCCACATGTTTGCGGTGTCCCCCACATGGCTTCTCGCAAACTGGACTTCTTATGGCTTTCTTCAACAATAACTTTTTTGCCACTCTTCCATAAAGGCCAGATTTGTGGAATACACAACTGAGGCCGCGTACACATGACCGGTTTCCTCGGCAGAATTCAGCAAGAAACTCAATGGGAGACGTATTCTGCCGAGGAAACCGGTCGTGTGTACATTATTCGCAGAGAAACCCGTCGAGGGAACTTATGGAGCCAAAAAAGAGTGCATGTTCTCTATTTCCTCGATGGGCAATGGGAAAATTTGGCTCGACAAATTTTTTGACTGCCGAACAAGGAACTCGACGGGGAAAACGATGTGTTTCGCCCGTCGAGTTTCTCGGTCGTGTGTACGCGGCCTAATAGTTGTCCTGTGGACAGAACTACCACCTGAGTTGTGGATCTCTGTAGCTCCTCCAGAGTTACCATGGGCCTCTTGGCTGTTTCTCTGATTAATGCTCTCCTTGCCTGGCCTGTCAATTTAGGTGGACGGCCATGTCTTGGTAGGTTAGTAGTTGTGCCATGCTCTCCATTTTTGGATGATGGATTGAACAGTGCTCCATGGGATGTTCAAAGCTTGGGATATATTTTTTTTTTTAACCTAAACCTGCTTTAATCTTCTCCACAACTTTTTCCCTGACCTGTCTGGTGTGTTCCTTGGCCTTCATGATGCTATTTGTTCACGAAAGGTTCTCTAGCAAACCTCCGAGCTTCACAGAACAGCTGTATTTATACTGAGAATAAATTACACACAGGTGGACTCAATTTACTAATTAGGTGACTTCTGAAGGCAATTGGTTCCACTATATTTTAGTTAGGGGTATCTGAGTAAAGGGCGCTGAATACAAATGCATGCCACACTTTATATATTTATTTGTAAAAACATTGGAAAGCCATTTATAATTTGGATGTCACACGCAGAGTTAAGCGCCCCCCCCCCCTCCAGTGTTTATGTGTACACAGGGGGAGAGGACCTGCTGTGCCTGTGCCACACTGATCTAAGGTGCTGAATGGGGGGGGGGGATGTGTAATGTAAAGGGGTCCAGTGATGCAGGGTGCTGTGTAATGTGAAGGGGTCCAGTAGTGCAGGGTGCTGTGTAATGTGAAGGGGTCCAGTAGTGCAGGGTGCTGTGTAATGTAAAGGGGTCCAGTAGTGCAGGGTGCTTTGTAATGTAAAGGGGTCCAGTAGTGCAGGGTGCTGTGTAATGTAAAGGGGTCCAGTAGTGCAGGGTGCTTTGTAATGTAAAGGGGTCCAGTAGTGCAGGGTGCTGTGTAATGTAAAGGGGTCCAGAGCTGTGTGGTGCTGTGTAATGTAAAGGGGTCCAGTGATGCAGGGTGCTGTGTAATGTAAAGGGGTCCAGTAGTGCAGGGTGCTGTGTAATGTAAAGGGGTCCAGTAGTGCAGGGTGCTTTGTAATGTAAAGGGGTCCAGTAGTGCAGGGTGCTGTGTAATGTAAAGGGGTCCAGAGCTGTGTGGTGCTGTGTAATGTAAAGGGGTCCAGTGATGCAGGGTGCTGTGTAATGTAAAGGGGTCCAGTGATGCAGGGTGCTGTGTAATGTAAAGGGGTCCAGAGCTGTGTGGTGCTGTGTAATGTAAAGGGGTCCAGTGATGCAGGGTGCTGTGTAATGTAAAGGGGTCCAGTGATGCAGGGTGCTGTGTAATGTAAAGGGGTCCAGTAATGCAGGGTGCTGTGTAATGTAAAGGGGTCCAGTGATGCAGGGTGCTGTGTAATGTAAAGGGGTCCAGAGCTGTGTGGTGCTGTGTAATGTAAAGGGGTCCAGAGGTGCAGTTGTGGAGAGGTGGTACACAGTAGTGACAGAGATATTGAAAGATGCAGGGGACACAGTGGGGTGTTTTAACCTCTATCGGTCGAAGAAGGGGTTAAATGCGACTGTGTATCGCCGCTGCGGACGCAAGGCAAGAAAAAGCTGGCAAGGTATGTTGTATTGCAATATTCACCTTTTATATGTCCATGTTTCTTAATATTTCCACTGTTGCAGGTTAAACCTGTCTATTAAAGATAAATCTAGTGCTCATGGAACAAACAGAGCTTACCTTTGTCTCAGTCTCCTGCACTGTGATGGAGTATGACAGAACTTTCCATGTATGTGCTGGTCACCAGGGATTGTGATCACAGCAGACAGCATGGAGGAAGCCAGGGATGTCCAGACACAAGTCTTCATATCCATGGAGATCCCTCAGTCACTGCCTGGAGTGCTGGAATCATCAGTCACAAGGAAATATGCCTACCAGCATTCCTATTAGAGCGATGACAAAAAAAAGGATGCATGCATATCGGGCTTTTTAAGTGCCAGAAACTCAAGCAACAATAACCCTCCAACTGTTTTCATTGTAGAAAGTATAATTGACATGGTATTTAACCCAAAAGCAAACATTATGTTATAGCCAAACATTTCTTAGATGTGATGGTATCGTTCATTTTCTTTTTTAGGCTTTCTGTCCTTTAATTTCACCTGAATCTGGCCTGTTAAGCCTCGTACACACGATCGGATTTCCATCGGGCAAAGCCGTGGAATTTTGTCCGAAGGGCGTTGGCCGTGAGCATACAGACGCCAGAACTTTTGTCAGCCCACATACACAAAACTATGTGGTTTTCCTGCTCTTTAGCGCCACCCTTTGGGCAACTTCTGCTAATGTTGTCTTATGGTTAGCATTGGTTCAGAGCATGCGTGTTTTCACTTTGGATTTTTATTTAAACGGAATTGTGTACACACGATCGGATAATCCGATGGCACACATTTGTTGTCTGAAAATTTGAGAGCATGCTATAAAAAAAAACATTTGTTGTCGGAAAATCCAACAACAATTGTCCGATGGAACGTACAACTGGTCGGATTATCCGTCAAAACCCTGCAGACACGCTGGGACGTAGAACACAACAAAGTGCTGAAAAAACAAAGTTCAATGCTTCCAAGCATGCGTCGACTTGATTCTGAGCATGCGCAGGTTTTCGGTCCGATGCTTTTGTGTACTAACCATCGAATCTGTCCGACGGACAGGTGTCCATCAGACAGGTTTTAAAGCATGTTTTAAAACTTTGGTCCGACGGACAACGGTCTTATGGGCCGTACACACCATCGAACTGGTCCGATGAAACTGGTCTGCAGACCAGTTTCATCAGACCGGTCTGATCGTGTGTACAGGGCCTTATGGTCCAAAAAAATACGGTAAATAGTCCATACAAATCCACTACTTAACTTCTTAATGCCGGCCTCGCACAAATATGTGGCCCCACTATACTGGGCTTTTTTCCGTGGGGCCGCATATCTGTGTTTCTCCCTTTGTGCCGCACCGCATGCTCCTAGCACAGAGACCAGGGTCCCAACAAGAGCCCTGAATCCGTACTAATGTTCGTTCACCTAATTGTTGTCATAGCCTCTGATTGGCTACCACAGTGATCAGTCACTGCGAAGCCCGCCCCCGTGTTTTCTCTCTCTCTGTGAATGGAGTGTATGCAAAAAAAAATTTTAAGAAAAATAATAACAAAAATATGGCGCCAGGGTTAGAAGATAAAGGTAAGTTCTTGTAACACTAACGAGTCACATGACACCGGCGAGGGAAAATAGATAATTGGGCACAATTTGGACTCACTTTTGTTGCCAGTGTTTTTGACATTAATGGCTGTGTGTTGAGTTATTTTGAGGGGACAGCAAATTTACACTGTTATACAAGCTGTACACTCACTACTTTACATTGTAGCAAAGTGTCATTTCTTCAGTGTTGTCACATAAAAAGATGTAATAATATATTTATAAAAGTGTAAGGGGTGTACTCACTTTTGTGAGATACTGTACGTTGTATCGCTGCGATCGTCAGGAGCAAGAGAATTTATTTTAAAATTGCGCTTTGGCGGAAGGTCATGGTAGTAGCAAGAAATATATACAGCAAGATTTTAAATATATATACAGTACAGACCAAAAGTTTGGACGCACCTCATTCCAAGAGTTTTCTTTATTTCCATGACTATGAAAATTGTAGAGTCACACTGAAGGCATCAAAACTATGAATTAACACATGTGGAATTATATACATAACAAAAAAGTGTAAAAACAACTGAAAATATATGTCATATTCTAGGTTCTTCAAAGTAGCCACCTTTTGCAGCAGACACATCTCTAGAACAACTGTTAAGAGGAGACTGTGTGAATCAGGCGTTCATGGTAGGATATCTGCTAGGAAACCACTGCTAAAGAAAGGCAACAAGCAGAAGAGACTTGTTTGGGCTAAAGAACACAAGGAATGGACATTAGACCAGTGGAAATCTGTGCTTTGGTCTGAGTCCAAATCTGAGTTCTTTGGTTCCAACCACCGTGTCTTTGTGCGACACAGAAAAGGTGAACGGATGGACTCTACATGCCTGGTTCCCACTGTGAAGCATGGAGGCGTGGGGGTGCTTTGCTGGTGACACTGTTGGGGATTTATTTAAAATTGAAGGCATACTGAACCAGCATGGCTACCACAGCATCTTGCAGAGGCATGCTATTCCATCCGATTTGCGTTTAGTTGGACCATCATTTATTTTTCAACAGGACAATGACCCCAAACACACCTCCAGGCTGTGTAAGGGCTATTTGACCAAGAAGGAGAGTGATGGGGTGCTGCGCCAGATGACCTGGCCTCCACAGTCACCAGACCTGAACCCAATCGAGATGGTTTGGGGTGAGCTGGACCGCAGAGTGAAGGCAAAAGGGCCAACAAGTGCTAAGCATCTCTGGGAGCTCCTTCAAGACTGTTGGAAGACCATTTCAGGTGACTTCCTCTTGAAGCTCATCAAGAGAATGCCAAGAGTGTGCAAAGCAGTAATCAAAGCAAAAGGTGGCTACTTTGAAGAACCTAGAATATGACATATTTTCAGTTGTTTCACACTTTTTTGTTATGTATATAATTCCACATGTGTTAGTTCATAGTTTTGATACCTTCAGTGTGAATCTACAATTTTCATAGTCATGAAAATAAAGAAAACTCTTGGAATGAGAAGGTGTGTCCAAACTTTTGGTCTGTACTGTGTGTATGTATATATATATATATTTACTAATTTGATTTAAAAAAAAAAGGTACAATCCACCTGGATACACAAAGTAGTTGTGATGATATAAATAAATTGTGGATATCCACGCTCACAAATAATGATTTACCCTAATAAAACCAAGCAGTTTCACTTGGGAAGAAACAAAATCAGCCAGCATAAATATTGTTGATTGCAAATATAGAATGTACTGTATTTATCAGCGTATAACACGCACCCTAACTTTAAGTGCCTGCTTACCCGTATAACACGCAGGCACAGTTACCCTCTATTTTCAGGGTAAAAAAGCGAGTGTTATACGCCAATAAATACAGTATATATATTTCATATGCACCACTACCAATGAACTACAGTGGAACCTTGAATTACAAGCATAATCTGTTCCAGGAGAATGTGTGTTATCCAAAGCACTCGCATATCAAAGCGAGTTTCCCCATAGAAGTCAATGGAAACAAAAATAATTAGTCCCACAGGTGGGGGGCGCCGGAGAGACTCGAAAATACTTGGAGACTGTTCGGCTGGATTCAAAAAGGCTCGCAAACACTCGGGAAATTAGTATTTCCAATCAGCTCTGGCGCCCCCGCACCTCTGGCCAAATGCGGTACTTGTATTGCGGAACGCTTGTTAACCACTGTATATAGTTGTGATGATATGTGCAGTTTTACAAAACACAAAGTTACAAAATTGTGCTTAGGCATTAGGATTTGTTTTACCCTTAGGAGCGAAGGTGTTAATGACCCGGTAATCTATTTTTCGTGAAATTGTGTCTATTGAGCCCCCAAACCTCCCTTTTTTCCCCTCACTTCTATCCATTCAGGAAACGAGCAGTGCACCTTAGTTACGGTCATGTGCACTGCTCTTTGCACACTACACATCCCATAGTCCAGTGATGGCGAGCCTTGGCACTCCAGATGTTTTGGAACTACATATCCCATGATGCTCATGCACTCTGCAGTGTAGTTGAGCATTATGGGAAATGTAGTTCCGACATCTGGGGTGCCAAGGTTTGCCATCACTGCCATAGTATATCTCAGGAGTGAGTGATTGCTACGTTCTTACATACACTGGGACCACAGAGGACAAATGTTCTCCACCCTCTAACAAGAAGTCAGATCACAGAAAAAAAAAGGAATTTGGAGATTTGAAGAAGGCTGAGAGCAATAGAAGAGACATGTTCAATTAGGAATACATAATTGAATAAAACATTTTTTAGCCAGAGTTTAGTGTCAATTTAAGGCATGGGTGCTCAACCTGTGGCCCTCCAGCTGTTGCAGAACTACAAGTCCCATCATGCCTCTGTCTGTCTGAGTCATGCTTGTAGCTGTCAGCCTTGCAATGCCTCATGGGACTTGTAGTTCCACTACAGCTGGAGGGCGACAGTTTGAGCACCCATGATTTAAGGCCTTACCCGACGCCCAGGCAACATTTTTTAACCGCTCCCTGCAAACTGACGTACCCAATCCCATACGTCCTCGGGTTTCAGTGGTTCTACCTGAGTCATGGCTGAAGCTGCAACCCTGACCCCATACATTTTTTTTTTTTTTTTCAGAGCAGGCAATTCTGTACAATGTAAAATCAGATCACCTTGCATGCAAATGCAAACGTGCACACGTAGGTCCCGCATGTTTATGGAAATGGTGATCGTACCACACGTGAGATATCGCCACGATTGTCAGAATTAGAGCAATAATTCCAGACCTCCTGTGTAACTAAACTGGTAACCTGTAAAGGCTTTTAACCACTTAAAGACCCCTTCACGCCGATATATATCGGTAGAATGGCACGGCTGGGCACAAGCACGTACCTGTACATCCTCTTTAAGAGCCCAGCCGTGGGGTGCCGCATTCACGACCCGGTCCGAAGCTCTGTGACCACGTCCACGTGAAACACGCGGACCCGATCGCCGCCGGTGTCCCGCGATCGGTCACAAGAGCTGAGGAAAAGGGAGAGGAAAATTTTAAAAAAACACCTTCCCCGTTCTTCATTGTGGCAATGTCGGTGATCATCTGTTCCCTGATATAGGGAAAGACAATCACTGATGTCACACGTCCAGCCCCGCCCCCTACAGTTAGAAACACATATGAGGTCACACGTAATCCCTACAGCGCCCCCCAGTGATTAACTCCTAAACTGCAATTGTGATTTTCACAGTGATTAGTGCATTTTTATAGCACTTTTCGCTGTGAAATTGACAATGGTCCCAAAAATGTGTCAAAATTGTCCGCCATAATGTTGCAGTCATGAAAAAAAAACGCCGATCTCCGCCATTAGTTATAAATTATTAATAAAAATGCCATAAAACTATCCCCTATTTTGTAAACGCTATAAATTTTGCGCAAACCAATCGATAAACGCTTATTGCGATTTTTTTTACAAAAAATAGATAGAAGAATACGTATCGGCCTAAACTGAGGAAAAATATGTTTTTTTATATGTTTTTTGGGGATATTTATTATAGCAAAAAGTAAAAAATATTGTTTTTTTTTTTAAATTGTCGCTCTATTTTTGTTTATAGCGCAGAAAATTAAAACCGCAGAGGTGATCAAATACCACAAAAGAAAGCTCTATTTGTGTGAAAAAAAGGACACCAATTTTTTTTTGGGAGTCACGTCACAGGACCGCGCAATTGTCAGTTAAAGCGACGCAGTGCCGAATCACAAAAACGGGCAAGGTCCTTAACCTGCATAATGGTCCGGGTCTTAAGTGGTTAAAGAGTCGCCTGTGGAGATTTTTTGGTACCGTACTTTGTCGCCATTCCATGGGCGTGCGCAATTCTAAAGCATGACATATTAAGCTTAGTACACACTATAAGAAAATCTGACAAATGATCATCAGGCTTTCCTCAATGTTTCACAGCAAGATCATGCGCAGTCTTTCGTGCCTGATTTTTCTTGTACGAAAACTGTACACATTAAAACGAAAATTGTTTGTTCTGTTCACGTATGAGAAACATCTTGGAGTTTGTCCCTTCGGAATTTGGAAAGTCTGAATTGTATGTCTTAAGTTGTGTACACACTATACGAAAATCAAACGATTGTGCCTCGTACGCAATTTTACTTCCCATTTTCTCATAGTGTGTATCTCAAGTTAGGCTTCTATCTACTTGGTATAACATCATATTTTATATTTTACCAAACAAATGGGTATTATTTCATTTTTTTATACACTAAACCTCATTAAAACAACAACCACCATTTTTTTTCTCCGGGGCCTTTGCTTTCAGAAATGATTTAATGTTTGGCTAAATAATTAAAAAAAAAAAAAAAAACATGCAGATTTTTACATGTATGTGAGAAGTGTCAGAATTGGGCAGCAAGTGGTTAAATTCAGGAGCTCCTGTGTGCCCCTGCCAGCACTAGAATGGAATTTGGCCACTAGATGGTGCTAAAATACTGCATGTTTTTCATTGTTTTAAAATGGAAAAACACAACATTTGGCCACTAACCATGATACTTATTCTATGTATCCTATAAAAAATTAGTGCCAGCTAGTGGCCAAATGTGGTATTTTCCATTTTAAAGCGGTTGTATGCCCCAAAAAATAAAACCTGCAAGGCAAAGGCATAATGAGCTAGTATGACTAGCATACTAGCTCATTATCAATTACTTACCTTAGATCAAAGCCCCCCACAGTGGTCCTCGGACACATCCTCTGTTGCCGCCATGATACCCGGAGTGACTTCCGGGTATCACCGATTCGGCGATGTGACTGGCCGGAGCGGCGATGACATCACTCACGTGCATGTGTGCGGAACGGCACGATCCCTGCACATGCGCACATTTCCGGCAGGTTCCCATTCAAGAGCCGGCGCACTCAGTGCACCTGCGCCGTTGTCTACGAAGCGCATGCTCTATAGACATCAGTGCCCACTTTTCTGCAAATATCTCCTCAAACATGTACCTTAATGTAGGCTTACCTGTAGGTGCAAGTAGGATATGAGGGTATACAACCGCTTTAAACAAATGAGAAACATTTAACCAGCACAATAAATAGCGTAATAACATTTGTCTTATTCACACAAAACAAATATACATGCTCTTTCACTGGGTGAATTATGTCTAATTAAAAAACGAATTAATTATGCAATTTGTCTAACCCATCACTAAACACATGCTTCTTGTACTAAGCATGGTGAACTTATTGCATTGCAATGAGTACTTTTAGTATACTGTAGCTATAGAAGCCTAAACACAGTCTTACAGAGTTGAATAGGCTCCTCTCCTGTTCTCAAATTGCTTATTCTTCCACCGCATACAGTGCGTGAGCTTCTCACAGTGTGCATTAGAAGCTACAGCAAGTCAGACAGAACCCACCTCATATCTTGGCTTGAAGCAATATCTAGCTCTTTCCTTCTCCCAAGCCTGACTGTCCCTAGCCCAGTCCTGTCATTCGTTTTATTTCAGTTTCTTCAATGATGGAGTCTCAGCATCACATCGGGTGTTACCTAGGGCAGTCTGCATGCAAAAATGCACACTCCTCCAGACTGACATTTACCCATCAAGGCAATGAACTGCAACAAACTGCACTTCTATAATCCCCGGGAGATAAATGTCCAAAATAGCTTTGGCTACATTTCCCCTTTAACATATATGTTACACACTGCACTGTTACTGATTGCAGGATGTAAACTAACCACAAGATGGCAGTGTTCTGCAGTTTATTTATTCAGACTTTAGTAAAGCAAAGCATTATTGAAACCCTGTACCGATAGCAGGACTTCTGTATCCAAAGGTGAAACAGACTACATTTCGCATAAGAACTGGCAAAAGACAGGGGTCTTTATAATCAAAAGCCCAGGAACTTTCCAGGATGGAAGTGGACTGGGAGAGGGGGAGGACGTGTGTGAAGATGGTATTGGGAGACTCAGAGGACCCAGGCCAGACTGGGTCACACCAGGAGAGAAGGAAAGAGGGATTGCAGATCGCTGGTATTACAGGCAGGACAGTCAATCCTGCAGGCAGGTGGATCATAGTACTTTCATCGGCACCGCTTTTTTAGCAGAAGGACCGTGAGAACAAGGGAGCCCCCCAACTGAGAGACTACTGTTCGCGCTGCTAGGACTACAGACTGGGTGAAAGGGTTACATAACCAAGATCATCAAAAGTTACAAATTACAGTGGAACCTAGGATTACGAGCATAATCCGTTTCAGGAGAATGCTCGTAATCCAAAGTACTCGCATATCAAAGCGAGTTTCCCCATTGAAGTCAATGGAAACTAAAATATTTTTTCCGCACTGACTTCAATGGCATGCAATACCACATGCGGCCAAAAGCGGGGGGTGCCGGAGAGCCTCGGAAATAGCCGGAAAGGCCAGAGGACACCTCGGCTGACCTAGGGAATGTAGTATTTCCGAGTTTTTCTGAACAGCTCAGAATGGCACTGCTCGGCTCAGGCGTCCCCCACCTCAGGCCATAAGTGGTATTGCACACCGCTTTGGCCTGAATCCTGCTCATTTTGTGAGACAACACTTGCAAACCGAGTTAGGATTTTACAAAAAACAGTGTTTGTATTGCGAAACGCTCGTTAACCGTGTTACTCGCAATCCAAGGTTCCACTGTACTGTTGTTTTAAATTGGAAAGTGGGGGGGGTGGTTGCGCAAAGTATATAAGACCAAGATTTGGATTACAGTGAGAAATAACAACATAAAAATAGTGCAAATAATGTATCTATAGAAACAATGTGATGCATCCACAAAAAGTGACTATTGATAACGATGTGTGCAGAAAAAGTCCATACTAAAGTGAAAAGCTTGATAGTAGGAGCCCACTGTTCCTGAGAGAGATGTGCACTTCACCACACACAAAGTCTGGTCTCCCAGAACTCTCACCTTAAGCAGCAAAATACAGGCCTTAAATAAGTATCCTCTGCCAGATGTCTCCCTTCAGCGTACAGATATACAACCCAGTGGATCTAGATGACCTGAAGTCTCAAGGCAGGACATAGAGAGAAGAAGAGCCTCCAATAGTGTATTACCACCAATATAAAAGTTTTAATGAGTAAAATTGCACTTACAGCAAAAACGGGCATGTACAGCAGTGACTCGTAGCACTGGCTTCACAGCACTCCCGGTGTACGTCTTTTCCTTAAGCCCTACGTGTTACGACACACCAACACACATGTCTTCATCTGGGGTATATGGTTGGACACTCCCGGGACTCGCTTTTTATCTGCACGGACCGGAAGTTCTAATTCTGACATTTTTTCGTAGTCCGACGGCGGATCGAAAATGTCCGTGGCCGTATATAAACAGGCCTTTCATTTAAAATAACTGAGTGATGGACAACAAATAGTTTAAATTGAAATAAATAAATAGACTAAATAAAATTCATAACTAAAATTCATATCGGAGTGGCCCATCCCTCATATGAATTTTAGTTATGAATTTTATTTAGTCTATTTATTTATTTCAATTTAAACTATTTGTTGTCCATCACTCGGTTATTTTAAATGAAAGGCCTGTTTATATACGGCCATGGACATTTTCGATCCGCCGTCGGACGGCGGACTACGAAAAAATGGCAGAATTAGAACTTCCGGTCCGTGCAGATAAAAAGCGAGTCCCGGGAGTGTCCAACCACATACCCCAGATGAAGACATGTGTGTTGGTGTGTGTCGTAACGCGTAGGGCTTAAGGAAAAGACGTACACCGGGAGTGCTGTGAAGCCAGTGCTACGAGTCACTGCTGTACATGCCCGTTTTTGCTGTAAGTGCAATTTTACTCATTAAAACTTTTATATTGGTGGTAATACACTATTGGAGGCTCTTCTTCTCTCTATGTCCTGCCTTGAGACTTCAGGTCATCTAGATCCACTGGGTTGGATATCTGTACGCTGAAGGGAGACATCTGGCAGAGGATACTTATTTAAGGCCTGTATTTTGCTGCTTAAGGTGAGAGTTCTGGGAGACCAGACTTTGTGTGTGGTGAAGTGCACATCTCTCTCAGGAACAGTGGGCTCCTACTATCAAGCTTTTCACTTTAGTATGGACTTTTTCTGCACACATCGTTATCAATAGTCACTTTTTGTGGATGCATCACATTGTTTCTATGGATACATTATTTGCACTATTTTTATGTTGTTATTTCTCACTGTAATCCAAATCTTGGTCTTATATACTTTGCGCAACCCCCACTTTCCTATTTGCAATTTTAGTTGTTGTGTATGCACTTTTGTGTTTGCTGCATTGCTATCACTGTTAATTTAGGGCGACCTTGTCGCATAGTAGCGCAGAAGCCCTTCTTCCTTTATGTTGTTTTAAATTGTTAAAGCCATATTGAGACACAGGGTACAATTGAAATGTCAATTCACTATTGCTCGTTTGTGGTATTTAGCGCAAACACTAAAAAAAGCTCATTAAATACCACATAAAAAGGCATTAAAGTTAATTCACAGAAGGAAAAAATGCGGTAATTAAGTACTGGTCCAAGCTTGCGATAAAGTAAAAATTATATAGCGCTCGTTATAGAAATAATAATCAGAAAAATAGAAGCTGCAATAATAAAAAGGTTATACAACCTCAAACATGATATACAAAAAACAAAATTGCGCTAAAAACTGCAAATATAACTGAGCAGTATAATATTGAACAATAAGTTTAGTCCATATACATAAAGAGAATGAATGCACAGGATCAGATGTGTCCTTAAAGTTCAATTGTAAAATAAATGTTCATAGTAAGGATCTCCCAGGTGTAAACACTGATGACAGACTTTGGGAAAAAGTGTTGGAAAGTAGACACCTCCACCATAGGTATGAATGGCCTCTTACCAGATACAAAATTAAAATGAGCCTTATGCCAAAACCCAGGAGTCACCGTAAACACCTCCAATGTCCGGATCACCTATATGGGGACCGTCCTCGGTATCATCGGTATGCGTCAGGATGTATGGAAGGACAAGAAGGCTCGCATAGTGTAAAATCGTCAAGTTTTAATAAAATAAGAAAATGGTATGCACTTACAAGAAATCGTTCAAAAGCAGGCATCCAATATAAAATAAGCCGGCCGGCTAGCACATTCCGCCCGTGTCTTCCGGGTAGAGAGAAATTTGCGCGGTGACGTCAGCACGTCGCCTCCCTACGTTTCGTCACTAGAGGGACGTGTTGCGATAACTAGGATAATGGTCAGATCCTGGGTTTGAGGTAAGTGATTGGCTTAAAAAAATAGGCAGGAAATTTCAAGCTAGAGCAGGTGTCAGCTAGATTCTACTTAGGAGTTGTCTCTGGAGGCTGGCATGGAGAATGGAGCCCTTTGAATCCAGTCTTCGGGAATTTAAAGTACCGTAATGCAGAAGAGGAGGAAGAGAAGATCTCAAGTGGACCTTCCAATCATATCCAACTCATAGGTTATCTTGAGCCCTCAACCCAGAGCAGGCATGCCATACCAGCCATGACTAAATTGTTGGCTGCCTTACACTTTTACACTTACACAAGCGAGATGTTTGCGATAACTTACTGCACGATTTCATTTGAGGCAAAATTTGGAATTATAACATAATTGTGCCCACAGACATTTTAGCCCATTCAGTACTGTAACCTATTGCTTTAGTATCTCCCTGCTATTCTGGAAGCGCAGGACTCTTGCTACAGTACATATTTCCCAGCAGACAGGAATATAGTTAGTATCTCATCTCAAGCCTCTTCCAGCTGTAAAGGGACTTGCTTCACCAGACCAGTTCACCATCTACAGGGGTTCAAACTCTGCTTAAGTCTACTTCTGCACTTTTTTTTTTCAACTTTAGAAATTCCTGCACTTATCTTCTGTGTTAAAGAGACCTTAGCCAGTTTCTCACCACCACTTTAAGAGGAATCTTTGCTATTGCTGTTCCATCCTTAGGAAATGTTGCTTTTATGCCCTGTACACACGACCGGTTTTCCTGACATGCCAAAACCCAACATTTTTCCCGACATGATTCCTCTGAAGCCTGCCTTGCATACACACGTACAGTCAAAAAAACGCTCGACCAAAGCACGGTGACGTCCAAAAAGTACGATAGCACTTTAAAGGGGACGTTCCATTCAAATGGCGCCACCCTTTGAGCTGCTTTTGCTGATCCTTGTGTTAGTAAAAGTTTGGTGAGAGACGTTTCGCGCTTTTCATGCTTTTTAGTCCGTTACAGCATGACGAATGTGCTATCTCCATCACGAACGCTAGTTTTACCAGAACGAGCACTCCCGTCTCATACTTGATTCTGAGCATGCATGTTTTTTCCCCTCGGAAAAGCATACACACGAGAGATTTTCGCAACGGGAAAAAAGCTTGACGGGAAACAAGACGGGAAAAAATACAGCAGGTTCTATTTTTTTACGGGCAGTTTTCTTGTTGGGAAAACTGCTATGGAGCATACACACGACCGGTTTTCCTGACCAATCTAAAAAATGCATACGAGACATTACACAAAAGAATCTCAACCCTGATGAGCACCAACTAGGGCCCCATCAAATGCGCAGAAGAGTTGGCTTCTACACTTTGGGAGTGACACCAAAGGAGACATTATTATTTGCAAATCCATCTGTAGAATTATACCCTCTTCCCAACCATTGAGATACCCAGAAGTGAGTTAGCCTAATTTCTTGATAGCGTTTTTCAGTTCAATTTGGGAAAAATATCTTAGTGCTGGAATTAACCTTTAAACTCTGGTCCTGCTAAACCAGTTCCAGTTCAAAATAGTACTGGACATGATTATTTGGTTAAGCGTTTCAACGTGTTTAACGTTTGCGAAAGATAACTGTTATTTTTTTTGTGCTTGTATTACTAAAGCTTGGTACACACTACAGTTTGTTTTTCGTGCAGCGCGGCGGGTTGCATGAAAAATAAAATGACAGCTCCGGTCAGGAGCCGCTATACTAACCATGTGAGGTTAGTCCAGCAAGCTGTTGTGTTCTAACAGGGGGAGGCCCCCTGCCAGAATATTCCAATTAGCTCTCTCTTCCATTGGCTGTTCGGGCGGCAGTTGGCTGCTGGTTTTCCAGCATGCACGTCTAACAGAAGCTGGCCAACTTAGACCGACTTACACACGAGCAGAATGTAGGCTGCCATTTTTTGTACCGGCAATTGTCTCCCAACATTCTGCCCGTGTGTACGGGGCATTATACCCTGACCACAGTACAATCAGAGTAGTTGTTCACCTCAAACTATGTGATTTTTTTTGCGTCAAAATAGGGGTTTCTCTTGGTCAAGGTTTTATGGGGAACAGACAGGGAGCCCAAAAATACTCAGCGGCGCCTAAGGGGGTAGCGCTACATACACAATACAAACTAGTACCTTTGCCTCTTATAATCATCATTTTTAGACATAGAAACAAATGTGTTCACTCATGTTTCTGCCCTCCCTTACTCTGATGTTTTTATAACGTGAATTGCCAATTTTTTTGTTTGTTTGTTCTTCTGGATACACCTTAACCCCAGGAATAGAGACAGACAGCGAGGAAGCGACTATAATCTTTATAATTACAATTATTTGGCGGGATTGTTTCATGGAATACGTAATCTGTCATCAGCAGCAAATAATAGCAACTAACATGTACAGTAATTGCATCATTGCCTCCCATAGTTTCCTTGCTACTCCAAGGCTGAGGTTCTAGATATTATGCCGCGTACACACGATCACTTTTTGTGATGAAAAAAAGGGCATTTTTAACCACTTAAGACCCGGACCAAAATGCAGGTAAAGGACCTTGCCCCTTTTTGCAATTCGGCACTGCGTCGTTTTAACTGACAATTGCGCGGTCGTGCGACGTGGCTCCCAAACAAAATTGGCCTCCTTTTTTCCCCACAAATAGAGCTTTCTTTTGGTGGTATTTGATCACCTCTGCGGTTTTTATTTTTTGCGCTATAAACAAAAATAGAGCGACAATTTAAAAAAAAAATCCATATTTTTTACTTTTTACTATAATAAATATCCCCCAAAAATATATAAAAAAAACATTTTTTTTCCTCAGTTTAGGTCGATACGTATTCTTCTACATATTTTTGGTAAAAAAAATCGCAATAAGCGTTTATCGGTTGGTTTTCGCAAAATTTATAGCGTTTACAAAATAAGGGATAGTTTTATTGCATTTTTATGATTTTTTTTTTTCTTACTACTAATAGCGACGATCAGCGATTTTTTTCGTGACTGCGACATTATGGCGGACACTTCGGACAATTTTGACACATTTTTGGGACAATTGTAATTTTCACAGCAAAAAATGCATTTAAATTGCATTGTTTACTGTGGAAATGACAGTTGCAGTTTGGGAGTTAACCACAGGGGGCGCTGTGAATTTGAGAGTACCCTGTGTGTGTGTTTACAACTGAAGGGGGGTGTGGCTGTAGGTGTGATGTCATCGATCGCGTCCCCCTATTACAGGGATGACGCAACCGATGCTGCTGCCACAGTGAAGCACGGGGAAGCCGTGTTTACACACGGCTCTCCCCGTTCTTCAGCTCCAGGGACGGATCGCCGCACTGCAGCGGCGATCGGGTCCGCGAATCCCGCGGTCCCGTTCCTGGAGCTTCGGACCGGGTTTACGGGAGCGCGGCGCGCGTCCGTGACCCACGGCTGGGTACTAAAATCAACGTACAGTATATATACGTTGATGTGCCCAGCCGTGCCATTCTGCCGACGTATATGTGCAGTAGGCGGTCCTTAAGTGGTTAAAAATGTCATTTAAAATGATCGTGTGTGGGCAAAACGTCATTTTATGTCTTCTGAAAAACGACCAAAAAATAATTCAAACATGCTCGAATTTTTTATGTCATTTTTAAAAATGTCATTTTTTGTGTCATAAAAAATGATTGTGTGTGGGCAAAACGACGTAAAAAATTACGTTTTAAACCCGCACATGCCCAGAAGCAAGTTAGGAGACGGGAGGTAAAACTACCATTCATAATGGAGTAAGCACATTCATCACGCTGTAACAGACAAAAAAGCACGAATCGTCTTTTACTAACAAGTAACCAGCTAAAAGCAGCCTCAAGGCAAATAGAACTTCCCCTTTAGAGTGCCGTCACTTTGTTCATCATTTTCCAAAAATTAAATTTTGAAAATGAAGTTTGAAAAATTTTGTTTTTTTTCATGAAGAAAAATGAATTTTTTTTTCATCACAAAAAGTGATCGTGTGTACGAGGCATTAGAGTGGCCCTCTTAATCATTTTAAAATTCTACATGAATGTGTTTTGGACATATCACAACATATAACAACAGCATAATTTTTTTTAAATACCGCCACCAATTATCATTCAAAAGCAGTTATCCAGCTCAGGGCCGTCTTAATAACCTCATGGGCCCCTAGGCAAAGTAATGCACTGGTGGTCCCTACCAGCCTGTCCCAATCACCTACTCTCAAGAATTAAAGTATAAATAGTTGATAGAATTAACCTCTTGCCGACCGCCCACCGGCGGCAGGTTGGCTCGGCTGCGCAAAATCACATAATAAAACATGATTTTGCATTGCAGAATCGCGCGCCCCCTTGTACCGATGCGAGTGCCAGGCGGGCACGATCACCGCCGGGCACCCGTGATCGCTCGTTACAAAGCGAGAAGCAGGAGCTGTGTGTGTAAACACCAGTGTTGTAAGTAACGGAGTTAAAATAAACGCAGTTACCTAACGCAGCTCCTTTTGAGGGTAGCGAGTAATCTACCTGATTATTCTTCCCCTCACGGTAACGCAGTTCCCATTACTTGGGTGGCATTACCGCAATTACATCTACCGCCACTAGATGGCAGCAGAGTAATTGCTTCTGCCGGTGCTGTGAACATAAATATGGGTGGAACTCCGCTTTAGAATCATGTGACCGCTGTGATGGTCTGTCACAGCGGTCTGAAAACTCCCAATCGCAAGGAGCCCTGGATACAATGAGCCCCACCCGCCTCAGACTGACCCATCACTGGAGAACAACTCACATCGATCACACACACTGTGTGCACAACCTGATCAATGATCCGGGGAACACATGGCCGGGACAAAATGTTCCACAGAACAAACGTTCCCTATACAACACAGTGTACACAGCGACATCTAGTGGTCAACATGGTAAGTACATGGTAAGTACAGGACACCTATACAGACCAATGATCAGCAGGTTTTTTTTGGTCGGTGATTTAATCTCTTCATCAGACAACAAAGAAAAATCTGACATCCCCATTCCAGATCCCTTGCATCTAATAAAGCTTATATAAGATAAATAAAATAATAAACAATAAACTATAGAAAATTTTAATAAAGCCTAATATAAGATTTTAAATTACAGACTCTGTAAACGTCAAGGGAATGTATATTATAAACATACAATTTAATCCAGCTTATAATTTGGATGTAATATGTAGCAGATGGATAAGGGTTTTAAGTCCTATTAGCTGCGCATACATGGTTGGACGGATGCACCTTGGCTGGGATATACACGAGATCACCATTTGTTTCCGTTTTTATTCTCTGAAACATCTGGCATTCTTTTGTCTTGGCGTATTAACTCACTGCTTCCTGGCAAGAGCCCGTCATCTGCTTCTCAACAAAGCATTGTAGAAAAAAAAAAAAAATCTGTTATTTTGCTGAGTAACTAATTACTTTTTCAATGTAGTAACTGAGTCACTAATGCAATTACTTTTTCGGAGAAGTAATTTGTAACTGTAACTAATTACTTTTTTAAAGTAAGATGAGCAACACTGGTAAACACACAGCTCCCGGTCCTTTTAGGCCCCATACACACGAGCAGACAGATTTGTTCAAATTTGAACAAATCTGTCTGCTGGGGACGTATTGGTTTGATCGTGTACACACGATCAAACCAAAATCCCCGCCGGCAGACGGCGCGTTGACGTGGCGGTGACGTTGACTCCGCCACGTCACCGCACCAGGAAGTAAATCACTTCCGCGCATGCGTCGAATCCATTCGACGCATGTGCGAGAAGACATGTCTGCTGGTTAGCATACTAACCAGCAGACATGTCGGGCAGACGGGTTCCCAGCCGACAGATTTCAAAGCATGCGTTCAAATCTGTCGGCTGGCCAAATCCGTCTGCTCGCCCGTACACACGATCGAATCTGTCTGCTGGGACGGTCTGGCAGACCGTTTCCAGCAGACAGATTTGGTCGTGTGTACGCAGCCTTAGGCCCCGTACACACTATCAAATCTATCTGTTCAAAACGGTCTGTCCGACAGATTTGAACAGATCTGTCTGCTGGCATTTTGGTTTGCTCGCGTGTACACACGAGCAAACCAAAATCCCCGCCAGCAGACAGCGCGCTGACGTGGCGGTGACGTTGACGCCGCCACGTCACCGCACCAGGAAGCAAAACACTTCTGCGCATGCGTCGAAATCATTTGGCGCGTGTGCGAGAAGACATGTCTGCTGGTTAGCATACTAACCAGCAGACATGTCGGGCGGACGGGTTCCCAGCCGACAGATTTCAAAGCATGCTTTGAAATCTGTCGGGTGGCCAAATCCGTCTGTTTGCCCGTACACACGATCGAATCTGTCTGCTGGGACGGTCTAGCAGACCGTTTCCAGCAGACAGATTTGATCGTGTGTACGAGGCCTTAGGGGCAGAAATGATTGATCGCATGTTCATACAATGTATGAGCAACAATTTGTTATTTCCCCTAGTCAGTCCCACCCCCCCTTCAGTTAGAACACAATGAGGGAACATAATTAACCCCTTCCTCGCCCCCTAGTGTTAACCCCTTCCCTGCCAGTGACATTTTTACAGTAATCAATGCATTTTTATAGTACTGATCGCTATAAAAAATTTGATGGTCCCGAAAATGTGTCAAAAGTGTCCGCTATAAGGTCGCAGTACCGATAAAAATCGCTGATCGCCGCCATTACTAGTAAAAGAAAATATTAATAAAAATGCCATAAATCTATCCCCTATTTTGTAGACGCTATAACTTTTGCGCAAACCAATCAATAAATGCTTATTGCAATTTGTTTAACGAAAAATATGTAGAAGAATACGTATCGGCCTAAACTGAGGAAAAAAAATATTTTTTTATATATTTTTGGGGGATATTTATTACAGCAAAAAGTAAAAAATATTATTTATTTTTTCAAAGTTGTTGCTCTATTTTTGTTAATAGCGCAAAAAATAAAAACAGAGGTGATCAAATACCACCAAAAGAAAGCTTTATTTGTGGGGAAAAAAGGACGCCAATTTTGTTTGGGAGCCACGTCGTACAACTGCGCAATTCAGTCCAGGGCTGAAGTGGTAAACATAATAAAATAGATTTTAAACAATAAGAAAATATGACATAAATCAAAGACTAATTAACACAAAGGGCACAGTGCAGGGGGGGGGGGGGTCAGGAGAGCAGAATACTAGGATCAGGAGGGCAGAGTACAGTTTATGGGACACTAGCCGTGACATGGTCGCCCCGGAACAGCCTTAGTAGAAAGCGTGACTGCGTAAACAATAAAAATTATACCTTTAAAAAAAAATAAAGCGTGGCTGTCCCGGCAAATCCGGTACAGATGGCAAGTATGATGTAATGCAAGATTATCATGGGGCCCCCGTCCACCTTGGGCCCCTGGGCAGTATCCAGAGGTGCCCATACATTGAGACAGCCCTGATCCAGCTCCAGTTAGTGACTGCCTAGGCTGAGATTATGTCATTAGTCTGCTGCAGGCAGGAGCAAGCATTTTCATAGTCTTCTCTCCTGTATTTGTGAAAAAAATATATAAAATTAAGTAGCAGACACACAAACACTAGTTTTGTGAGCTTGGATCAGTACTTACAATGTCTCATGGCAGCTGCACACCCCCCTGCTTCCACCAGGCACTCTTCAGTGGGTCCTCCAAACCAAATCTTTAGCTCCAAAAAGAAATAGAAATGGCCCCCCCCAGCTTAGATAGCTACAACTTCAATGGACATCAGTAGACTTTAACAGGACTGCCTAAAAGGGGCAGCAGCCCCTGACACTGGAAACTTCTCCAACAGTACTAGACCCTGGCTGCTCCATAGCCTAGACTATTTATGTTCTTCTCCAGCCATCCAGGGATTGGCAGAAGCACAATAAATATTCAGGCTGCCTAGTTGACTTTTTTCGCCATCTATGTTCTGAAAAACAATAAAGCCTACAGACTGTGAAATCTAGGAGAGCCTAAATAAATCAAAAGCTGCTCCAATGGCTACGGAGCAGACAAAAACGAAATTTACCTAGAATTCTATACTAGGAGGGCGCTACAAGAACAATAATACTCTATGACTAAGTGCTTTTTAGCGTGAAACATGTTGATGATTTTTGCCTTCCTTAAGTGTACTTTGTGTTCATTCATTATTTAATTTCTGTATCTCAGTGATGAGCTGGACATGCATTTAGGAGTAGTGCGGGCACAGGTTGGCCAACCTGGAACGGTCTCCTAGAACTTTTGCAAGCACTATTCACCTGTAGGTTACAGGCATGGCAGAAATCAAAGTAAAAGGTGAAGGTAGGGCACATAAAACAAGTCTTCTAAAGGTGAGGAAAGTCATCACTTGAGCTTGATGGCTTAGTTTTAGCAGCTCTTCCACGTTTCGGAAAAGATAGGTCATCTAAATTCATGTGTAGTCAGGTCAATAAAAGCACCAAATATATGTCTTGATAGTCCAATGTCTTTTAATGATTCAATCAATATTAGCCAGAAAGCAAAAAATGCATTTAGGAGACCATAATATGCTCCTTCATCAGCTCTATTGGACTCAAAGATCTTGACCTATACTAAATTAATGAGAACAGCCAATGGTATATGTGCCAGTGGTAGAGTAATGGGCTAACGTTGGCACATATACCACTGACTGTTCTAATTTAGAGCTAGAGAAATCTTATGCCCCGTACACCCGGTCGGAATTTCCAACAAGTAAAGTCTGATGTGAGCTTTTGGTCGGAAATTCCGACAGTGTGTTAGCTCCATCAGACTTTTCCTGTCAGAATTTCCACCAACAAAAATTTGAGAGCTGGTTCTCAATTTTTCCGATGGATCGTCTGTAGCAATTTCGACTCGCAAAATTCCGATGCATGCCTCGGAAACAATTCGACGCTTGCGCGGAAGCATTGAACTTTCTCGGCTCGTCATAGTGTTGTACGTCACCGCATTCTTGACGGTCGAAAGGTCAGAGATCTTTTGTGTGACCGTGTGTATGCAAGCCAAGCTTGAGCGAAATTCCATTGGAAAAAACATGCAAGGTTTTTCAGATGGAAAATCCAATCGTGTGTATGCGGCATTAGAGTGTATTGGCCAAACTCACGCCACTGCTTGGGTTTCTCCTAATCTGCCAAGGTTTCATGCACTTGGTTGTATTAAAATACTTCTACCTACACTGAATCCTTCTGCCAGGAGCATACAAAATGATGTACAAAGTTGGGAGGTATGCTTATGCTGCCATTATAAAACAAAATTCTGAATCATTTGAGTGATTTTATAGCAGTAATTGGTATTGATCCATTTCCTGCAGCAAGCATGGCTTTCTCTGATTCATAGTGACCCAGATGTAAAGAATGAAAGGTGAGTCACACTGATACGTAACCTCAGGTTGTGTCACACATCAGATAGGATCACACCAGGCTTGCCAGAGCTTGTAAACTAACCAACTTGAAAAGTTTGAAAGCTATAGTTACCATTTCCTCATAAAAAAAAAAAAGAACTTTATCTTGTGTGGTGCAGGACCCCAAATACAGTGCCACAGTGCCTTGAAAAAGTATTCATACCCCTTAAAATGTTCTACATTTTGTCATGTTCCAGCCAAAAATGTAAACATATATTTTTTTTAGTACGTTTTTATTTTATTCTTTCACATGTCTACATCCGTCAATATTATTATGTTTCTTCATTAAATCTTTTCCCATTTCATGAATAAAACCAAATTAACAGAAAAGGTATCATTATACATTACATTCCACATTGAAGAAGAAAAGAAAAACAGATAACAAAAATTAAATGTAAATATATTTTATTGCGATTTTATGTGATAGACCAACACAAAGTGGCATGCTACTACCTACCACCAATGTAAGGGTCACATTACTAATGACCATCAATGTAACGGGGCATATCACCAATGTCGACCAATCTAATGGGGTACATCACTAATAACCACCAATTTAACAGGGCACCTTTAAAATGGAAGTATGCAATCCCCGAGTGGCAGCACATCAATCCACAGTTTGTGTGAATTGATCCACAGTCATATTGGGACTGCATAGTGTTGGCCCAGACATGCTCAGTTTTCTATCAGCATCAGGTCCCATTCACACCATTTTGTAGCTGGAGGAGAAAAATCAATAATTCTCTATGGAAATGGTTTACATCTCCACTCCAAGTCACCTGAAGCTCAAAAATGTTCTGGAGCTTTTTTTGTAGCTCAAATCGGGCAGATTCGTATGTTTTTCAAGTGTTTTTTTTTTTCTTCTTCTTCTTCTTCTTCTTCTTCTTCTTCATAGAAATGCATTGAAATGCTTGATTAAAGTGTGTTTTCGACAGCCAATTTCGCTTTTTTGTCAGACAAAAGTTGGATGTGCAGACTATATCATTTTTGTCAGATGTAAACGAAACGTCCGATTTTCGGACTAAAAAAATCGTAAGACTACGCATGCTCAGAAACGAAAGAACTATTCAACACATTACGTCACTTCTGAAGTTGTATTCTGTCATACAAGAATTTTTGTATGGTGAGTAACCTCTTCACTTTCGACATGAGACTAGCATGCAACAAAAAAAAGACGCTCGGTCATCCAAAAAATCTAAGCTTGTGTACGAGGTTTTAGTGCCTACTGCCATGTTGCCTCTTCAGCTACATGATAGTGGACAGCACTTTTGGCTGCAAGCTGTCAACTGCACGCGTCCATATCCAGGGCTGCTGTTAGAAATCTCAGAGCCCAATACTGCTTACCTGAGAGGGCCCTGCTCCAAATGATATTTTTTTACTATAAATACACTAAAATCATTATTGTATGACATATTTAGCAGTCCCTTTCCCTGATCTCTATCCTGAAACATCCTCTTATGTTCCCGCAACAGCGGAGAGGAGGGAAGCTGGCGACGCTGCAGGGAAAAGGGGCACACAGGGGGGCCCTGGAAAGCAGGAGGATGGGGGGTGCGGATGCTAGAACTGATCCTGCTGCAGCACAGGTGGAGTAAAGGAATGGAGGAGAAGCTGGCAGCGTTGTAGGAAAAGGCAGAAGAGAATCAGTAAGGCAGTACAGCTGGCCCTCCTGCTTAGCCAACAGTTCAAAGGGGGGGGGGAGGCCGGGCGCAGTACAGTAGGGCTGGCTGTACTGCCTTATTAGCGGCCCTGTCCACACCACTTGGACTTCTGGCTTTGCTAAGCAGCTAAAGCCACACGTCCTACACTAAAAAAAGCTACAAAGTGAGATTGGAGATTCAGCCTTTTCCTTTAACTATGATATACAAATTTTCATGATTTCCAGCGTGTCCCTTACACCTTCCTTCTGTTTTACGCATTGCCTGAGCATATAATCTGTGGCTCCGATGTAGGGCATAGATCAGTATGAACTTTCTGAAAATATCCGCGTTCTCTGCTCTTCATCTTTCATAACCAAGTCCCTGTCAGTTCTTGCTGTGCAGGAACAGAAAAACTCATAAACTTCTTTTATGATTTTTTTTTTCTCTTTGGACGTTAAGATGAGGTTATCACAATGATTAGCATAGTTGTTTGGCTACAGGCAACGTCCCACAAGCTTCCTACAGAGAGAAGGGCAGGTTCATTACTGTCAAAAGAAGCAATGCAGCCCAGGGGGACAGCTGACGCAGCCTTTGCTGTCTCCCAGAACATTAAGGATTTCCACTATAAACATACCCACCCTGCAGGGAGGGGGATGGTTCAGAGCACCATACCCAACCACATCAAGTGCCTGCAAATTCATTTCTTTGACAGGATCTGAGCATGTTTCTGTCTTATTCAGTTGTACTAAATCTGTCATGTGGATTATTAGAATTATTTAACCACTTCAGCCCCGGACCATATTGCTGGTCAATGACCGGGCCCCTTTTTGCGATTCTGCACTGCGTCGCTTTAACTGACAATTGAGTGGTCGTGCAACGTGGCTCCCAAACAAAATTGGTGTCCTTTTTTTCCCACAAATAGAGCTTTCTTTTGGTGGTATTTGATCACCTCTGCGGTTTTTATTTTTTGTGCTATAAACAAAAATAGAGCGACAATTTTGAAAAAAAATGTATATATTTTACTTTTTGCTGTAATAAATATCCCCCAAAAAATATATAAAAAAAATTTTTTTCCTCAGTTTAGGCCGATACATATTCTTCTACATATCTACATATTCTTCAATAAACGCAATAAGCGTTTATTGATTGGTTTGCGCAAAAGTTATAGCGTCTACAAAATAGGGGATAGTTTTATGGCATTTTTATTAATATTTTTTTTTTACTAGTAATGGCGGCGATCGGCGATTTTTATCGGTACTGCGACCTTATGGCGGACACTTTTGACACATTTTTGGGACCATTGGCATTTTTATAGCGATCAGTGCTATAAAAATGCATTGATTACTATAAAAATGCCACTGGCAGGGAAGGTGTTAACACTAGGGGGCGAGGAAGGGGTTAATTATGTTCCCTAGGTGTGTTCTAACTGAAGGGGGGGTGGGATTGACTAGGGGAAATGACTGATCGCTGTTCATACATTGTATGAACAGACGATCCGTCATTTCTCTCCCTGACAAGATCGGGAGCTGTGTGTTTACACACACAGCTCCCAGTTCTCACTCTGTAACGAGCGATCGTGGGTGCTCGCCGGTGATCGCGCCCGCCAGGCACGTGCGTCGGCACCAGGGGCGCCCCTATTGGCTGAAATGCGAGATGATGTATAGCTACGTGATCTCGTGCAGCCGAGCCAAACTGCCGCCGTATAATTGCGGCGGCTGGTTGGCTAGTGGTTAATAAGGCAAAAGTGCGTCAACAACACAAAACAGAAACTATCAGTTTGACTACGAGATCATCGCAGCATTCTCAAATGGAGAAGAGGGGAACCTTTTAGTGACAACATTTGTAGGCAACATTTGTATGTTCTATGGGAGGTAAAATCTGTTAGTAGAATGGGGAAGTAATTCAGCAGCTGACCTCATTAATAAACACTCTGCGCCTGCCCTCCCCCTCCAGGAGATTACGTCCACCCACCTCTGTACTTACACATACCTTGCAACTTTTTGAGATGTAAATGAGGGACATCTATTAGCAAAATGTATGTATACATAGGACACACCCCCTGCCATACCCCTTAAAGAAGAAATATAAGAAAAAAAGATTAGTTAAATCCAGAAGTGCTTTTTTTTTACCACTACTATTCCTTTATACTGGCCTTTTAATTTTACAAATGCAGAAATTTAGAAATTGGGTGAAAGGAAAACACTTTTTAAAAGCTAAAAAGTGCATTTTATATACAACTATATAGATCAGACCAAAATGAGGGACAGATGAGGAGGAACAAAGGACTTTGTTCCAAATCAGGGACAGTTGGGAGCTATGTTTACATCAGCCCTCAAAATTTACACTTGCCTGCTCGCATTTTGCGAATAAATTTTGAGAGCTGGTGAGTGTGGGCTGCCTGGGAGCAGGGGGGGGCGAGCAAGGAGAGGATAGTCGCCGCTGCTGTCGCCACCGCCGCCGTCTGATTGTTCAAAAAGCGGGGAACATAACAGCTTTCAATTCAATAGCTGTGTTCCCCACCGCACGCGTCATATACAGCCCCTCCCTCTTGTCCGGGCACATTGATAGACAGATCACCCATCCCAGGATTGGACGGGTGATCTGTCTATCAAAGTTTCCTGGACAAGGGGGGAGGGGCTGTATATGACAGCTTGCGGCAGGGAACACAGCTATTGAATTGAAAGCTGTTATGTTCCCCATGCTTTGAACAACCAGGCGGCGGCGGCTCCTCTGGCTCCTCTCCTCTCCTCTCTCCTACCCAGCACAGGTAGGCTGCAATGGGGACACTGGATGCAATGGGGACACTGGCTGCAATGGGGACACTGGCTGCAATGGGGACACTGGCTGCAATGGGAACACTGGCTGCTATGGGGACACTGGCTGCAATGGGGAAACTGGCTGCAATGGGGACACTGGCTGCAATGGGGACACTGGCTGCAATGGGGACACAGGCTCCACTGGGGACATTTTGCTGCATTGGGGACATTTTGCTGCATTGGGGACACGTGGCTGCACTGGGGATTTTTGGGCACGGATAAAGTTGTTGTTAATATTTATTTGTATAACTTAATTTTGCATAAGGCCTGACTATTAGCTCAGGACTTGAAATTTTGAGCCCTGTTTACATGCTTCTCCAATGTAGTCATTGTCAGTGGGCATTGTTCTACTCTTTCTCCCTACAAAGATCATTCAGTTGGCAGATAGGGATGAATTTCATGTTCGAGTCGAACGTATGTTCGACTCAAACATTGTATGTTCGATCGTTCGTCGAAATACGAACAAAACGGGCCGTTCACGCCAAATTTGAGTGACGCGCCGCGTCCCATAATTCACTGCGGCATTGCGCGCTAATGATTGGCCAAGCATGCACTATGACCCGCATGCTTGGCCAATCACAGCGCCGTCAGTACAGAGAGCCGTAATTGGCCAAAGCCAGGGTGGCTTTGGCCAATTATGGCTCAGGGCTTTAGTACACGCCCCACACTATAAAAGGCCGCCTGCAGGGCTGCCTCGTGTAGTGTGTTGCGGCGGTGGTTAGATATCAGTCACAGAGAGAGAGAGAGAGTGTCTTTTTTTCTAGGTAGATAGAGCAGGCAGGCTAGTCAGTTAAAATTACAGTGTGTAGAGGATATATATACATCCTAGGTGTTGTACATATATTTATACACTGTATAGTTTAGCTAGATCAGTTCTTCCTAATTCACTGGCAGGCAGGTGATTGTGCTAGCTGCAGTATTCTCACGTGGTGTATTGCCTGTGTCCTCTGCAGTGTGCACCATAAAGCTACACAGGCATATTATAGACACCCAGCAGGTACAATATTTAAAGGAATTTTTCATTGTTTTTTTTTTATTATTTACGGTAAGCATCATGATGCTTAAATAAAAATAAAAATAAAAAAAGACAAATTACTTTAAATATTGTACCTGCTGGGTGTCTATAGTATGCCTGTGAAAACGTCTTTGAGAACCCGGGTCATTTTTTTTTTAAATGGTCGTTTTTTTCTGGAGCAGTGATTTTAATGATGCTGCATCATTAACCACTAGACACCCGCCTGCCGTCAAATGACGGCGGGCGGGATACTCTATTGTTCTGACAGGACGTCATATGACATCCTGTCATTTAAAGCCGATTGGGGCGCGCATGCCGCCGGCGGCGCGCGGGCGCACCCGTCGTGTCACTGAGAACACGTGCGTGCCGCCGGGCACACGCGATTGCCCAGTAACTGAGCGGGGACGTGGAGCTCTGTGTGTAAACACAGAGCTCCACGTCCCTGTCAGGGAGAGAGGAGACCGATCTGTGTCCCTTGTACATAGGGACACAATCGGTCACCTCCCCCCAGTCACCCCCCACAGTTAGAACACTGACTAGGACATACATTTAACCCCTTCCCTGCCCCCTAGTGGTTAACCCCTTCCCTGCTAGTTAGATTTATACAGTTATCAATGCATATTTATAGCATTGTTCACTGTATAGATGTAAATGGTCCCAAAAATGTGTCAAAAGTGTCCGATGTGTCCGCTATAATGTCCCAATCCAAAAAAAATCGCAGATCGCCGCCATTCCTAGTAAAAAAATCAATAAAAAAAAATCATAATTATGTCCCCTATTTTGTAGGCAATATAACTTTTGTGCAAACCAGTCACTATACGGTTATTGCGATTTATTTTTTATTTTTTTTACCAAAAATATGTAGAAGAATACGTATCGGCCTAAACTGAGATAAAAAATGTTTTTGTTTTTTTTGGGATATTTATTATAGCAAAAAGCAAAAAATATTGTGTCTTTTTTCAAAATTGTCGCTCTTCTTTTGTTTATAGAGCAAAAAATAAAAACGCACGGGCGATCAAATACCACCAAAAGAACGCTCTATTTGTGGGAAAAAAAAGGACGTAAATTTTGTTTAGGAGCCACGTCGCGCGACCGCGCAATTGTCAATTAAAGCAACGCAGTGCCGGAAGCTAACATTTTGTCTGGGCAGGAAGGGGGTGTAGGTGCCCAGTAGGCAAGTGGTTAAAATCACTGCTCCAGAAAAAACAACGGTTTTTAAAACTTTTTTTCCATTGATACATGTTCCCTGGGGCAAGACCCGAATTCTCAAACCCGTTTTCAAACAATAACTTGCATATTAGGCTTTAAAATGAGCACTTTTGAATTCGAACGTTCGAGTCCCATAGACGTCAATGGGGTTATAAATGTTTGCGTGAAAGTTTGTTCCGTTCAAAGGTTCTGGTGCGAACCGAACGCGGGGGTGTTCGGCTCATCCCTATTGGCAGAGTGTGCACACTGGCACAGGAGAAGTTGCTGAACGATCACATAAGAGACTATGTGGAGCAGAGCTGTAGCATTGAAAACAGGAGAAGTGTGTCCTTGGAAGTTTGTAAAGCTTACTATGCAACCTACAATCTGATTGTACAATCTTCTTTAGTTCTACCATCAACATGTAGTGCAAGGGCCTGTCTGACTGAATACTGAGTGACACAGTCCGGAAGGAGAGATAGGTGTGTCCTCCTATTATATAGTTGTATCGCTAACCCCCTAAGGCCCGCTGATGAATGTGGTTTGTCTCCTACCCTGCACAGCCAGGCACACAAATTTTGAGTCACTCAGAGACAAGAAATTGTCCTTGCAACTTTGTTTGTTTTTTTATTAGGGGAATTGAACTTGGATGGGGGAAGGTGCATATGGGATACCCATTTGATCAATGAAACTTTGTAGGGACTGGAACTATATACACCCAGTATATACATTCTTCCCTCGTCTACCTCCAGCACACACTTGCTTGCAGACTATCACTCCCAGCACCAGTTAGAACAAGTTTCAGACTCAGCACAATCTCTGCTGGGCCTGGATCAATGCCCTTTGCAGGCAGGGACTGCGGCCTGTACGGTGTAGCAAAAATAGAAGTCTTTAACGCTAGCTGTCCTATCTATGACTACTGCTCCCAGCATCACCTCTTCAGGCATGAAATTACTTTATGCTAGCAGCCAGTGTCCCCATTGAAGCCAGTGTCCCCATTGCAGCCAGTTTCCCCATTGCAGCCTACCTGTGCAGGGTAAGAGAGAGAAGAGGAGCCGGATGAGCCACCGCCGCCGCCTGGTTGTTCAAAGCGCGGGGAACATAACAGCTTTCAATTCAATAGCTGTGTTCCCTGCTGCGAGCTGTCATATACAGCCCCTCCCCCCTTGTCCGGGAAACTTTGATAGACAGATCACCCGTCCAATCCTGGAATGGGTGATCTGTCTATCAATGTGCCCGGACAAGGGGGAGGGGCTGTATATGACGTGCGCGGCGGGGAACACTGCTATTGAATTGAAAGTTGTTATGTTCCCCGTGCAGAAATGAGGACCTCCATCCGTCTTGATTTGGTGGACAGGATTGTATTGGATAGCAGTGGGTGTCATTGGACATGTGTCCGCTGACATCCGCCGCTCCATAGACATGAATGGAGGGTCTGATTAGGTCCACCTAAAAAATTGACCTGATTGGACAGTCCATGTGGAAGGGCCCTAATGCCACGTACACACGATCGGTCAATCCGATGAGAACGGTCTGATGAACCGTTTTAATCTGACCAAACCGATCGTGTGTGGGCCCCATCGGTTATTTATCCATCGGTTAAAAAAATTCAAACTTGTTTTAAAATTAACCGATGGATACCTAACCGATAGAAAAAAAAATGATTGTTTGTAAAAATTCACGCATGCTCAGAATCAAGTCGACGCATGGTTGGAAGCATTGAACTTCATTTTTTTCTGCACGTCGTGTTTTACGTCACTGCGTTCTGACACAATCGTTTTTTTAACCGATGGTGTGTAGGCATGACTGAGCATTTCATCAGTCAGCTTCATCGGTTAACTGATGGAAAAATCCATCAGACCATTCTCATCGGATTGACCGATCGTGTGTACAGGGCATAAGTGTTAACTTGACTTAACCCAGAGATTTGAGGACATTTAGAAATGGAAAATAAGTACAGCGGGGGACAGCTACAGGCTGAAAGTGAGTACTACTGCTTTCTTTTAATTGAATTGTTTTAAAAGACAAAAATGAAATAGAAAACGTAACACTGAAAGTGTTAGAAGGATCATCTAATGTGAATAGTCATGGTGTGAAGATACTTAAGGTCCTTCAGCTCACAAATCAAATCATCTAACACCACAAATCATCTCTCCATCCCTTCTGAGTCAGCACTTGACTCCACCCCCTACCCTCCTCTGAGCACCGTTCCTTGGTCCCACCCCTTACCCACCTCCCAGTACCACCCCTTTTATAGAATACAGAACCAAGTATTATTTTGTATGGAATTTATAAATAACAAGAAAAGCTGTAAAATAGATCTAGCAACAATAGATACACCCCAGCAACAATGGACCCCCAACAGCCAGCATCAAAAACCAACAATTGACTCCCTGCAACATAAGACCCACCCCCAGGAAAAATAGATCCCCCCACCAGCAGAAATAGACCTCCCCAGCAACAATAGACCCCCCTGCAAAAATAAATCCCCTCTAGCAACAATAGATTTCCCAGCAGCAAGCAACAAAGACCCCTCCCTCCTAGCAACGATTAACATCCCAGCAACTTAAAACCGACCCCCATGAGCAACAGAAGATCTCACCAGCAATAATAAACCCCCTTCCTCTGCAAAAATAGATCCCAGCATCAATAGACCCTCCAGCACACCTTGCCAATCAGTTCTGGAGGTGCCTGAACTGCGTTCCCCCCTACGTTCCTGCTGGAAAAAAAGCCCTGCCTATCACTCAGATATAACTCTTGGCAATCAGAAATATCAATCAGTTCCTGCCATTAATATCCAGGAAACAGTCTACATGTACAATGGTGGCGCTAGAACTAGAAGATTGGCTTATCCACAATTATTGAATCTTAGTTAGCCAACCAGCTGGGTGCCCCATCATGTCATGATGGAATTTAGAAGGACAACTATTGCATGGAAGATGGACTATATATTTGATGTTCATATATAAAAAGAAATTGAAAATAAAACCTGTATGGGAAGACTTGTTTACCTTATAGAACCTGCTACTTTATCTACAAATTTTTACTCATATATTGATCATCTTCTGACAGGTGTTGTATGTTTCATGTAGCAACCTGTATCAGCAGTTACACCTCCTCACATATTTGTCCCATATCATCATGCTGTGTGCTTGGGGATACAGTTTGGATTATACCTCTTCCATGGTATGTTCACCCTTCATAGGTAACAGGGACAGTCTAGCCTCCTCAGCAAGCACTTCTCCTGCTCTACTAAAATTGATGTTATAGATGTCTATGTTCATCTTCCCATCATGTATAAAGGAAGCAAAAACATTTTTCTTTGAATGTAACTGTTGGTGCTCGTCCCGACCCCTCCCTGTCCCCTTTGAGGCTGCAGATGAGCATGGATTAGGCTGCACTGATGGCAATGGTGAGGCTGCATTCATGACACTTGTGAGGCTGCATTCATGGCAATTGCGAGGCTGCATTCAGAGGCTGCATTCATGGCAATGGTGAGGCTGCATTAAGAGGCTGCATTCATGGCAATGGTGAGGCTGCATTCATGGCAATGGTGAGGCTGCATTCATGGCAATGGCGAGGCTGCATTAAGAGGCTGCATTCATGGCAATAGTGAGGCTGCATTCATGGCAATGATGAGGCTGCACTCAGAGGCTGCATTCATCGCAATGGTGAGGCTGCATTCATGTCAATGGTGAAGCTGCATTCATGTCAATGGTGAGGCTGCATTCATGGAAATAGTGAGGCTGCATTCAGAGGCTGCATTCGTGGCAATGGTGTGGCTGCATTTATGTCAATGGTGAGGCTACATTCAGAGGCTGCATTAATGGCAATGGTGAGGCTGCATTAATGGCAATAGTGAGTCTGCATTCATGTCAATGGTGAGGCTGCATTCATGTCAATTTTGAGGCTGCATTCATGGAAATGGTGAGGTTGCATTTATGGCAATTGTGAGGCTGCAGATGTGGCACTAATTAGGCTGCATTGATGGACACTGGCCTTATTTTGCTTTACAGTTCTTTATTAAAAAAAAATCCTGAAACATTTCTCTTAAAGTGAAGGTGCGTGTTATACGCCTGTGCATGTTATACACAGATAAATATGGTATATCCAAATAACACGCCCAAGCTCATCCTTAGACTCTTCACCACACAGCCACAAAGGTAAGAGAATTCTTGTTGAGCAGTGTTTAAGTTAATTTGCATTTCATTTAAATGGTTCAAAGAATGTCAGGCAAAATTACTTGCATGTTCATCAAACTTGGCCCTCTTTGAAAAAGTTTGGACACCCCTGTCTTACAGTATACTTGGGCTGTTCATCAAATATGAGCCAGTAAACCAGGGCGATTGTCATGGAATGTGTGGATGTTCCACCGCAGAGAGCACAGGCAGTCAATATTTGAGAAACCCAAATAGAGACCACCAACCCTAAACACAGGGCCAAATTGCAGAGCAGAAAAGGAGTCAGGACTGGCTGGAGGTAAGAGCTTGTGACAAACAAAGATAGTCAGGGATGAGCTGGAGGCCAAGGCAGGGTGCAGGCAATGGCTAGTACCAGGGCTGCAGTAACTATTAAGTGAAGAGGCACCACAGAGTTCTTCTCATTGTACTTGCCATTGTGTTAGCCAATACCACCCTTCCCCTCGCAGATGAATACTTCCCGAGATCCAACTTTAAACCTTAAGCTGCGTAGGAGGTTTTTCACTGTCAGAGCGGTAAGGATGAGGAACTCTCTTCCACAATCGGTGGTGTTGGCAGGAAGTATAAATAGTTTAAAAAAAGGCCGGATTCTGTGTCCGCGGATATGCAGAACATGAGGCAGCTGTCCGGGGAGCAAGTGTGTCGACACTGCAAAGTCATCTTTTCCTTCATGAAGGAGCAGAAGGAGGTTAATCAGTTCACGTCGTAGTTGGAAGACTTTGCCAGAGACAACGGGATCAGCCTGGGGCCCCTAAGGAACATAGTGAGGAGGGTCCTTCTTGTACTAAACGCTGCCCTGAAAAGAAACCTAAAATCGGAAGAGCTGAGAGCGGATCATGAGGAGAAAGCTGCCTTTTTTTGCAGAGGAGTGGCGTCATGACGCAGCAGCGCTGTGACGGCTGGCAGTTGGACGAACACTCAGTATTAACCAATTGGTGGACATGGAGTGGTAGTTTGGAGTTACAGCAGCCAGTAGTGAACTGGAAAAATCCGGGAGTATTTTCCTGCAGTTGAAGATGGTTATTAGAAAAGGCAGCCAGTTGGAGCCTGTGTATTTAGAGCTGACCCTGCCGCAGTTCTACAGTTTTTTGCATGAGATGGAGCGAGCCAAGACCAGTCTGGACTGTTTCACGTGACGGGGGCACCGCAGAAACGATCTTCTACAAAGACTCCACCAGCGGCAGACGTTCACCTTGTGCTCTGCAGAGAAATCAGTGCAGATAACACTGTGTGGGACTGTCTTATGGAACGCAGGAGACAGAGAGCTGCAGCTGTCCATAGCAACCAATCTGATTCTATAGTTCCTTAATTTCTTCGAGTCATTCAATCATTTTAAAAGTGAAGCCTGGTCTTTGGTTGCTCTGCATACAACCTCTGCTGTTTTCTTTGCTTCATTTTCTATGAACCGTTGTGTAGGTTCTTCTGAACCAATTTCTCTGAACAGTTACACAAGAAATAAAACTTTATACACACAAAAAAAAAAAACTCTTGGACGTGCATCTTATCATAAACAATATACAGGGATATGGGAAATTTTCTACACGCACACACACACTCCAACACAGGTTGAACTGTATGAACTGCTGTCTTTATTCAACCTTACCAACTATGTAACTATGTAACTATGTAACTGTGTAACTATGTAACTGTGTAACTGCCGCGACATTCGTTCTTCTTTTACATCCAATGCTGCAAGAGAGACAGGAACAACGAGCGCCCAGAGGCGATTTAGTTCGCATGTGCCCCGCTATATAAGTTTTTTATTAATTCATTCATTCATTCATTCATTGATCGTGTGTTCCCTGTGTGACAGGAAGTCAGGTAAATCTGTGCGCGTTGTCCCAGACGGGAGATACTTTTCTGCCTTGTTTAGACAATACACCAATTACTATTGGGCGTCAGCTGCAGAGATAGCCAGAGAGGTTTGGGGCGTTAAAAGGTTTCAGCTGTTCAGAATTAAGCAATTAAAGCCCCTATAAAGACAGTCTAAGGATGACGACTGATTGCTGCATCCTGAGGCTGTGTGAGTGAAGGAGCAGTCACAAACAGTACTGAAGAGGTGAGGTGCTGATAGATATTTCTGTGTGATAAATATCAAAGAGACTTTTTTGTTGTTTTCTGCTGTAGGACCAGCAGTGTCTGCCCAGGGGTACGCTGTGCCAGACTCCATAGTTAGGTTCCGGTGTTGGGAAGGTAGACGCCCCAAGTGGCAAGGGTTTATTTTATGTTTTGTTTTGTTTATGCTGTTTTGATGCTTGCACGTGTATCCAGCAATATGGAAAAATAAACCATATAATTTGTTTTCAATCATCCTCAACTGCCTTTTTTGTACAGTGTGTGACCCCCATCCAGGGGGTCACACACACCCGCTATTGAGCTAATCCCTCACACCTGATATAGGGAAACACAATCAATGACATCACACGTCCAGCCCCGCCCCCCTACAGTTAGAAACACTTAACCCCTTCAGCGCCCCCTAGTGGTTAACTCCCAAACTGCAATTGTCATTTTCACAGTAAACAATGCATTTTTAATGCATTTTTTGCTGTGAAAATGACAATGGTCCCAAAAATGTGTCAAAATTGTCTGATGTGTTCTCCATAATGTCGCAGTCATGAAAAAAATCGCTGATCGGCGCCATTAGTAGTAAAAAAAATTTTTTTTTTTATAAAAATGCAATAAAACTATCCCCTATCTTGTAAACTCTATAAATTTTGCGCAAACCAATCGATAAACGCTTATTGCGATTTTTTACCAAAAATATATAGAACAATACGTATCGGCCTAAACTTAGGAAAAAAATGAATGTTTTTTTATATATTTTTGGGGGATATTTATTACAGCAAAAAGTAAAAAAATATTATTTTTTTTCTAAATTGTCATTCTATTTTTGTTTATAGCGCAAAAAATAAAAACCGCAGAGTTCATCAAATACCACCAAAAGAAAGCTCTATTTGTGGGAAAAAAAGGACACCAATTTTGTTTGGGAGCCACGTCGCACGACCGCGCAACTGTCAGTTAAATCGATGCAGTTCCGAATCGCAAAAACTGGCCAGGTCCTTTTCCCTTCCTAAAGGTCCGGGTCTTAAGTGGTTAATCACCTGTATTATACCTACCTTGTGAGTAACCCAATATGAGGACTATAATAAATTGTACTTGATTGTACACTTAGTGCCACTTCTTTATATTCTTTTTATAAAACTCTTGAAGTCCTTGTACAGCAGAGCTTACTGTGGAAGGGAAAAGCAGCACAAGGAGCCAATCAGTGCTGTGGTGGTGCAGTGATCATGCTAATTGAAGTAGAGAGCAGGGTGACAGAGAGATGAGCTCATCAGCCTGCTGCTTTGCCTTTCTTTGTCCAGTCACTGATTGGGGGAGGAGCAAGACCTGTAAGTGTTACTTAACTGCAGTAGGGAAATATCTGATCTCCTTCCCTACCAGACAGGGCTGTTGTGTAGCAGAGCTGTGTAAATCTCAGGACCGGAAGGAGAGATTTACAATTCAGTTGGCAGGCAAAACAACATCCTTATATGTATTGCATATGTGTATTTGTCTGTTTGCCTGGAGTTAAGTCAGTAAGCAAATAGCTTATAAGGCAAGTTGAGGGCTGTCCTCGGCAGAAATGATTCCGTGGAACAATTATTGAACACCTGATGTGAGTCAGTGAACGATCATTTTCCTGATTTTTGTCACATAGAGAAACTGCCTCAGGGATGTACACAGGACTCATACCTTGTCAAGTCACTACAGAGACTGTAAACAGTGTAAAGGGTAACAGAGTCATCATTGATCGTCTGTACTGCAGGGATAAATATGCACCTCTAGCTATATAATATCAGGCTTTACTTACTGAAGTGTCTAAACAACTGCACTGGGTGTAAGAGAGGAGAATCGGATCAGTTGCTATAACCTCTACTCTCCTACCTTAAAGCTGAACTGAATAAGCCAATATTGTCTAAATACATTCATCATATGTATTCTCACTTTAATCTTGTTGTGCTTTGTGTTTCTCATTTAGATCTGTGCAGTAATTCCTTGTCAAGCTTTATCTCTGTACAAGAGCTTCTTGTATTAAAAGACCACACACTGCTGCTCTCTCTCCTTGGGCAAAGTGACTGGTCTTGTCCCCGCCCCTCCTATAGTTTTTTGCAGGCAGCCTGTAGTGGTTGGAGCCTGCTGGGCCCCTCCCACAGCTCAACTATTTGAACAGGCCTGACCACCAACATTCCCCAGGGCCCGCCCACTAGCCATCCTGCCAAGTCCTTCAGTGCACACACTTTTATTTTAACACTCTTACAACGTCCTATATGAAAATATACAGTGTATTATTAGTCATCAGTGCTTTCAAGGTTTAACAGTAGGAAATTATATTTTGCACAAAAGAGACATCCCAAACCAGCAGCTCTATGCTCTCAGCCCCCCTCACACATGTTCTCTCTCAGACCCCCTCACACCTGTACGCTCTCAGCCCCCCTAACACATGTTCTCTCTCAGACTCCCTCATACCTGTACGTTCTCAGACTCCCTCATACCTGTACGCTCTCAGCCCCCCTAACACATGTTCTCTCTCAGACCCCCTCATACCTGTACGCTCTCAGCCCCCCTAACACATGTTCTCTCTCAGACTCCCTCATACCTGTACGTTCTCAAACTCCCTCATACCTGTACGTTCTCAGCCCCCCTCACACATGTTCTCTCTCAGACTCCCTCATACCTGTACGCTCTCAGCCCCCCTAACACATGTTCTCTCTCAGACTCCCTTATACCTGTATGTTCTCAGACTCCCTCATACCTGTACGCTCTCAGCCCCCCTAACACATGTTCTCTCTCAGACTCCCTCATACCTGTACATTCTCAAACTCCCTCATACCTGTACGCTCTCAGCCCCCCTCACACATGTTCTCTCTCAGACTCCCTCGTACCTGTAGGCTCTCAGCTCCCCTCACACATGTTCTCTCTCAGACTCCCTCATACCTGTAGGCTCTCAGCTCCCCTCACACATGTTCTCTCTCAGACTCCCTCATACCTGTAAGCTCTCAGCCCCCCTCACACATATTCTCTCTCAGACTCCCTCATATCTGTAGGCTCTCAGAGCCTGATGTCAGCTCAATGAAACAGCAGTGGAATCGCTCCACCAAGTTATATTCCAGAGAAAGGGCCTGTGGCAGAGGTACCACTCTTATTCTATTGAGCCAAGCCTGTGGCAAAGGTTTGCTCCCTTCTCAGAGTTCTGAGTGATACTCCGGCTGCCAGTTCTGTGAGAGAGACTGTCCAGGTACACTACACCCACTCAAACTGGAGTGGCGACGAAGCAAAGGTATCGTTGAAGCAGGACTGCTTCTGTACATTGTTAAGGCCTGAACCTGCAACTTCTTCTTTCATCACCTTTCCCCTATTCACCTGAAGTTACCTGTTGCCGTGTTGGGCACAAGAATAAAAGCACAGAAAACGACACCTGGCTGTTTGTACATTCCATCATTGCTCACACCATCAATTTTCATCATACCCCTAGACATGCTACAGAGGTAACACGCCGATCCCAAATATAACCAACGGCTTATTCGGGGGTAGCGCTACATAGATAGATACATATCTATATATATTTGGATTATAGCTTTAGGTCCCCAGGCTAATAGGTTTCTGGTAACAATTTCCAAAATCACTGAAATTTAGCTTCCATAATAATTATAATTATTGTTGAAACACTAGTGATAGAGTGGGGAGGAGTTAACATTTTTGTCAGTTTTTTTTTTTTTTTTTCAAAAATCTGACCACCCTTCTGAAAGACTACTAAGATGGGAAGTGTATTGCTGGGTGGATCACCAAGTGAAAATAAAAGACAAAAAAAGCCAAAAAAAAAAAAGAAGAAAACGAATGCAGTCAATACATTAGATTTGGATAAGGAGGATTGGCAAGCTGCAATATATTACATTTTTGGTTTTGGTTTTAATAGCACTTATAAAAACTTTGTACAGATCTACCCATGCATGGCTAACCTTATTTGCTGAAACACCTCTTATTTTTAAAATAACATTTTCTATATGCCTCGTCTGTCTCATTTCAACCAGCCAGCAGTATCAATATGTCAGTACAAATTCAAATCCACTTAATTAATTTAGCCCAACTGAGCGCGAGCCGTAAAAAAAATGTTTTGCCTCACTGACAGACATGCAATGCGCTTATCTGCAGATGGGATTAAGGATCAGGAAACAATGGCATTTATTGTATACAAAATAATTGGCTCACAGATAAAATAGTTTCTCAGAATGAAGTTAAATTTGCATTGGTCAGGTGTGGCTTCATTCACCTTCTCATCATTTCCCTCAGCATGTACAAGGAAGTGTAAAAAAGTATTTATGTGTGTCTAGCAGCATTTACATCTGTATACGTCTGACTTGTTCTTTGTACAATACAGACATATGCATTGAGCACAGGGGCATGGGGCCGTTAATCATATGAATTAACCACCTTCAACACCAGACCAATTGTTCAGTTTTCAGTATTGTGATAGTTTGACTGACAATAACCCATCATGCCCATAAAGAATTGTATATCATTTTGAGACAGATAGATCTTTCTTTTGGTGGTTTTTGATCATATAAATAAAAAAATAAAAATAAACTATTTTTCAAAAAACTTGTTAAAAATAAAAAAACTGGTATAAATCATATAATATAAATATTCTTTCATAATAATTTAGACCTAAATGTATTCTATAGATTTAGGGGGTGTCATACTTACACAGGAAGCAAGGGCCACTGTAAAGTTCTGTGTCTGGATCTCGATATCTTTTTTAACCACTTCAGCCCTGGAAGAATTTACCCCCTTCCTGACCAGAGACACTTTTTGCGATTCGGCAATGCGTCCCTTTAACTGACAATTGCGCGGTTTTACAATGTGGCACCCAAACAATATTGACATCCTTTTTTTCCAACAAATAGAGCTTTCTTTTGGTGGTATTTGATCGCCCCTGCAGTTTATACTTTTTGCGCTATAAACAAAAAAAGAGCGTCAATTTTGAAAAAAAGCAATATTTTTTACTTTTTGCTATAATAAATATCCCCCAAATATATATATATAAAAAATGTATTTCTCAGTTTAGGCCGATATGTATTCTTCTACATACTTTTGGTAAAAAAATCGCAATAAGCGTATATTGATCGGTTTGCGCTAAAGTTATAGCTTCTACAAAATAGGGGATAGTTTTATGGCATTTTTTTTTTTATTATTTACTTTTTATTAATAAGTTTTCCAAAATCATAACATAGAATCATAACATAGTCCATATGCAATATTTTAGGGAATAATAACACCATTTTCAATACATCAGTGCTCGTCAATCATCTGATCTAGTTTAAGCCAACATATCCGGTCCTCTTCCTAAGACCCCGATGAAAAAAAAAAAGAAAGGGCACTAAAAGAGGGACAACTCGCCCCTTCTGCTCAGTTCCTTCACTGGCTCTGAATTGACCACTTTTTCCTTATTGTGACTTCCATTTGTTTTCTATTCCTTGTCAAAACCTTTTATATATCCGACTATTCCCTATTTGCATTTCTTAACCTTTCCCTTTTTTTTTCCCTTTTCCCTCCCCCCCTTCCCAACCCAAGCCCCAAAAAAAAAAAAAGGGAGGGAGAACCCCCAATCCTCCCCCTCTCTCTCCCCTCCCCCTCTGGGGGGCTTCAATCCTTTCACTTACCATGCCTACACTCCAACCTCCCTCCCTAATAATTATTTTCCTTCCTCTGAATATATAAATGCATTCCATACTCCCCATGTCGCATTGTATTGTTCTTTTCTATCTTGTGCTGAAAGCATCAGGTCTTCTATAGCCCCTACATTTCTGACCCTACATTTCTGACCCTATGCAGCCACTCTCTAATCGTTGGTGGTTCCGAGTTTTTCCACCTCCGAGCTATTCCCGCTTTGGCCTCGTTAAGTAAGTGGCAAATAATCACATTTTTATATGTCTTTGTTGGAATCTGTGACAGGTGTAACAGACAGAGAGCTGGGTCGTCTGGTATTTAGTGGGGTGTAAGTTTTTGTATAATCCTTTGTACTTCTACCCAATACTTCCTAATCTTGGGACATGTCCAGAATATATAGAACAAAGTTCCTTTATTCTTCTTGCATCTCCAGCACCTGTCTGGAGTTCCCAGAAAAAACCTACTCAGTTTTGCTGGTGTATAATACCACCTATTTAAAAGTTTATAGTTTAATTCCTGTGTCCTGGTACAGACCGATGTCTTCATAGCAAGGTGGATTATCTTTTGTTGTTGTGTTTGATTAAGGTTCAACTCCATGTCTCCTGCCCATTTTCGCATAGCGGGTATCTCATAACTTTCTGGGGGTGTTATTAGTAGCCTATATAATTTAGAGAGCGTTCTGGTGGGGGGTTCTCGTTCCTCACAAAGTTGTTCAAATCGTGTTAAGTCCCTTTTGAATCTATTCACTGGGCCTAGGGAATTCAAAAAATGACATAGTTGTAGGGCTTGCCAGTATTTTACTTTAAATTGGCCATCTGATTGTATACGTAGTGCTACCGTTGGCCACGTTTCCATTTGTGTACAGTGTAGGACCTGTGTACATCTCTTTTCTTTAAGCTTCCTATATGTCCCTCCTTCCATACCAGGTGGGAAACTCGGATTTCCCAAAATTGGGTATAAGGGTGAATTTACTGATGAGTGTCTACCCATCAAGCACATCCTATGTCCCACCCCCAATGTCGGGCCTATAATAGGGTGCTTTTTCAGCTCGTCTGGCAATATTTGATAGCACCATATTGCTCCTCTCAGAGGGACCTGGCCCACCTCCTGCTCCAATTTTACCCAGAGTTTTATTTCAGAACTATTACACCAATCTATGATCCTTCCCAAGTGTACCGCCTGGTAATATTTAACTATGTCCGGAACCGCCAACCCTCCATAACACTTAGGAAGGCTCATCCTACTTCTACTAATTCTAGGTCTTCTCTTAGCCCAGATAAATTTAGAGAGGAGCGTATTTACGTGACGTAGGAACGCAGAGGGAGTTTGTATCGGTATTGCTTGGAAAAGATACAACAGTTTTGGCAGGATGGTCATTTTAATAGCATTGCACCGCCCAAACCATGAGTGAATCGTCTTCTGCCATTTCTCCATTAAATCTGCAATTGCCTTCACCAGTGGGGGGAAGTTTACTTCAAAAGTATTTTCCAATCTTGGTGGAACGTATATCCCTAGGTATTTTAAGGCTGTTGTTACCCATTTGAATTTAAACTTAGGTTGTATGGTTTGTTGCATTGTAATCGGGAGTGCCACTCCCATTGCTTCTGATTTTCCGTAATTAATTTTTAAATTTGCCAATTTCCCATACTCCTCTATTTCCTGCATTAAGTTTTGTAATGATTTTTGGGGGTTTAGACAAGGAAAACCACATATCATCTGCAAAAGCAGATACTTTATAGTCTCTATCTCCTATACATATACCCTTAATATCTGGGTTTTGCCTAACCCGATTTAACAAGGGTTCTAGTGAAAGGATATATAACAAAGGGGATAGTGGGCACCCCTATCTTGTTCCAGTCAAGATTTTAATTGGTTCCGAAAGTATCCCGTTAACCTTCACAAATGCCTGGGGTATGGTATATACCCCTGCAATCCATCCTCGCATATGTTCCCCCAGGCCAACTTGTTTCAGTACTTCTGATATAAAGTCCCAACTAACCCTATCAAAGGCTTTTTCCGCATCTGTACTTAGGAAAATAGAAGGTGTTTTTGTTTTCCTTGCCCACTGCACCAGGTTAAGGACTTTGATGGTATTGTCCCTAGCCTCACGTGTGGGGACAAAGCCTACTTGATCTAAATGTATTAGTCGTTTCAACATAGGCTGGAGTCGAGATGACAAGATTTTAGTGAACAGTTTTAAATCTATATTCAACAATGAGATTGGGCGGTAACTACCGCACTCCGCCGGGTCCTTACCTTCTTTCGGGATCACTGCAATATGGGCCGTAAGTGCCTCCGGGCGGAAGGCGGTAGACCGGCCGATCTCATTGAATACTCTAATCATCTGTGGGCCAGATTCTCAGCGGCGCTACGCCTGCGTAAATGTATATGCGCGGCGTAATAGTAAATGTGCGCCTGCGTATCGATGCGCGGTAAACACAGAACCACATACGCGCGTTTTTTTTTTCCGTCTGGGCGGCGAAAATGCATTAAGCTAGCGCGGCGTAGGCGCATAGTTACGCATCAAAAATATTCAGTTCCCATTGAATTAGCATGCAAATATGCAAATGAGGGAGATGCGCGTATTCCCGAAAGTACGCGCGTCCGGCGTTGGCTACTCGTGGTGCGCGTAACTCGAAAGCCTTGAGTAAACATACCCCTCATAAAAGCACGGGTAACTTTGCTCAAGGCCGTGTGCAAGTCAGCTGGAGAGCAACTACAGCAGCACCGTAACGGACTAGCTGAGCAATCACACTTACTGGACAACACATTCATATGCCAATGATGCCAGGGCCAGCCATGGTCTTATCAATACTAAGGTATGCAGAGGAAGAGGAGCATAGAAGGAGGAGGAGGAGGACGGGGGCACGTGAGAGGATCTACCGAGCGCGCATGAGCCTCTTTGGCATGGGTGATGAGGAGGTGTATCGCATCTTCAGATTCAGCCCTGCTGCCATCCTGGAAATAACCACAGCCCTGCAGGGTGACATCACCAGCCAGACATACCGCTCACGTGCACTGCAGCCACTGGTGAAGGTCCTGGCAACACTCCATTTCCTGGCCAGTGGATCATTCCAGCGTACAAGTGGAGTGGTGGCTGGGATGTCACAAACCAGCATAAGCAGATGTCTGCACCAGGTTGTCCCCGCAATCCTCAGACGCATGTCCAACCAGTTCATCAGACCCACCACTGTGCACCTGCGGCAGAAGGCAATGACAGATTTCTACAGAATTGACGGATTCCCACGCACCATCGGGGCCATTGATTGCACACATGTGGCACTCCAGCCCCCCAGTGCCACAGAGCACATATACCGCAATCGGAAGCATTGGCATTCCATCAACGTACAGGTGATAGCCGATGCCAAATACCTCATATGGCACGTCCGTGCCAAAGACCCCGGGTCCAGCCATGACAGCTACATCTACCGTCAAAGCAACATCCCAGAAGATTTTGAGCAGGACATGTATGGGGACAGCTGGCTGGTTGGTGAGTGACATGGGTGGCAGCCATGACTATCCCCTCCCATGATGCACAACAGAAGTGGCACATGCATGACTACCATCCTCCTGTCTTTTCCCTTACAGGTGACTCTGCATATACACTGGGACCCCATCTCATGACTCCTTTCCGGAACCCCCAAACCAGAGGAGAGAGAAGATACAATGAAGCACACATCAAAACCCGTGGAGTGGTGGAGCGCACATTTGGCCTCCTGAAGTCCCGTTTCCGATGCCTGGATAAGTCTGGGGGGGCCCTATTGTATTCCCCCAACTTTGTGGGTCAGATCATTGGTGCATGTTGTATTCTGCACAACTTTGCCATGCGAAAGGGCCTGCACATTGCCCTACGTGATGACCTGACCCCCCAACCACACAGCCCCCCCCCGCCAGAGGAGACCCCGTCAGCTGATGGAAGAGCAGTCAGGAGTGTCCTCGTGTTACGAATCTTTGACCTTTAAACACACACATACAGCATGGCACACAGACAATGCACGCGTGTACACCACTGATGTCCCTAGATCACACACACCACATGCACATCGCATTGGATTAGCCCAAGTCCAGCATGTAGGACTTGGGAGCAGCAACGCCACGTCAAGGCCCCAATGATGTTGCTGTCCATTCATACACCTTTCACACATCATTCATACAGCCGTGGGGTTAACTTCACCACCACGGCCGAGGGTGACACCCCTTACTTTCAGGAGTGCCACCCTCTCACATTCACACACCATTCACACTGCACCGTGTGCAGTATCCAAAAATAAATAAAAAAAGCTCTTATCCAGAGCATAACAAAAAATAAATAAGCTCTTATCCAGAGCATAACAAAAAATAAATAAGCTCTTATCCAGAGCATAACAAAAAATAAATAAGCTCTTATCCAGAGCATAATACTAAAGAAAACTCAAATTAATGGGCCTGGCGGGGGCTCTGCCTGGTGCCACGGGTCCTGCCCCTCACTTGCCTGGGGGCAGCCCTAGATGGGGGGGGGGGAGCAGGTTGAGGAGGAACATCCCCACGTCCCTCCCTGGCTGCCTGCATGCCCTCCAGGGCAACCGCTATGCGGGTCTGCACAGCAGTCTGCGCCTCGATAGCAAGGCGCAGGGCCTGAACCTCCCCCACAAGTTCTGAGGTGTTTTCCTGCAGCTCCCCCAAGCTGGTCAGCGTTGCTGCGCTGTTAACAGCAACATCCTGGATGGCATCTGTTATATTGTCCGAGGATGCCAGGCTGTCGGCCAGGCGCCTCATCTCCTCCACGACCTCGGCCAGGTGTTTATTTTGCTGGTCCTGCTGTCTGACCAGCTGTTCCGGCAGGACCTGGGATACACCCCTGGTCTTGGACGTCGCCTTGCGGGGAGTGGCAGGGGACCGGGCATAAGGGGAGGATGTTGAGGGGCCGGAGATGAGGGGGGGGGAAAGAGAGAGACTGGAGAGGTTGGAGGGGGACACTGAGGGGTTTGCTACAGGTAGAGGAATAGCCTGGGCTGGTCCGGCCAACCCACCATCCTCCTCCACAACAACATAGAGGGCCTGGTCCTGGACTACCACACCCTCCTCAACCACCTCCTCCGTTGAGGTGTGCCCACTTCCCTCCAAGTCCTGTTCCAGGGGGGCAGCCAGAGGGACTGGATCTTCAGGGGATGGATCCTGATGGGCCCTGGCATCAACAGATGGCCCCGCTCCCTCCTGCACATCTGTGGATGACACAAAAGATGCCCATGTTGGTGGACCCACACACTTGGCACATGTTCCCTTCCACCCCCATACATGTACACAACAGATAGAATAGAAAACACACTTACCTGTCCTCACGGCTGGCTTCTGGGACTCATAGCCCCCAACTCCCTCTACCTGCTCAGTCTGTAGGCAGCGGGCAACCACCTTCTCCTCCTCAGTCAGGCGGACAGGGCAGGGTGGGCCCCCTCCAGTGCCCCTGGCATGCCGAGCTATGGCAGCCAGCTTGCCCTTCACATGACGCCGCAGGTCATTCATTTTCTTTTGAATGTCCTGCGGTGTCCGGACCTCATGAGAGAGGGCATTGACCTGGCACGCCACCCTCATTAATATCTGATCCCTCCGGGACTTGCTGGTCCGGGCACTGTCAGCACCATGGAGCCGCGAGTCATACTTCTCCATGGCCCGTATGACAATGGCCCTCTCCTCTGGGGAGAAATTCTTCTTCCTCCTCTCCTTAACAGCAGTTGCCATCTTGTCCAGCACAAACTTTCGCCGTCACTCTCTAAAAAATGGGAGACGTTTGCGCTGCACGGGCGCATTATATACCCTGCGCCGGCGCATCGTAGGGAGGCTTTGCGCATGCGCAGAAGGCATCCACGTCACGGCGCGGGTCAACCACGTCATGGCGCGGGTCATCCATGTCACGGCGCATGCTCCGTTCGTCCCGGCCTGCATTTGCATGGGGTCACGCTTCATTATAATGCAACACGCCCACTTCCCTCCTACTTTGGAGTTGCGCCGGATTACGCCCATGATTTTACGCGACGCAGGCGCATCTTGGAGCGCATTTACTTAGGGAATACGGTACTTGCCACTCCGTGTTACGTCGGCGTAGTGCATCTGAGATGCGCAACGCCTGCATAATTAGGCGCGCATCTACGAGAATCTGGCCCTGTGTCCCTAAAATAGGGAAGAAATGTTGGTAATATTGGATAGTAAACCCATCTGGGCCTGGGGCTTTTCCTTGTTTAACTGTTTTCATTCCTTTCTTAAGTTCTTCCATTGAGATGGGTCTTTCCATATTTTCCCTTTCGAGTAGTGACAGCTTACCAAGCTGCGCTGAAGTTTAGTACTCCTCTATCTCGACCTGGGGGATAGCCCCTGGATCTAGATTGTAGAGGGAGGAGTAATATTCTTTAAATCTTTGTGCTATCTCTCTAGGGAGTGAAATTAATTGTCCGTTTTTTCCCTTTACCTGTGGTACGTATACTGTCTTCCCTTTCTCTTTTAGCTTTCCTGCTAGGATTTTACTACATTTATCTCCCAGTTCGTACGTAACCTTTCTTCCTGCCTGGATTGTTGCTTTTGCTTTATATCTAAGCAAGTCTGTCAATTGTCTCCTCTTATGTCCCAATTCTTCTCCTGATGATATCATCTGCATTGTTTTATGTTGTGTCTCCAGACTCTGAATCTCCTCTTTTAATTTCACCACCTGTGCCTCCCGTGTTCTTTTTATTCTGGTAAAACAGGGGGGGTGCAATCAGCGCAAAAATATAAAGATCAGAAAAAAAAAAAAAAAAAAATAAGAATAATAAGTGTAAAAATGAAAAATACTCAAAGAGTGAATTTCATATGGATGCAAGCTGAACACCAAAAGAACAATCACAAAATTCCTGAAGTAAATATATCAAACAGAGCAGTGCAGCGCAAAACCTAAATAGCATAATATTAATATTAAAACGAATATGCTCATACCAGTGAAGACATAATTGAATTAATAACAGTGAAAAAATAAAATAAAATAAAAAGAAAGTCCACATTTGCAAAGTGCAAACAAATCCTGTGATCAAAACAGTCAGAGTATCTCCACCATGTGACTTGGAAAACCAATATTTCAAATATTTCAAACGTGATCCCTTCACCAGTAAAGATGGGTACTCTCACCTCACACCAAGACCCTTGTTTTACCAAAGGTCTAAAACGCTTAGAACAAATGGCAGGAAATCCAGATGGCTCAAAGATGTGCAATTGTCAGCTGAAGGACCCGGAGATATGCAAGTATCCTCAGTGGCACCAACGAATCAATATGCAAAGAAAAAAGGCCAGATCTAAGAGCTTCCATATAAACCAGGTCTCTTTAATGAGTAAAAAATGTGCAGGGTACTCACATTCAAGTAGAAAATACAGGCATAAAACACCATATCAGGCAGCTCAAATGAAGATGTGGGACATCAAGGAGTGACATGGGATGGTTCCTGACCCCGGACGCGTATCGTAATACTACTTCCTGCTGAGGAAGTAGTATTACGATACGCGTCCGGGGTCAGGAACCATCCCATGTCACTCCTTGATGTCCCACATCTTCATTTGAGCTGCCTGATATGGTGTTTTATGCCTGTATTTTCTACTTGAATGTGAGTACCCTGCACATTTTTTACTCATTAAAGAGACCTGGTTTATATGGAAGCTCTTAGATCTGGCCTTTTTTCTTTGCATATTGATTCGTTGGTGCCACTGAGGATACTTGCATATCTCCGGGTCCTTCAGCTGACAATTGCACATCTTTGAGCCATCTGGATTTCCTGCCATTTGTTCTAAGCGTTTTAGACCTTTGGTAAAACAAGGGTCTTGGTGTGAGGTGAGAGTACCCATCTTTACTGGTGAAGGGATCACGTTTGAAATATTTGAAATATTGGTTTTCCAAGTCACATGGTGGAGATACTCTGACTGTTTTGATCACAGGATTTGTTTGCACTTTGCAAATGTGGACTTTCTTTTTATTTTATTTTATTTTTTCACTGTTATTAATTCAATTATGTCTTCACTGGTATGAGCATATTCGTTTTAATATTAATATTATGCTATTTAGGTTTGCGCTGCACTGCTCTGTTTGATATCTTTTTATTCTGGCTCCATGTTTTATTAATATGCCTCTCATTACGGCTTTATGGGCTTCCCATACTATACTTGGGTCGCTCCCTGGTGTACTGTTCGTCTGAAAATATTCCTCTATTTCTTTTTCTACGTCCTCCCGAACTTCAGGTATCTGTAGCAGGCTCTCATTCAGGCGCCATCTGTTTCCGGTATAAGAAGCTTTGCCAGACATAGATATACACAGTGTCACAGGCGCATGGTCTTACCATGTTATATTTCCTATACTAACCTCTGATATTGCTGTCAGTAAGTAATGAGGTACCAGGAAGAGGTCTATGCGGGAATATAACTGATGCGGGTTTGAGAAAAATGTATAGTCTCTCTCACCTCCATGTAATAGTCTCCAAGCATCTATCAATTGCATCTCTTTTAATTTCCGCATAATCCCCCTCCTGGCCCCCCCTGGAACAGATGAAGAGCCGGATGATGTATCTAATTTGGGCTCGAGTGGTATATTAAAATCTCCTCCTAGTATCAATTTCCCTTCCGCATATTTGGTTAATTTGACTAATGCTTTGATTAGGAATGTGTCTTGATGTTTATTGGGAATGTATACTGTAGCTAGTGTCACTTTTACGCCCCCTATGTATCCCTTGAAGAATAGGATACGTCCGTCTCTGTCTATGTGTTTATCCGACAGAGACCACGCAATTTGATTGGAGATTAATATAGACACCCCTTTAGACTTTGATGTTGGATTATGAGCATGGTAAGTGCAAGGGAAAAATCTATTTGGCAGGTATGGCAATGCGTCTGTCTTAAAATGCGTCTCCTGTACAAATGCTATATCTGTATGGGTCTTTTTAAGTTCATTGAGGAGCATTTTCCTTTTTTCCGGGATATTAAGTCCCTTAGCATTTATAGTGGTGATCCTTATATCTCCCATTTTTTCCCCTCTTTAAGAAAAAGAGGGGGTGTGGCGATGGATAGGCCGAGGGAGGGGTAAAAATCAACCCAACCAGGGGGAACCCGGGGGGGGGGGGGAGAAAAGAAGAGGAAAAAAGAGAAAAAAAATGGGAAAAAACCCCTGCTAGCCCCCCAACCCTTCCCTATCTAAACTTAATATCGATGGAGTATGTTAAGGAGTATAAATCCCTCTTGACATTATGGTGGACACATCGGACACTTTTGACCCTATTTTGGGACCATTTATACAGCGATCGGTGCTATAAAAATGCACTGATTTCTGTGTAAATGACACTGGCAGTGTTGGGGTTAACCACTCGGGGGCGATGAAGGGGTTAAGTGTGTCCTAGGGAGTGATTCTAACTGTGTGGGGGATGGGCTACAAGTGACATGACAGTGATCACTGCTCCCGATGACAGGGAGCAGTAGATCACTGTCCTGTCAATAGGTAGAACAGGGAAATGCCTACATTTGCATCTCCCTGTTCTTTAGCTCCGTGACACCAGCGGACATCAAGTCACGCACAGTGGTAATTTCAAAGCAATGTACAGGTACGTTGCTTTGTGCAGCAATGCCATTCTGCCGACGTATATAGTCGTGAGGCAGTCGGCAAGCGGTTAAACCCACAACAAAATTGTAGCAGCAAACAAAGTCCAAACAATATATAATATCCCAGTTCACCCCCCCCCCCCCCTCTTCAGAGCAGTAAAACTGAATACAATTTGGTGGGGCTTCAATGAGCCTTTGGTGGGGCTTCAGTGAGGCTTTTTGGGGCTTCAATGAGGCTTCGCTGAGGCTTCAGTGAGGATTCAAACGAGCTTTGCCATAGACTACTATGGAGGCTTTGAAGAGGCTTTAGAGCACCACTAAAGCTACATGGGGTAAAATTATTTTTGAAGGGAAGCCAAACCAAAGCGAAAGCAAGGTGTAAACAGGACTGTAAGCTAAACTGGTGGCAACTGCGGCCTACTGCTAGAGAATACTGAGGCTCTGGAGGGTAGGTGCGGACGTGGGCAATATAGTCCATCTATTTGCCTATGCAGTTCTTTGTGTGTGATTATATATATATACGTGTACACACTGAGGGCGCGTGTAGGTGTATGGTCAGATATGAGGAAGTGTGTGAATGAGTGCACAGTTTACCCGCTGAGCCGACAGTAGGTCCCCTTTGGGATTTCTTTCCTCTTACATTATATGTGTGGTATACATATACGTATATATATATATATATATATATATATATGCATTGAAACATAATAGAATGCTGGACCATTGCTCTGATATTGGACCACTGCTCTAGTATTGGTTGTACTTGCAAGTTTAGGTTCATTCCTATGTCAATTTTGATCTAAAGTTTAATTTCTATTTGAATTGTGATATTGGAATGTGTATGTCAACATTTCGATTGATTCAGCTTATTTCCCCTTTATTTATGTGTGAACGAATGTGTGTGTGTGTGTGTATATATATGTATATGCAAGTTACACACACTCGTTTTTGGGGCTCAGGTATGCTTGGGCATGTGTTGGGAGTGTTCTATAGATTGGAGCTCCAGCATTATATTTGGACATTTCCCCTTTTCAGCACTAGAGGGAACACCTCATTGTGACCATATCCTCTACCTTTCTGCTAACATGAGAGCGCCACGTATGAGCGGAAGTGACATTCCGGCCCTCTGGTGGTGATGGCTGGAACGCGTCCACTCCCTATAGAGGACGGGCGTACGTCAGGTTGATGCTGTGCGATGCTCTGGGTCATCCAAAAGGTTGGAGCGCAGATATTTCCGGCTACAGCGGGCGTGCGTCTCAGCACACATGAACGGAGACGATCAGGCCTATAGATGGAGACCGGTGCCCCCTGGTAGTGAAGATACCCATAATATAGTAAGTGGGACTGGTAAAGTAAAGTGATGCAATAAGAGGATACTATCCATGAAATACCTCCTTCCAACCTGCCATGCCTGCACAGGTGTACATGTGTAGTAATAACAAACAATGTACAATATATGCCTGTTTATGATTATATGTCACACGGTGCCCCATATACATGGGGAGGACTGCCACATTTCGGGGTTGACCTCTATGAGAGGACCTCTGGTCACACTGTAGAGGGTAAGAGTGACGGCCCGTTGTGTAGGAGTTCACAAAGGGAAAAGGGGGTGTGTTTGGAGGAGTCACCCCTGTAGGAGGGGCGGCCTATGACCCTGACGTCCCAGCACATGCCCATTTTTTATGTAGGTGTGTATATATATTCGCAAGTTTCACTGTGAGGGAGCACTGCAGACCACCGAGGCTCTGAAGAAAGGGGTACGCCCCCGAAACGCGCCAGCCCCAACATCAGATAGATACCATTTGACTCAAGCAACTATTGTGTCCTGCTGATGTTGTTGTACATTTGCTGTGCTGTATTTCAAACTCAACTAACTTAATATTTTAATAAAAACCCTGTTATACAGTATCACACTAGGTCGGTGCGCCCTCCATTCTTTTTTTCTTTATCTTAGTTATATGAATTCCCACGAGTCTGAGGAGAGCTGCAAGACTTTGGAAGATACATTTTTAATTGGATTACACCACCCCATAGTATAAAATACCGGAGCACAGGAGAATTGTTTTTTGTTTGCTAGGACTGTAAGCTAACCATTTTATTTAGTGACAGGGGCTTTGACTGGCGTTCAGAGAGCTTTAACAAAGCCTGTCCGAAGCCATGTTTGAAACAAGTGTAAACTAACCCAAAGTGTCAGATTCAGAAGATTCTTTAGCCAGCAGATTGAAGATTAGCAGTGCAAGCAGCAAGTCTATTGATATTATACAGGTACCACTTTGAGTTATATTATTTTGGGTAGAGTCACTTTTTTATTATTATTATTATTATTATACAGGATTTACAAAATGTAATAGTATACTTATTTAACCAGGGCCATAGACAAATGATGTCCTGGTCGAAAAGGGAAATACCAGGGTTATGACTGCAGTGTCTTTTTTTTCCAGCTGATTCTCAACAAGATTAAAGCAGTCCCCGAGTGGTGAATTCGCCACTGGATCACTTTTAGAAGCCCCCACTGCTTCCTGATGGTTTCCAGGCTTACAGACCTCTCCAGCGCTGCCGGTGGGTTGGCAAAGAGATGAGTAACGTCAAGATGGCCTGTACTTATCTCTATTGCCTTGGAGGACCGGAGTGACGTCATGACGTCACTTCTGTTTCCTCCGACATGTAAAGAAGGTTTTTTGTTTTTTCAAGCAAAAGTTTAAAAAGTGTTACCAAGTTTAAGAATAGGTCCTGTAGGCAGGTGGTTAAAGCGGAGGTCCGCCGTTTATTTTTATTTTTTTAAGTCAGCAGCTACAAATACTGCAGCTGCTGACTTTTAAAAGAAGGACACTTACCTGTCCAGCGCGCCCACAATGTCGGCACCCAAAGCCAAGCTATGGCTCGGCTCTCGGGTGCTGCTGCCACCATCTTTGGTAAGAGAATCAGGAAGTAAATCCTTGTAGCTTCACTTCCTGGTTCCCTACTGCGCATGCGCGAGTCACGCTGCACGATCCGAATGGTCTCTACTGTCTTTTGAGACCTATGTGTCTCCCAGAAGACAGCGGGGGGGTGGCGTAGATACCCGCCGATAATGCAGCTAATTATGCCCGTAAGTGGGAGAAAGTGGGAGAAAATACCTGTATTAAACAGGTATCTTCTCCCCACTGAAAGGTGCCAAATGTGACACCAGAGGGGGGAGGGTTCCGAAAAGTGGAAGTTCCATTTTTAGGTGGAACTCCACTTTAATATGCTGAAATTAACACAGATATGTGCTACTAATGAGAATGAGATCGGGGCAGATACAAACATCAGAAGACATGATCTGTCTGCCTGTAGGATGGTTCATTGGCTGGCAGCACCATAAACATGTTTGCTTGGCTGAGATTTTATGTTTATGCTGTAGAGCTTGGATGGGGGCACAGATAAACACCCCAAGCTGGGGTTGACTGACACTGCCCACAATCATAGTCTGGACAGATTGGGATAAAGTCATGACATCTTGCCCATGAAATGGCAATGCTCCAGGCCCAGGGGCCAGTAGTGACTGCTGGCACATTTTTTTACTCCACTTCCAGAGAGGACCAAACATTTTGTTATAATTCAAGTAAATCTGTGACCTAGTCAGGGAATTATGAATTATTAGGCAAGGCGAATGAGTTTCTAAAAGGTGGTAATGCCTGTCCTCGCCAACAACAAACAGATGGTGGTGAATAAAACATGCTGCACCCCCTTACACCATAGTAATATTGTTATCATAGAGCCATATGCAGATTCACTATGACATTGTCTTTACTTTAATTATAACTGCCAAGTCATTGTATTCATTGACCTGACATACAAAATCTCATCTCTACATGAATGAGCAGAAGGAAAAATAATTATGCCAGCCTGTCACAATACATAATTGTGATGATTTCAAATGTTATATACTGTAGGACAGAATACAACAATTATACATAGCTAAACATATATGGATACCATATTGGCACTTCTACAATTATTCATGAAGTTTAGTTATTTTTTGTGTTATGTGATATTTTGTGTAATATGTGATTTTTTTTTGTGTGATATGTGATTTGTTTTGTGCATTATGTGATATTTTGTGTAATATGTGATTTTTTTATGCGATATGTAATTTTTTTTTGTGTGATATGATATTTTTTTTTATTGTATAGAATATAGTGTTTTGCTTTTTTTTTTATTCCTCTGTCCCTGCAGTCTAAAGGACTCATTCAAACTGGCCTAACCACTTAAATACCACCCACCGCATATATATACTGCGGCAGGGTGGCTCTATAGCAATTTATTGCTCTATTGCAATATATTGTTTCATGCAATAGTGTGGGGGTATGCGTGCGCCTGCTGCACATAGGAGGAGCCCTTACTACATTATTGCTCATTGGTCCTAAAATCCTCCTAATAGAGACTACTCTATTTATAAACTCAGAATTCTGACTTTGAATCTCAGAATTCTGACTTTGAAACTCAGAATTCTGACTTTGAAACTCAGAATTCTAAATTTAAATCTCAGAATTCTGACTTTGAAACTCAGAATTCTGACTTTAAATTTCAGAATTCTTACTTTGAAACTCAGAATTCTGACTTTTAATCTCAGAATTCTAACTTTAAATCTCAGGATTCTGACTTTGAAACTCAAGAATTCTGATTTTTAATAACAGGATTTTGTAAAAAAATAAATAAAAAAAAATGTAAATGCAGAATTCTGTAAAAATTATATATATATCTTTTTCAAACTCACAGTTCTGTAATATTTTTTTTTTATGATGGCCCCAGGGCTCTTCGATAGGAAAGAGGTCATAAGGCCAGTATATGGGGTAAGTGGCTGAATAAGGTTGTGCCATGGGTCACAAATGTACAGAGGCAATTGTCTCATTATATTATTCTGGAATATTATATGTTAAAAAAAGGTCATGCATGTTGTTTCATTAATTCATGTGCCATAATACACACATTAATGCAATATAATGGACTGCTTAACCTCTCGACGACCCAATCACAGTAAATGTACTGCGAGCTGATGGCAGCTGCAGGCAAGTACACTGGCACAGTCCATGGGGCATGCAGTAGTGCTATTCTTAGACTGTACATGTTAACTTAAAGACTTGACATGTTGGGTATCTATTTGCTCAATGCAATCATATCTTTAAGGCTCCATGCACACTAGCGGTTTTTTTTTTAAGCTAAACAAAAAGCTGGATAAAAAACACTGGTAATAGCTTTTCTGCAGTAGCATTTTAGTAGCGTTTAGGAACATTAGCATTTTATTAGCATTTTTGCAGTTCCCTTAAAAAAAAGGGATAAAAAATTAGGAGCGTTCAGCAGTGCTTAGGAAAAACACACCAAGAAACTACAAAAACAATTGTTTTTCTGCTCCTAGACCCTGAAGCTCAAAAAATGTTAATGAACTAAAGTAGTTTACATTGACACATAGGATAACACTATTTAGCTTCTAGGAGCAGAAACAAATGCTAATAACAGCTTCTAGGAGTGTTAAAAAACGCTATTGTGCCTTCTATAACAAAAAATAAGTATTAAATATTGTTTAACATAAAAATTGCTACTACTACCATTTTATTCTACAAGGCCTCTGCTTTTAGCAAATATTTAATTGTTTGCAGGTTTTAAGTAATTTTCTAGTAAAAGTGCAGATTTTAACATGCGTGAATTATTTTTTAAATTCTTTCTGACTTCGAGTGGTTAAACAAATCATGGCGACTCAATTGAAGTACACAGAGAGTGTTTACATCCTTAAGCCCTGTACACATGGCCCAGATTCTCGTCAGGAAAAAGCATTGTTTTTCCTGACGACATTCCTGGCAAGATTCTCTTGCTGGCCGAGTGTACACACACACCATTCAAAATAACGGTTGTTCTTTTGAATGGCACGAACATGGTGACGTCATCGACTATGACGAGCCTGTGCTCGTCACATTCGATGCCGTCGCCGCCATTTTGCTTCACCCTACCTATGCCTTGGAAGCTACCATGCATGCGTCAAAGTCATTTCGAGCATGCGCGGGTTTCCATGGAGAGGCAAGTATACAGACCCTCGGGTTTCTCGGCAGGAAAACACTGCAGACAATCTCACGACGAGAAAATAGAGAGCAGGTTCTCTATTTTTCTCGTTTAGATTCTGGGCAGTTTTCTTGACGAGAAACCTCAATGCCTCGTACACACGCTCAGTTTACTCTGCAAGAAAGCTCTGCCAGCAGTTTTCTTGTTTCTTGCCGAGAAAAACGTGCGTGTGTACGAGGCTTTAAAGTTGAACTTCACTCCCTCTGCCCTTTATTTTTTTTGCTAACTTATCCACATAAAACATACTCGTGCACCCAGGGAATCCTGCAGGGTTCTGTACACCCAGCCCCATGTTGCCATCTTCTCTGACATCTTCAGGAACAAGCTGTCGCTTCCATTTTCCTGCAGCTAACCACCAATGATTCGCATACAGTGCGGCGCTCTATTACCGAAAAACCCAGGAAGAGACAGCCAGCCCCCGATGACCTGCCGTGTCACCTGCGCTGTAGAATACCCTGAAACCTCCTGGAATGCATGATGTGAGTACCCAGGAGGCAGTGGGCAAATAAAATTCACCATTGTTGCCCAGGTCAGGAAGGGAGGGGTTCCCCTAAAATAGTATTTAAACATTGTAAGAGAGATTGAAAGTAGGAGTGGATTGAGCGAAAGTAGATGGGCAAGGTCTGTTTTAATGAAAGTAGCCTATGATTGTGCATGTGCTCGCATGTGGGACCTCATAGTGGTGAGAGTTTAATTTTGTTGTGTAATTTGTTGAGTCAGCCATTGTTATCTATGGAAATTAGCCCAGTTATGATCTTTGCAATTTGTCTTACCTAAAAATGTACCTGGAGTTTTGCTGGCATGTTTTCACACGCATACATGTAATTACTTCACGTATAGAACTCAGGTAACCTTTCTGTTTATAACAACAGTTCTCATGGCATGCAATTAAAGAACTTTGATATGCAAATTTGGTGATTCGCTGTGCATTGTAATTCTTATGTATGAGGGCCCCGCCAAACCTAAAGTGCCCTGGGCCCCTCAAGATCTAAATCTGCCCCTGGACACAGTAAAACTATAGGGCAGTGATGGAGAACCTTGGCACCCCAGATGTTTTTTAACTACATTTTCCATGATGCTCATGCACTCTGCAGTGTAGCTGAGTATAATGGGAAATGTAGTTCCAAAACATCTGGGGTGCCATGGTTTGCCATCACTGCTATACGGTCCGGCAGCTGGAACTAGAGCACACATCAGAGGATGCAGCATTGGCAACACCAAGAAGTGTAAGATAGCGCATGGTCCGATAGAGCAGGAAGATGAAGAAGGTGGCCAGGAGAGTGACTGTTCCTCCAACCACCTCCAACTAATTTTACCCACCAGGTTGCACCAAACATTTCACAATTAATATGGCACCCCTCTTGACTGAATTGACTCTTCTTTACACACACTGCTGAGCAGTATTGAGTGACCTCATAAGATACACTACCCATATACTGGGTACATGAGACATTAAAGAGACAAGGAGTAACTTTGCTTGTAACCACGGTGGATTGTTGTAACTTTACTTGAAGTGGAACTTTAGTCAGAAAATGAAGTCCTGCTAGATTAGTTCAGGCTGGCCCTTTTTGCATGTATAGTTTTGTAAAACATTAAAAATAAGTGCCTATTGTGTTAAAAAAAAAAAAAAATACACTGTCTTACCCTGCTCTGCACATGCTCTGTTGCTCTCTATTCTGGGCACTGTGCCTAAAATCAGAGCCACTAGAGGCTGATCAACTGACAGCTTTAAGATTTACTGTTGTTGAAGGGGGAAGAAAGAGAGGTGACAAGACAAACTCTGCTGCCAGAGATACACAGAAAAGTTACACTTAAGCCTCGTACACATGATGAAAATATCAGACGAACCATCGTCCGATTTTTATTTTTATTTGCATGCTAGTCTCATATCAAATATGAAGAGATTACTAAACTTTGGAAGTGATGTAATGTGTTGTATTATATTGTAATGTATTCTTTAGTTTCTGAGCATGCGTGGTCCTGCTCTTCAGATATTTTTCGAACGAATACTGTACTTATTGAAAGATTCTCGTGTTTGCCCCTTTGGATGAACTGTTGTGACCAGCTCTCAAAAGCTGTGATCACATTATTGTATAACCCGTTCGAAAGCGGTATTTTTTGTCCGATTTTCTGACCGTGTGTACTAGGCATTACAAGGATAGTGTCTTATCTTATCTTCTTATCTCCCTAATTTTTTTTTCTCTCCTTTCTCCCTCATCAACAGTGCTATGAACTTCAGCACTTAAAGCCTGGTATACACTACAAGTTTTTTTTTGTTCAACCCAGCGGGGGGGCGGGGGGGATGTATGAGAAAAAACTGTCAGCTCTGGTCGGAGCCGCTGTATTTACTATGCAAAGTTAGTACAGCGATCTCCCCTGCTGAGCTGTTGTGTATGACCTTTGGCTGAGAGCGTTGATTGGGAGGTGGTAAGTTGCTGGTTTGCCAGCATACTCATCCGACAGAAGTCAGCCAAACAGTCGGCTTCTGTCAGACAGACTGACATACACATGTGCCAAATGTCAGACTTTATTTTCTATCCAGCTGATCTCTCCCTACATTTGGCTTGTGTGTAGAGGGCTTAAAGCTTCTGTCAGCCTTCTTCTCTAACTGAGCCAAGACGTACAATAAAGGCTGGAAATGTACATATTTTTATTGAAGAAAGTCACATAGTTTTTAAGACCAAGGAGATGGGGAGAGTTCCCAATAAGGAAGTGACTTCTCTGGGCTTCAACAAAATGGCTGCCTCCAGCAACAACAAGAACATTAGCGATGGACTTTTTAGCTTATCACACTGTTTACATTTTCATTAACCACTTTCCGACCACAATACATATATATACACTGCTGGCTGCAAGTGTTTCCAGGGATTGAGACTGAAACTATCATCCATAACCCCTGGCTTTCTCGTGAAACTTACACCCCCCCTTCCTGCCGCTCGCCGGTGAAACATTCTGGGGTGTGGCTGGCTGATCACAGAGGCAATAAAAGACTAGATCAGGGGTGTCCAAACTTTTTTTCAAAGAGGGCCAGATTTGATGAAGTGAACATGCGTGAGGGACCATTTTTGTCTGACATTCTTTGAACCATTAAAATTCGGTCTAAGTGTGTTTGTCCGAGCACTGAGGCCGCGTACACACGATCAAATCTATCTGCTGAAAACGGTCTGACAGACCGTTTCAGCAGACAGATTCGATCGTGTGTACGGGCGGACAGACAGATTTGGCCAGCCGACAGATTTTAAAGCATGCTTTAAAATCTGTCTGCTGGGAATCCGTCCGTCCGACATGTCTGCTGGTTAGTACGCTAACCAGCAGAAGAAGTGTTTTACTTCCTGGTGCGGTGACGTGGCGGCATCAACGTCACCGCCAGGTCATCGTGCTGTCTGCCGGCGGGGATTTTGGTTTGATCGTGTGTACAGCGATCAAACCAAAACAGCCCAGCAGACAGATCTGTTCAAATCGGTCTGTCAGACCGATTTGAACAGATGTATTTGGTCGTGTGTACGCGGCCTAATACACAGCCCAACAAGAATTCTCCTGCCTTTGTGGCTGTGTGTGGTGAAGATTTGAGCTTGGGCGTGTTATTTGTATCTATCTATAGATAGATGTATATCTTTTGTGGCCCCCAACGAATCCCCGAGCGCCGCTTAAGACTAAGGATGAGCTCGGGAGTGTTATTTTATGTATATCTTATTTATCGGCGTATATCACGCACCTTCACTTTAAAGGGAAGTTTCAGGGGGAAAAAAACTATTTTAAATAAAGAACTGTGAAGCCAAATAAGAGTCAGTGCCCATCAATGCAGGCTCCCCATTGCCATGAATGCAGCCTCACTATTGCCATCAGTGCAGCCTGATCCATGCCCATTTGCAGCCTCGGAGGGGACAGGGAGGGGGCTGGACGAGCGCTTACAGATTACATGCAGGAGAATCTCCTGTTTTCTCAGTGGCCTCTTTAATAGCAAGTCCTGCCTTCTATGATGGACAGAACAGTCTTTCAATGGCAGCCCAGGAGACAGAACTTCCTAGTACAGATGCCACTGAGTAAACGCTTGTTATGCCCCCTCCCTGTCCCCTCTGAGGTAGCGATGATAGATAGAGTATATATCTTTAGTAGCCCGGGGGCCGCAAAATATATATATACAAATGGATCGATGCGGTAGGATAGACAGGGTAAAATATAAGACGAATGTGGCAAAATTTAAGGTGAGAATAGGTGGGGGGGGGGGGACCTGGGGGGGAGGGGAGGTTCATTTGTGAGGGAATTGAAAAAATTTGTAAGGGGAAAGTGTTTTTGTCAAAAAAAAAAAAAAAACATTATAATAACAATAAATAAAACAAAGTCTACATAAAAAAAAAAAAGCACTTTTCACTGATGATGCGAAACCATAATAGAGACGCTTTTGACAGAACCAAAGTGATAAAAGGAGCGTCCTACATAAAACTTACGAAAACTCTATGGGGTGGAGTCTGAAGTGAAAAAAAAATAAAAAATTACCAGGGGGGCCACATTAAACCAGAACAAGGGCAGCATCCGGCCCGCCGGACTTTGGACATGCCTGGACTAGATCATCATTGATCCCCTCTATGACCTTGGAGGACTGGAGAAATGTCATGACGTCACTTCCAGTCCCAGTACAATTTTTTTTTAAAGCAAAAGATCTAAAAAAATAAAAAAGGAGAGATTTTGGGTCTCTTTGACCCCAGATCTGTCCATAAAGAGGACCTGTCATTCTTATTTATATTACAAACGATGTTTACATTCCTAAATTGATAAAAAAAATAAAAAATTAAAAGACCAGTAAAAATAGTAAAAAAAATTAAAAATAAGAAAATAAATTTAAAGCGCTCCCATCCATCCAAGCTTGCATGCAGAAGCGAATGCAAACAGTGTTCACAGCACACATGTGTGTTATTGCCGCAAACGTTAGAGCAAGAGCAATAATTCTAATAATTATAGTGCTAGAGCCCCTCTGTAACTTTAAACAGGTAACCAGTAAAGGGGTTTAAAACATGATTTTTAAGTACCATAGTTTGGTTTTCAAGGAGTGCAATGATTCAGGAACTTTTCTTTGATGTACCGTAGTTTGTTGCCATTCCACGAGTGCGCACAATTTAAAGAGTGGCTTAAATAGGCTGCATTCACATCTGAGCGTTTTTTCGCCTGAAGCGCGATGCTCAAAGACGCTAGAGGGGAAAAATAACATTATACTCTATGGAGATGGTTCACATCTCCAATGCAAAACGTCGTACGCTGAAAGAACGCCGAACGCCTGAATTTCAAACAAGTTCCGGACCCTTTTTTGACGCGCGAATCGGGCAGCTTGGGCTTTTTACATTGATGCCAATGACCTGTACAAAACCGCGGGGAAAAACGCTGCGTTTTGTCGCGGCAAATCGCGAGGAAAAACGCCACAATTTGTCGCGGCAAATCGCGGTAAAAAACGCCGCAAATCGCCTACGCTTAGGTGTAAATGCAGCCTAAATCTATTCACTCGGCGTAAGATCATCTTTCATACTATACAAAAATGTGGGTTATATATATTGTGTTTTTTTTTATTATTATTTAAAAGTATTATTTCGCAAAAAAAAATTTTTTAAAAACCGCTGCGCAAATAGGCTTTTGACGCAATTGTGCGATCGTCTGATAATCGGATCGTTAGTACAGAGCTTTTGAGAGCCGATCACGACAATTCATTTGATAATATTAGATTGAACAAGCACGGATGTTCCTTGTACGGTACCAAATCGTATTTGTTTATTCAGTACAGTTGTCATCCGAAAATACAATACACATACATTACAACGCATGACATCACTTCCGATTTTTTTTTCTGTCATACGAGAATTTTTAGGGACTTTAGTAACCTATTCAATTTCTACTTGTGACTAGTAAGTGAAAAGTCGGATGATCTGTCGCCTGATTTTCGGATTATGTGTACAGGCCTTAAGAAACAAGCGTAACGTTCTCATCTGGAGCACAGCTGATCAACTTTGAAGGCTCGTTTATATCTGAGGTTGGGGGGTGGAACCCCACGGTTAAGCCACGGCTTTACCGCCCCCAACTACTCTTCCTTTAGCTGACCAGGGGTGTACACATGCCACTACCATGATGCTTTGCATCTGCAGCAGGAATTATACCCAATGCCGCTTTCCCTGATGATTGTGACACATGCAAGTGAATAAGGCTGTTGTGCAAGTTTACAATGTAGATGGTGGCAGCATGCTAGTGCTGCCTCCAAGGGGTCAGTGGCGTCACTGGGATGGGATCGGGGGATGGATGGCGCTGGGATGGGATCGGGGGGGGATGGAGCTGGAATAGGCTGGGGGTGGATGGAGCTGGGATGGAATAGGGGGGTGGATGGAGCTGGGATGGGATAGGGGGGATGGAGCTGAGATAGGGTTAGATCGGGGATATGGATGGAGCTGGGATAGGATCAGGGGGGTGGATGGAGCTGGGATGGGATGGGGGGGTGGATGGAGCTAGGATGGGATGGGGGGGGTGGATGGAGCTAGGATGGGATCTTGGATGGAGCTAGGATGGGGGTGGATGGAGCAGGGATGGGATGGGGGATGGATAGACCTGAGATGGGATGGGATCGGGGGTGGATGGAGATGGGATGGGATCGGGGGGAGGGATGGAGCTGGAAAGTGATCAGGGGGGGGGGGGTGGATGGAGTTGGGATGGGATTGGGTGGAGGATGGAGATGGGATGGGATTGGGGAGATAGATGGAGCTGGGATGGGATGGAATCGGGTGGATGGAGCTGGGATGCAATGGCCCCCCCATTGGATGGATGAAGCTGGGATCGGGGGGTGGATGGAGCCAGGGTGGGATGGGATGGGGGAGATGGATGGAGCTAGGATGGGGGGATAGATGGGGCAGGAATGGGATGGGGGGGGGGGGGGTAGATGGCGCTGGGATGGGATGGATTTGGCTGGGATGGATGGGGATGGGATGGGGGGGGGGGGTAGATGGAGCTGGGATAGGGGGATGGATGTGGCTGGGATGGGATGGGGGATGTATGGAGCTGGAATGGGATGGGGGGTGGATGGGATGGGGGGGATGGATGTGGCTGGGATGGATGGGGCTGGGATGGGATGGGTTGGTGGATGCAGCATGGATGGGATGGGGGGTAGATGGAGCTGGGATAGGGGGATGGATGTGGCTGGGATGGGATGGGGGATGTATGGAGCTGGAATGGGATGGGGGGTGGATGGGATGGGGGGGATAGATGTGGCTGGGATGGATGGGGCTGGGATGGGATGGGTTGGTGGATGCAGCATGGATGGGATGGGGGGTAGATGGAGCTGGGGAGGGAATGGATGGAGCAGGGGTGGAAGGGGTTAAAGCAGGCTAGACCTAGAACTTGTCTCTCAGAGTGTAAAGGAGCAGGCAAACTATAACTCCTACATTTTAATATAATAAACTCATTGTTATTGCTGATATTTGTGTATAAAGGAGGGACCCTCTTGGTGCACTACCAGCCCCAGCCTGCCCTCTGTGCGGGGACTCAGTGAGCACACCTCTATGCCGCCTGCAGGTGGCGCTGTGCGGTTGCCGTATTCCGGTTGGGGGTGTGTCTGGTGGGAAGTCTTCCCTCCTCCTGGACAGTAAAGGAAGGGATCGGATCGCCAGTGTGAGCGGAGAAGAGCCAGGAGGAGGACGGAGCGCAGACATGGACCTGATAACACTGCTTTATATACTGGGGATCGGCAGCTCACTGGCCTGGGGGGTAAGGATCGGTACAGGGGCCCCTTGTTACTGGAGGGGGGAGATCACTGTCTATGGAGTTCTGGAGGGAAACTTGACAATGGTGGGGCTCACCTGAGGGAGGAGGGGGGGCTCCGCTACTGCACCTGTGTGCGCCAGACCCGCATCATGTGTAATCTCTGATTTATCTGTCCGGGCTGGGAAACGTTATATCTTTGTTTTATTAGACTTCTATATAGTATGGAAGGGAGGAAAGTGCAGTCTATGGACTCTATGCCTTATTCCAGTTGTGTTCATTTATCCTATATATAGGAAATGTGATGGGAAGGGCTGGGGTGCTTATTTGTGTTTTTTTTTTTTGTTTTTGTAGCAAAATTACTTAATTTCGTACATAATTTCTCTACACTTCATCCTAGACTGTAGTTTTATTAAAAACTATTGTATACTGATTATTATGTTTTTAGTAATTTTATTTTTTAGAAGGGGCAAACTATTTTATTTTACCATCCTTTTATTTTACTTTGTACCCATTTTATTTATTTATATATATATATATATATATATATATATATATATATATATATATATATATATATATATATATATATATATATATAATTATGGGCAAGCTTTAACTATTCATTTAGAAGGGTCAAATGTTTGAGTATCATTTTATTAGAAGGGGGCAAATATTTGTACATTTGTGTTTAGAATGTGCAAGCATTTATTGCATTTTTATTTGTTTTAGTATTGTTTTAGAAGGGGGTCAAGCATTTTTCTTTAAGAATGTGTGCCCATTAAAAAAAAACAGTTTTTGAGGTTGTTTCTGCTACATGTGGTTCCTGGAGTATGGTGCCCCCCCAGCTCTGAGATGAAGGAATAATGGGGATAAGTGTGGCATCAGATCTGGGGTTGGCCTTAATGTGAAGTATGAAGGGGCATTAGGAAATGTTCAGCACAGTTGCTTGTCTGCCCCTTGCGGAGGGTTGTGGGGGGTCATTAACCTCTTCAGTGCAGGATGAGAGTAACACACTTCTGTAAGTGTTAAATTGGGCCTGGGACCCCCCATTCCCCTCCATTGGTGGCTGGGCATATACTTCCCTTTTTGGTGGGGATGTAATCGTATGTTGGATTAAACATATATGTATTGATCTCGGATTGGCGTGTGCAGGCTGATCTGCATTGTTGTGCAGCTCCCCATTGTATTGTCGGTGTGTCTGCATCTCATGAATCCTTTCCATCCTCACCTGCTGAACAATTAAGGTGGTCATTAGCAATCTTTTGTAGTGTGGGGTGTGTTTGTTTTGTGTCTGACTGTTTAGCCATTCTTTTGCAAATGATCTGGCCATTCATATGATTGTCCTCTAAGTTTTTGACACTTGCCATTGGTGATTTTCTGTCTGGAGACCTCCATGGGAGTTGACTGCCATGTATAATGTTCTATGGAAAGACTAAAATCTCCATCTGCTTTTGGGATTCCTATTTTGCCGGATCTGGCATGTGTGCTGATCCTGCTATTCATAGAAGGGAAATGGTGGAATCATTTCATGCGGGGCCAGCTGTTCTTTCTGTGTGGCCTTAAAACACTTGTGGGGTGTCTGTTGGCCATGATCTTGGTTGCATATGGTAAAAAAAGGTCAATCCTTGAAGTACAGGTAAATGTCGGTGGTCTTAAGGTGACCATGCAGGTAGCAATTTAGAGATGATCGATCCCAATTTGAACGATGCAACATACTTGGGTTTTCTTCACTCTTCATATGAATGATCAGTTATAAAGGTAGCCAAACTGAATTTACAATTGGATCTCCTAAGAACAGATGATTGAGTGATCAACAAAATTCCACCAACTGATTGTCTTGCCAGAGTCCATATCAATCACAAGCTTACTAAATCAGTCATTTTATTCAGCTAAATTCTTTTAGCTGCATTGAATGACTATATGATCATATTGATGTGTGTATTTATCATTATTCAGGATTAATGCAGCGCGGTACAAGGGTGTAGCCACCTTTGGGCTAGGGTCACAATGCTGCAGTATGACTTTAATCTGACTTTCAGTGCGATTACTTGGATGCAACTTTGCTAAGGCTTGTATGTTCTATGGGGCAAAATTGGAGCCGTGTGTCTCTCTGAGACTCAAGTTGCATCTTAAATCGCACTAGTGTGAACGGAGCCTTCACCAGTGATCCAAGGGAGTTCCTGCCATGTCTAGTGATGGAATACAGTGAGGTCTTTCTCCCTGTCTTGAACTGATCAATGCAGCCAAGGGCTGGTGACTGAGCTATGATGAGCTCTTTGCATGGGTGTGCACAGCCTATTCCATTAGGTGTGCACCCCCAAAGCTCACATGCCTTTTTCTGCAGCCTCAGCTGCACTGGACAGTGAATATATGGAAATTGCTCTGTGGCTTGCCATTCATTTACAAACTGAAGCATATTAAACGGTATGCTATCCTCCAGTTATGGACACAAGTTTATTTAGAAAAGGGTCTGGCAAACTACATATTTACTAGCCCCCCCCCCTACTATCCATCCTGAAACACCCCCCCCCCCCCACATCAGCCAGGGGGGAGAGGAGGGAAGCCAGCAAAACAGAAGGGCCAATATGGGGCAAAACCCAAGAAGTAGGGGCAATGGGTACCACACATGATTAGGGTGTGCGTAGGCACACCCCCTGCGCACGCCAATGGCTCTTCAGATGTTTAGAACTGCATGCATGTGTTTTAACCATTGGGCCCCTAGATGGTGCTGGCAGATAATCCCAGGCAGAAAGGTTTTAGGGCCAGCCTGCCATGCCCTTGATAACCTTGAGTTTTGGCCAAACAATTCCAACCTTTCTGCTTGGAGTATCTTCAAATTACATTTAAGGATCTGTTAATTGAGGTGGGGGGAGGATTAATAATATATAGCAGTGCGCTTAAAGTGATTCTAAGCACACACTGTTAATTTACATTGTCCCTTTTGTTACTTTGTCATCAATGCCACAAATTTCAGGTATTTTTTTTTTTTTTTTTCCCTGATCAATATACAGCGGTTACATTTCCCTGTCTGCAGGCAAACTTAAGCAGAATGAGCTACTGGTCGCATGTTCAAAACAGAATTTGGAATACAGAATAAAAATGATCAATTATTTGAATCGTCATATTGAACAAAATCTTTTTTGGCAATAGCCTGTGACCGGCAGAAATCTGACCACATGTTAAGCCCCTCCAGCCTGTGTCTTGGAATACAAGGGAGGTGAAGCCTCCATTAAGCTACATGTAATATCCCACCCTGTTGTGTTTTGTGGGGAGGGAGCTGTCATTTTGCACTGTTTATGCTCAAATGTAACTATAGTCACATGGGCTGCTTGGATGCGATTGGGAGGATATGCTCCGCATAAAAACTCGCTGAAAACTGAGCATGTGCAGAGCTGCCAACACCGCACTGCAAAATGCCTAGATGAATTGGGAACATTAACGGCAGGATCAACCAGGATTTTTGCACAATACAGAAAGTGAATCTCGAAGTGATTTATGAACAGCATGTAATACACTATTTATTCATAGTTTTTATGATGTGGATTTAATTATACTTTAGGCTGGGTTCACACTAGTGTGATGCCAGACATCGCATGTGATTCACACTGCATTGCTGTGCATATCGCATTCAATATCTGCATTGCAAATTCACCCATACGGTTTGTATGGCCGAAATCTCATTGCATTTGCACCAAATGGTGCAGGACTTTTTTTATTATCCGCTCTGGAATCTAATTGCATGGGTGCTCACATTTATGTGATGCGATTCCTGTCCTATTTTACAGTTCCGTCTGCAAACTGATTTTTTTTTTTTTTTGGTGTCAACGTTGCATTGACACCTGCATCAGCTTGCAGAGAGCAGTGTGCGATGTGATGCAGGAATTGGGCTGATTCCCACCTCGTAAAAGTGTGAACCCAGGACTAAATGAGTGAAATGACAACAAATGGTCCCAAAGTCAGACGATGGGATGTCTGTTCGTTTGATTGCGTTGACAGGCTGGCCCCAGATGTTATACAGCTCTTGTAGAAGTGTGCAGGCAGAATCATTTTAGGAGTCCATGGTCAGATTAGGGAGGTTGTTGGCTTGGAGCACGTGGCGTCTACTTTTTGTGTAAAGCAATTAAAGCGCCGTCTTTCCTCTCTGAATATCTGTCTGCTTTGTAGTCTGATGACTTGAGATGAGGCTCTAGTCTAGATAATCTCATTGGTGAGGATAACGTAATTACTGATCTCGTTAGACGTCAGATAATCGTATTGGTGTGGTTAACTTGATTACTTATCCAGTTAGACCACATCTGATCTTCAGCTGCTTTAAACTCTGCACTATACTGATTGTATCTCTTCTGCACTTTTATTTATATACTTTTTTTTTTTTCTCCATTGTGTGAAGACAAAAAATTGCCTGTTTGCAGCTTGTATTTTTGCAATATATACAACATGTCATTATGCATGGGTTATAATGTCACTGAAGTGTATTGTTCACCATGTGATCTTTTGTGACTGTTCAAAGTCACCTGGAAAATCCCCAGAGTGAATGTGAATTGTCAAGAAAATAAAGTTTCCTCAGTGGAGGGGACAGGACGGCTGTTATTGTGGAGCTGACGTGTATGGGGACCTTGGTTTTAGGTTCAGACATTCAGCTGGGCATTTTTATAAAGTGATTTAATTTTGTCTCACAATTGTATTTTTTAATCCCCCCCCCCCTTTAAATTGCTCCATTCTGGCCTCCATTTAATACCTTCTAGAGCTAGTTACTGCCTGACTGGCTGGATGAATTGTTGCCAGTGTTAGGAAAGGTGACAGCCTTCCTGATATGCCCTAATTGAAGGCCTAGCATTAGTAAACAATGCAATGTTTTGGGTAGGTTACCATTCATGTAAGGTGTTTTTATTTCTGCTTGTAGCCCCATTATCCCTCACTTCCTTTCCTTGTGACACCAGGAAAAGAATGAGGAGGTAGTAGTTGTCACTTGGACAAACGAGACATTGTGAAAATTTCTGCTACAAAAAATAAGGTTTTTGACCATGACTAACAGCTGAAACGTGTTGGCTGTTATACATGTTTGTGCAATAACGAATAACTGTTGTTGGAAGCCATTCTGAGTGACAATCTCTCCTCCCCAATGTGGATGGAGGCAATTCCAAAAAATCAAAGTCCTCTCCCTTCCTGTCAGGGTGGAGGGGGGGGGACATACTGAATGTTGGTTCGTGCAGGTGCCCCGTTTAGCAGTGTCCTAGTCTACATCGGGGTTCCTTGAGAATTTTCTGACTTTCAGATAAGTTCCCAGTAATCCTATTGATCTTAGTTCTCTGAGGGGGTAGTTCTTCCCAATAACCACAAGTGTAAGGAGCATTCTTCTCGCTGACTATCTGTGTGTCATTTCTTAGGTTAATCTGTGTTTGAAAAACTCAACCCCCCCCAAAAAGACCATCATAATCCATCTCTGATGCTTGTATTGTACCTGCCCTGTGTATATGGGTCTCTGAGGAGATTGTGGCTATATTGGGATGAATAGATATTGATTGGGCATATTTGAGGCCTCAGAGCTGCTTTGGTGTGGGCACATGTTGGTGAATTCATGTGACACACCTGTACTATTTCTCAGGTTAAATGAAGGCCTCTGCTGTCTAGAACGTGCCAGGCACTCAGTTGATCCCATTTAAAATGAACAGCTGTTGTGTTCTTCTGAATACTGCATGCACCTGATTCAAGCGGACTTGTCATGCAATTTGTCAGGTCCAGATCGCATGGCAAGTCGCAACTTTTTGTTGGCAATGGAACTGTTCAAATCCGTGCAACAATGCTGCACAGATTTGAAGAGAAGTTCCTGCACTTTTTTGTGATTTTTTTTTTTTTTTAGGTGCAGCTTGCACAGATGTCAGATAAGTGGCATTGAAAAGTAAATGTCCCTGACTTTTTTTTTTTTTTTTTTTTTTTTCCTTAAAAAAAAAAAAAAGCAGCGGTGGAAACGCACAAATGTGACTCGTAGAAATCATGTTTAAATGGACTGTAGTGTGTTTCTGTGAAGAAATGCATAGGTTTGAACCAGGCCTTGGATGTCACTTTTTTACCCAGCTCCTTCAAATTTTAAGTAGGATATTGGGCCCGGAAATGCTGACAGGGCTCAAGACTAAGCTCATTTCGGTCAGTTCATCATAGGCAGGCGCGCATTCCCGCAATCTATGTAATCTCAAATGCTCCACACGCATCAATGTGCATTTGAAAATACATGGTTTCTGATGTGAAAGTACCAGACAGTCAAAACCTGGTCCTAGCCAATGGCCAAGGTTTTTGAGGACACAAACCTTTTTTGTTAAGCTCCAAACACTACCGAGTTGCAAAAATTCCAACCCGACTTTTTTTAAGCCCTGGAAATCTAGTTGTATATGGCTCCAATGTAACGATTACAAGTGGCATGCTAACCTGATCCCTTTCCATCAACAAAGGGCCTTGGATGGCTTCCATGAACTGTTTCCCATCAGTTATTGCCGATTGCATTCACTATAAACCTGATCAGATCTCTCACCTGATCAAATGTTTACAGGACACTGCAATTAAACTTTTAGATCTGTGCTACAAACGGTCATAAACCGAATGGCTGACCTTTTTGGGTGGGACAAAGGTGGCAATCTGGAACCTCTGCCAATGGTTTCGGTAAATCAAAGGGCAGACCCATCGCCTATAAAATGTAAAGGAACAAACTAGATTTCTGTCTGGGTGATGTAAACAAGGCTTTTTTTCTGTTTTTTATAAAGGCTTTCCATTTCAGGTTGCAACCAACTATTTTACTTGCAACAATACATTGTTGGTCAACAAGGTCTCCTAGATTTGTCACCCTCCATCTCTTGTAACTGACTTGCAGGCTCTTTTGTGCAACTATATTCTCCTCCGCTCCAGTGATGAGGTCCCTCACCAGCCACTGACCTCTTCTACCCGGTCTTTGCCTGTTTTGGTTGGCCGGGCCAAGGTGATGTCTTCATCTGGGGAGATGCCGACATTGTACACTGAACTGCACGTGCGGATAGATGGGTAACTAATGCGGTTGATTTAGTAAAACTGGGATACAGCTGTACATGGCAACCAATCTGCTTCCAGGTTTTGCCTTTTTGACAAAAAAAAGTAATTTAACAAGTTGAAGGAAGGTAGAAGCTGCACCACATTGCACAATTCTAGTAAGGGCTGGTTCACACCACAAAAACGCACTACAGATCTGTTCCGGATGTTTCTGCATGCCTGTTAACACTGTTACGGAGTGTTCCAATGCATTCCAGATGCTTTTCTGTGTGTCCTACTTTCAATGTGTTTTTTGATGCTGAAAACGCTGAACTGGCCCTAAATCAACCCCAATGTGTCTTAGTGAATAGGGATGTTTACATGCCACTCGACATGTAGCGGTTGGTGGGTGGCAAGCGTGACGAATGCTACATGTGTAAATGGAAAAACGTCTCAAACACCCCGCAACTGCATGCAATGCCATTACAGTGTGTCAAAATGGGGTTAAAAGGGACAGTGAGGTGTTGCTTCACTGCTGATCAGTAGCCTCTGCCTCTGAGGTGTGATCTGGGTGCTGATTGGGCTTCAGGGGCAAGGGAGATATAGACACGCGTCTAAATCCACTCTCCTCGTGGCAGTACATTGGGACAGTCTGTGGCCCCAGGTCTGGTGCAAGGATTTTTGCTGCGCCCTCTGGCTCCATCCCTGACTCCACCTCCTTTGCCCTGCCCATGTATACCCCCTCCTTTTTAATGAAGTGTCCTTCAAATGCAGCCTCACCAACGTCCATCAGTGAATGCTTGCTTCTATTCGTTCCGGAGTCGGGACAGGCGCTGTCCTTGCCACCGCTGCTCCTGACACTAGGTGCGAACGCAGTGGTGGCTACCTGCTGAGACTTGGTTGCTTGCTGCAGAGAAACACCAGTGGCTGGGTGCTGCCTAGCCAGCAGTGCACCCTAGGTGGTTGCCTAGTGGTAGCACTGGCCGTGTGGGGCCCACAAACTGATTATCATTTATATGCTAGAAGTGACATGTTCAGCAAGGATGCTGGTTGCACTGGCTCACTGGGGGGGGGGGGGGTGGCATTTTAAATCTAAAATGCTGATCTGCAGACATGAATGTCAGCAAGTACTTGAAGGTCTGAGATTACTTGAAGGTTTCCCTTTAACTAGGTAAAGTGATCCAGTGATTGTGGCATGGGGTGAGACTTGTAAGGCTGCTATTTCATTGGCGGGAGGGATCCAATTACCTCTAATTTTTGCGCTTTGCTTGTTCGTTCTCTCGATAGAGATAGACTATATCTCCTCCAGGAGGGGTTTGCGCAGACCGCTGGTGATGTATGCCGCGTTTCGTCCTTCTGTACACTGCTTTTTGCCTCTCGCCCCTTCCCAATGCGGTCAGCACTTGCTTCTTGCCCTCTCTGGTGCAGGATGTTTACTGTGATTACAAGGCAGTCCACAGGTCCTGTTTTTAGGAGAAGTGCAGGGAGCGTCTGTTCTGTCTCCAGTCCTCCCCAGGCTGGCTCTGGAGGTTGGGAACTGGAACATTCCCTGTTGGTATATAATACAAGTGATGTATTGATGTTGGCCTTGCAGAGCTTTAACACTTTCCAGTAACGTGCCTTCTTCATACTGGAGCTCAGTCAGGATAGTCGCCGGAATGATTGCAGCAACTCCTGTAAAACAAAATGTAAAGGAAATGTTCAAACACGTTTTCTAAATGGCTAACAATATTTGCCTCTTAAACCCAGTACATAATATAAAGAAACTTACCAACACCTTACATGTGGTGGCTCCATTCACACACCGGAGCGCAGCAACCGCTACTACAGTGCTGTTTTTATTATATATTTTATTTTTTGGAGTGCCACTATTCATTTGAATGGGCCTCCCGCCACTCCAAAGAAGCTCATGTACCAAATTTTGGCCCAGGTACACCGGGAGCATTTGGCAGTGCTAGTTTGCTGCAATTGTTGGGTGACAAATTGCAGCGCCAAACACTCCTGGCGAACCTGTGCCAATACTTGGTACATGAGCTTCTTTAGACGTTTGTGCTGATATTAAATGATGGCATTGCAAACGCATCCTTTGTTCAGTCCTAGGCAGTTTGAATGGCAGAGCCTTGGGGTTTGGCCAGTAACACACATGTAGTGCCTCAACTCTGGATGAAGGAGCACAAGGGCTCCTTTGGACAGCAGAGGTAGTTGAATGTTGGTGTATTTAGATCTGCTAGTACATCTAACTGAAGCTCACACTTGTGTGTTTTTATAGAGTTTAAAAAAAGTGTTGAAAAAAGCTGATAATTTTAAGCATCCCTGCCAGTAAATGGTTTGTTTGTTCCCTATAAACTGATACCTCTGGAAGAGAGCTTGTTCCTTTTGGGAAAAACAAACTTACTGGCTAGATCATTAGATAAAAATGGTAAAAAAAAATAATGAAGCCATCACATCTGAGAATTGAAGGCTGCAATATAATAATTGCTTTTGGGGTTAAAATGGCTCTTTAGAGGTTGTCACAAACTTGAGGTAATAAACACTTGGCGTTCTTTTAGCATACAGATCAAGCATAGTAAAATGTAAGAAAAGAAACTCCAGTAAACGTTATAAAAAGCTCAATCCAGCATTTGCCGTTTACAACTTTCAATGCTGCTGGCTCATTCTGTCTGTTACCCCCCTGAATGTCTGTCTGATCTGCACAAGAAAGAGTTAACAGTGGACAGTGCAGTCTCCAGTCAGTCTGTTAGCTTTAAGAAGGGAGGAGCAGGTAAGTGCCTTGCCTTCCTAAGCTCCAGCTTGGCTTCTATTGATGCATACTGTAGGGAGAGGCAGCTCTAGTCCCTGCATGGAAGGGTGGCTCCATAGGAAGCTGCAAGAGAAAGGAGCCACCCTGATGTAGGAAACCTGGCATAGTGGCCATGGCACCAGCTTAAAGTGGAACATGGGAAAGGATTAAAAGATAAAGTTGCATTCTCAGTAAGTGATCGGCTGCTTAAATTGAGGATTTAATCTCTTTACAAAACTGCTATTAACCACTTAAGAACCAGAAGATATCCCCCGCCCCCCCTTAATGACCAGGCAATTGTTTTGTGATACGGCATTGCTTTAACCACTTAACCCCGGACCATATTGCTGGTCAAAGACCAGGCCACTTTTTGCGATTTGGCACTGCGTCACTTTAACTGACAATTGTGAGACGTGGCTCCCAAACTTTATTTTATTTTTTTCACAAATGGAGCTTTCTTTTGTTGGTATTTGATGACCTCTGTGGTTTTTAGTTTTTGCGCTATAAACAGAGCGACAATTTTGAAAAATTTTAATTTTTTTTTGCTATAATATCCCCCCAAAATATATAAAAACTATTTTTTTTTTTCCTCAGTTTAGGCCAGTATGTATTCTAAATATTTTTCGTAGAAAAATCGCAATAAGCGCTTATTGATTGGTTTTAGGGGGATAGGGGATAGTTTTATGGCATTTATCTTAATTTTTCTTTTACTAGTAATGGCGGCGATCAAATATTTTTTGCTATAATATCCCAAGAATTGACACCAATTTCTTAATCAGTTTAGACCAATATGTATTCTACATATTTTTGGTAAAAATCCCAATAACCATGGACTAGAAGAGAGGGATCGCTGTTCCTTATCACTAGGAACAAACGACCTCTCTACTCCATTTCAGCAGGGATCTGTTTATATTGACAGATCCCAGGTCTGCCAGCCACGCACATCCGCTCCCCCACTGTGCAGCGCGTGCCAGCTATAGCTCTTGAAAGACGCCTTACTTCGATTTGCAGGAACAAGGTCGCCAAGTGGTTAAATATGCAGGATATTTTGGTGCTTTTTTACAAGAGGAACTTGCACCGCACAATGAAACTGTACACTGGCACTCTCGTGTGTGTATATAAATAATAAAAAAAACATCCCTATTGGTCTGTTTTAATCCTGGTGGCAGTCTTTCAAGGGAGGTTTGGACAGGTAAATGCCGTAACTTAAAGTCCTTAAATGCATATAGGACCTTATGGGCAACCTTGTTGCAATGGTATGACAAGCTTTTTTGCCTATACTAAAGCCCACTATTGGCTTTTACATGGCTGGCCCATACTCTGGAAGGATCTGGCAATGCCAGATCCACCCAAATGCCTGGCCAGCAGCTAGCGTGGTGCACCACTGACAGCCTGAGCCAGCCACTCCCTCTCTAGCCTGGTACATTGGAAGAGTAGTGACTGACAGTTGCTGCTCTCCTCTCTGAGGTCCAAAAGAAGTCACTCTTAAAGTGACCTTTTTTGCATCCAGTGAGCACAAGGCCTTGTTTTCTATAAAATGTTCTCCTTCTCTATATAGTTGCAGGCAGCTTGATGTTGGAGTGTCCTGCATGAAGAAATCATTTTAGTTTGGGCAACATTACAATGATTGTGTTTTCGGTGAGGGGAACCTCCCTTTGCCTCTCACAGAAGTCCCTGACATGTATGTGTATGTCATGAATTGCAGGGTGTGAAGTCAATGATTCACATGGCTCGGCACGGAACGCTTCTTGTGGCCGACGGTGAAACTTTTCCATGTTTGATAAGATTGTGATGGAAACATTGTCCGCCCTTGGTTCTTTTTAGTTGTGTACTAATGTCTACTGCTAGATGACAAACTTGTAGCCTTTAGGCTGATGTCACCAGGGCCGAGCTGGATGTTGGTACCAAATTGAGATCCTACCTGCCCCAATTAAATTGTTCCTTTTTGATCGCCATCAAGACGTTGCTTCAAGGTTATGACGGGGCGCTCCTGATAGTGCGAACAGAAGTTTGGACTTGTATTGCTGACCTCCTGCAGTTTGTCAACGATTAATTTGTTTTATGCCTGCGGTTTGGGATTTGCTTTCAGCACTCTGTATCTCAGGTTGTTTCTTGTAGCGGATTATAGAGGGCTGTACAAAGACTAAAATTGCTTTTAGTTTGTCCACATTTTCATGAAGCAGTAAACTGCAAGTTTCTGAATGGCTGCCATGTGAACCTTCCGATCACACAAGCTGCCTACCTGCTACTGGCAATAGAAATGCAAAAGCATAGGCGTTATTTCAGGGTGAGTGATGGCATGGATACCAGTAGAAATTGGCACTCTTATCTTGTGTACCTGCCTAGTTTTCCTGTATTGTTTGTAGTTAAAGCGGAGTTCTGCCAAAAGTCAGCAGCTACAAATGCAGCAGCTGCTGACTTTTAATATATGGATACTTACCTCTCCCAAGGGAAACCTTGTGGCATCACTTCCTGGTTTCCTACTGCGCATGTGCAACCCCACTGGTCCCTGCTGGCTTTTGTTTTATCCAGACCTTGGGGCACTATTCCTCACTACGGCTCTAGTCCCATTTTATTTTTATTTTTTTTAAATGGTTCATTAGGGCTTTAGGAAGAATTCCCCTTCTTTGACTCTTCTTCCCCTGCATCTTGCTGACATCCTGTAGAACATCGAGTCAAACTACTTCTTGGTCATTGTGGGCAGACTTGGGTGACAACAGTTCTGCAGAAACTCCCTATCAGTTGTTCCTCACATGATACCACTAAATTCAGATTTATAAGCTACTGTGATTGGTAAAAAAAATAGGAAATGTGTTCTGTCACATGCATTTGTTTTCGAGGTGGCCAGAATCGTCGGTGAAATAAGGAAGTAATGCACGCTCTCACCGAGAGGCTGTGTGCATCAGCATTTGGGGTGGGGGGGAGCATGAACTTTGGGAATAGTCAAAAGTTGCAAGCTGATTTTTTTTTTTTTTTTTTTTTTTTTTTTTTTTTTTAAATATATATATATATATATATTCACTCACTCACTCACTCACGTAGATGGGATAACTAGTCTTCCACTAAATCCCTGTTTATACCAGTATGAATTGTCATGCGATTGACCGTTCCAAATGGCACGACACGTTCACCCCACTTCCGGCAATGGAACTGTTGATATCGCAGCAATTTATGAAGGGTTCCTGCACTACATTTTTAACACTTTTCATTGCGACTTGCATAGACTTCTGTTAAATGAAATTGGCAGTGCAAGTCGTGCTGAAGTAGCACAAGTTCAAAGTTCAAAGCTGCAACGCTGTAAACGGGGGCTAAAAGTTTTATGTGCAGAGAAATCTAGCCAAAGCTATTGACTCTCAGCTGGTCCCAGCTTTGGAAAGATCGAAACCCCCAGATGCCTGGACCAGCGAGCTGCCGAGTGCCTGAGCTGGACTGTCCACAGCCCAGCACTTCAGTGTGCTCTGGAGGAAAAGTCAATGACTGACGATCATGGCTCTCTGCTCAAAGGAGGGGTGAACTGAGAGATCAACTGTTTGCTTGTTCTCCCTGCAGAGCTGGCAAGGGACCAATGCTCTATCCACCAAGATGAGATTAATCTTAACTTTTTAAGAAGTTCATCTGCACTTCATTTTCTCTTGCCTGTAATCAAACTAGTAAATGGATTGAGACAGTGTCTTGTCGAGCTAGTTCCCCTATAGATATGGTTCCCTGCTTGACTGCGCAGATGAAGCCCACGGAAATCTCTGAACCTCAGACGGCATCCAGGCTCATTCTTTAAAGCAGAGGTTCACCCAAAAAACATGTATATAACATTACATTCCGTATACCTCAAACATGTACAGTATGCTTTTTGGGGGGGGGGGGGGGGGGGGGGGCGTGTGCATACAGTATTGGTATTTTCCTCCCGGCTTTCGGGTACTCGCTGAATTTGGGACTTGTTTGTCATACAGGAGCTTTTTTATTTATTTATTTTTTTTATTTATTTTTTATTTTTTTTACCTATGTCCTGCTCTGAATTCAGATAAAATGCAATGTAAACTGTGTTCTAAACATGACACAATTGGGAAAGTATTATAAATGACAGGATACTATGCTTGGTTTAGAATTCATGGCTTTGCACCCACTGGATAATACAGCCAGCACTATACTTCTGGGGCTCATGTAGTGAACAATCCTGTCATTTGGTGGATATGTTATGATAAATAATGCCTTTAAATTTTTTATGCTTGGAGTAATGGACTCCTATTTGGCAGTTTATGAATGACACACTGGTATGAAAAGTGATCTGTCTAGTGCGGTGTCCTCACCTGGTGTTCTCTGTAAACAGGTCCCAGGTTCAGTATTGTTTGCCCATCAGATAAGGTTTCCCCGCTTCTTTCTTTTCTTGTGACTGAATAGAAGCCTTCCAGCTAACAGGCTCTTCCCCTGTCTTGTCGAGCAAGGTGTCCTACAAAGTGTGTATATTCTAAAAAGGATTTATGGGCAGAACTATTTTTTTCTTCTGTTTTGAGGATAAGCAGTGTAGGTATCGTGGTCACATGCACTGTTCTCTGCAGGCTTCTGTATGTATTCCATGATCAGGGGGCACACATTGCTAAATGGTGGCACAAGTAATCACAATTTGCACAAGGCCGTGAATATTTTAGTAAGATTGTGTAGGAATAGCCACCCTCAAAGTACGGGGGGGGGGGGGGGTGTGGTGGGGTTTATTTTTTATTTTTTCCTCACTGAGCTCTGCAGAGTGACTTCAGTTCTCCACCCTTTTTTTTTTCTCCCAAGCACTCGCAATTTTAGCATTTTTGTACTTTGAACAGATTAAGAGGAAGCTGCAGATAAACAGAATACAACTTGTGTAGGCCTTGTTTCATTGCTGTATAACCTGAGGCCAGTCACATCACTGGGTATCTGGAAAAGTTTACAACCACTTAAGGGGGGGGGGGGGCAGACTACTTCTGAGCTGCTACAAGTCATCAGGCTGGTTACCTGAGAATGGCTTGCATCTTTTGAGGGGAGAAACTAATGGAATGTAACCTCTTATCTGGTAAGAACGGTGGTTATACCTGGTAAGGCAAGTTTTTTTTTTTTTTTTTTTTTTTTTTTTTTTTATATATTTTTTTTTTTTTTGCTGTTTAGAAAATATGACTAAAATGTTACGTTAATACCTGCCATACAGCTTTTTACAAACGCCCTGAAACCTTTTTCTGAAGACAAAATATTCTGAGACTCAAATAATGAAATACAGTTCTAGGTGTGGGAGTTTTCATTTTTTAGTTTGCATGTATTTTGGCTACAAGATGGTGGCAAGGCCGTCTTCACAAATCAATAAATGACTTCTATGTTCAGGTAGAATCTACTGCTTTAAGGTTGCCTACCCCTGCCTTGGAACATAATCTCTAATGTGGAGTCTTTGAGAGCATGTGACAACTCGAACAAGTGTCCATAATAAATTAATCTGGGACAAATCTATCTTTATTTTTGAGGTAGTTTCCCTCACATCCAGTGGACAGAGTAAGCCCAGGTTCACACTGGGTACGATTTAGTTCGATTTGAGATGCGATTTCACATGTAAAACCTCATCTCAAATCGGCGGCATTTGCCGGCAATGACACCGTCCTAATCGGTGCGACGCCGCATCTGCGGCCCTGCACCGATTTCAAAAAGTAGTTCCTGTACTACTTTTTGCGATTTCAGGACGCGATTTACATTGACATCTGTGCAGAAACCTGCACAGATGTCTCTTAACCACTTAAGGACCGCCTCCTGCAGATTTACGTCGGCAGAATGGCACGGCTGGGCACATCAACGTATATATACACGTTGGTTTTAGTACCCAGCCGTGGGTCGCGGGTGCGCGCCCGCGACCCGGTCCGAAGCTCCGGGACCGCGGGATTCGCGGACCCGATCGCCGCTGCAGTGCGGCGATCCGTCCCTGGAGCGGAAGAACGGGGAGAGCCGTGTGTACACACGGCTTCCCCGTGCTTCTCTGTGGCCGGAGCATCGATCGCGTCATCCCTGTAATAGGGGGACGCGATCGATGACGTCACACCTACAGCCACACCCCCCTACAGTAGTAAACACACACATTGGGTACACATTCCCTACAGCGCCACCTGTGGTTAACTCCCAAACTGCAACTGTCATTTCCACAGTAAACAATGCAATTTAAATGCATTTTTTGCTGTGAAAATGACAATTGTCCCAAAAATGTGTAAAAATTGTCAAGTGTCCGCCATATTGTCGCAGTCACGAAAAAAATCGCTGATCGCCGCTATTGGTAGTAAAAAAAAAAAAAAATTAATAAAAATGCAATAAAACTATCCCTTATTTTGTAAACGCTATAAATTTTGCGAAAACCAACCGATAAACGCTTATTGCGATTTTTTTTTTTTTACCAAAAATATGTAGAAGAATACGTATCGGCCTAAACTGAGGAAAAAAATTTTTTTTTATATATTTTTGGGGGATATTTATTATAGCAAAAAGTAAAAAATATTGCATTTTTTTTTAAATTGTCGCTCTATTTTTGTTTATAGCGCAAAAAATAAAAACCGCAGAGGTGATCAAATACCACCAAAAGAAAGCTCTATTTGTGGGAAAAAAAGGACGCAAATTTTGTTTGGGAGCCACGTCGCACGACCGCGCAATTGTCTGTTAAAGCGACGCAGTGCCGAATCGCAAAAACCCCTTGGGTCATTTGCCAGCGTATTGGTCCGGGTCTTAAGTGGTTAAATCGCGGCTGAAATCGGGACTGCCAGTGGGAGTGAAATTGTGCGAGTTCAGCTGAACTCGCACGGCTTCACTCCCGCAGCCCAGTGTGAACCAGGGCTAAATGTTGACACGAATAGAGGCCATCCATTTCAGGTAGATGTAGCGTAGGGGCCTCCAAACTTTCTAAACGAAGGGTCATTATGAGTGAAAATGTCCCAAAATTGGTGGGAATAAACAATCCCCTGTCATTGGGCCCCATTGTTGGTGTCCTTGGGAGGAACTGTACACCATTGTTGATGTCACTGGTAGGACGTGTGCCCTTCATTGTTGGTGAATAAAATGGCACCCCAAGGGCCACAAAGGCAAGCAAAGGGTCGCATCCTGCCGGGCCACAGTTTGGAGACCACTGATGTAGCGTATTCTGATTGGATTTTATTTCAGTTTTTGTCCTTGATCGGTTTCCCTGGCTTCTTGGCTAGCTGTCCCCAAGGTGGGATCTCCCTAATACAAGTGATTTTTGTATTGGTAGATGAGGTGCTGTCGGTATCAGTATTATGTGGTTGTGGAAGCCTGCAGGCTCTGCTCTGATAAAAATGTTTGTTCTTCTACACCCCCTGTGATTTGTCTTCTATACGGACATGTCTTTCTATGTATAGTTTGCTCTGCTTTTATGCTCTGGTGAGGTTTACATTTTCCAGTTTGTTTAGTGTGAAAAGGCCATTTACACAGTCAGTCAATCGTTCAGTCATTTTCTCAGTTCCGAAGCAGATTAAAGAAGGTGCCTGCCATTTGGGTGTATTTATCTTTGCTGCATCCCAAACCTTTTCTTTAAAGGCAGAAGACCCACCAATTAGCATGTTATACTTTGTGGTGGTTTGTTCATTCATTGAAAAAATTCCCACATATCCTGAGTTAGGAGGCTGTTTACCTGCCATTATTCAGCGATGGTGACCTAGTTACACCATCGTGTCTGCACTCGCTAGTGTATGAGGTTGGCTCAGTAATCTTTGTTTAATGTGCTGACATAAGGTTTTATGTAGGTGCAGTTTTATTTTATTTTCCTAAAGGCCTCTGCTGCATTTGGATGCAAATTTTGTCCTAGCAGAACTCCGTGCCCTCACTCCAGAAGCTTTCCAGTTCTGTATAATCTCTATGCATGTTTCCTTCTTTGCAGTTTTCAGCTGGTCCACTGACATAACATCTGGCTCTTTTTCCACAGTGGGCATTAGGGGTGGGTAGGCATTCCTTCTTTGGTTTATAAAGGTTTACCCAGGAATGGAGGACTTGTAGCCACTTGCCAGGTAGGAAGTTTCACTTGCACAAAAGGGAGCTTCCAAGTTGGGACACACACACACACACCTTCTGCTAGTAGACGTTGAAGCTCAAAAAAGCGAATCTTAGTGTGCATGGACATTGGACAACCATTTAGTTTCTAGAAGCAGAAAAAAATGCCAAGATGCTAGTGTGCATGGAGCCCACAGTGTCCGGCAGAATGTCATTCTACCCCTTACCGGTGAGCCCAGCTCATCATTGGCAGCACCCCCCCATGGGGCATGTCATCTTGCAGACTGGGATCACAGTACTCCAGAAGGAAGTGTGTGTGTGTGTGTGTGTGTGTGTGTGTGTGTGTGTGTGTGTGTGTGTGTGTGTGTGTCCCTTTTGTACAAGTGAAACTTCCTACCTGGCAAGTTGCTATGAGTCCTCCATTTCTGGGTAAACCTTTATAAACCAAAGACTTGAGGTCGGCCATACAAAGTTTGAATCTCAAACCAAAGATTTGAACTGTAATGGTCAGGCTATATGTACCAAGTTGATCGCTCAACTTGAATACAACCAGCCTGCCCAATCCTCTTGCACTTGTTAGCAGCTGCTAGCAAGAATCTGTCTTCTCATGGCAGGAACAGCTTCTTCTGCCCACCCATGCCTCCCTGGCAGGGGAATCGGCAATTGTCTTTTCCTGACACTGTTGGGAGGGGGGGAGATCGGGTTGCAGGAAAGCAATTTGTACCGTGTATGGCTGGCCTTGCACCAATACTCGTACCAATTAATTGAGGTCTAGGGAGCTTATTTTCTCAACTGATTTTAAAATTAACTTCAGTGATCACTGTCCTCTCCCGGTGGATTTCCCTATCCACATGGTTTGTGTTGCTAGAGAGATCCGAACTTGTTGTCTGCAACCCACAAGTGTGCACTGTGTATGGCCAGCCTAAGGCTTAATAAATAAAAATATATATTTTTACAAATTTCACACAAGCTCCTCTCCTGAATGTATTTAATCTGCTCTCAGGGAAAGAAGCTTTGTGACTGCCTGTAAACTCCTCAAATCATGTGCATGATAACCTTGACGACTTTTTTAAGGTGTTCAGGAGCTTAGACAAGGAGAAGCCGTATGCATGAGGCCTTATAGGGAAGCTAAATGCTATCTGCCCAACTTTCTCAGGGCATGTGTGTTCTGTCATGAGATGGAAGCTTCCATCCAGAGATTCCTCAGGAAACGGGAAGTGCTTCCATTGACTATGTAGATGGTCTAGGAAGAGGTCGGCCTCCTTTATTTCTTTAGACTTGTCTCTGAATAGTAACCAAACGTTGCAGCTACTGTTTTCCTCCTTGCCTTTACACGCTGTAAATTATGCTAGGAATTTGGCTTGGCTTATTTTTAGCTGGGTTTCTAATAATCATTTACAGTTTAGAAAAGTGTCTTTCATTACATATTGGTGAGAGAATTTTTATCCGATCATCCAGTCCAATCCTGACTTCCTGAAAGGGGGGGCGGATAGTAATTATACTGGTTAAAAAGGTAAGCTTGTAAAGTGACACCTTCAGGTGTTAGAGCTTTGAAGTATGGGAAATAATAATTTGTGACTTGGCTAGACTCATTACAGTAAATTTGCCATGAGAATAAGTGGGGCCACCACTGCCGACCACCTTTTTAGACTGTTGCCTGGCAGTCATGCTTATTTACTAGCTTCAGTTCTGAAACATGATCTTGAATGACTGGATCAGGAAAGTTATCTGAAGACTGTTTCAGGGCTGCCACTGAAAATGCTGGGAGGGGGGGAGAGAATCGGTCATGACTAGCAGATGGGATTTTAAGTAGCTAAATCTTTGTTTACTTTGTGGCAGATTTAATTTTCCCTTGTTTTTTGGTGCTGTAATGAGTTCAAAGCTGTGTGTGTGTTCTCAAAACTTCCTCCTGTGGAGATTTCCTGTAGTGCCTCCGATTTCAGGTTGCCATTCCATGTTCTATCCAACATGCTATACATTTAAAACGGAAGTCACACTTTTAGGTAAAGTTAATCCGGGGTAAATCCGATTGCCTCTCGGGATCAGGAAGGATTCCCCCCCCCCCTCCTGTAGCAAATTGGATCATGCTCTGATGCGTTTTTTTTTTTTTTTGCCTTCCTCTGGATCAACTGTGAGTATGGAGTTTGGTTGGGATTGTACTGTGTTTTTTGGTTTGTTTGTGTGGTCTTTTTTTTCCTGACTATGTAACCAACCTTTTTGGTATCGGGGACCAGTTTCATGGAAGCCAGACATTCGCGAGTCTCTTCTTTGGGGGGGCGCCTTTTACACCACAAACCACCTTTACAGTGTCCAGTCTCCCTCTACATCCCAGCACCCCTCTTTAAAGCAATCCGTGACCTCTATTTCCTTTACAGTGCAGTAGCCATTTATATCGGTGCCCCTTGCAGTCCATGCTTCCCCCTCATCTCACTGCCCCATTCCAGTATCTGCCTCCCCTGCACAGTCCTTCCTAGGTCAGACAGTTTTCAGTCGATGTCAACCTGTTAGCAGGGCAGGGGGTGGGAGGAGCTTCAGATCTGTACAGAGGACGGGAGGTGTCAAAATTTAACAGGTTTGTGATTACCTGCTTGTTAATATGAAGTCTCCTGCCCCCTGCTTTGCTGATTAAAATTAAATCATATGTTGGAGCACTGTGTGTGTGTGTGTGTGTGTGTGTGTGTGTGTGTGTGTGTGTGTTAAACTTTCCATTTGGCTTTCTGTTCTTGCACTTTCTCTAGCAGTAGACTGGAGTGCATGTTTTGACATTAACTTGGGTGTGGTTTAATTGTCCCCATCTAGTCATTTGTCTCCCTGACTAATTGCCTGGTGACCTACATGTAACTGAAGCCGGTTATCACAGTTGCTTGAGTTGCACTTTTGGTTAATTTGTTCCCCCTTACTAGTTTCTGAAGTATAAACTTGTATTGCTAATTTTCTCCAAAGTCCATTCCTTAAATGGTAGGTATACAGTAAGCTTCAAGCAGGGTCATGGACCCTGAAATTAATATGCAGATTAGGGGGACGATTTATCAAAGTTATGTCTGATCTAGGAACTATTCTCGGGCAACTGCCAGCGCTACCCCCTTCCTTTTAACCACTGCCAATGATAAACCTAAATGACATTTTTACTTTCCTAAATCCACGTGAATTTTTTTATTGTAATTTTGTTGCGGTCTTGTTTCTGTTCATTGTGATTTAATTTTTTTTGTCTTTGTGAAATGTGTGTACGTTAATTCTCCTTGGGATTAAAGGAGTTGTAAAGTCTTCCGTTTTTCACCTTAATGCATGTTATGCATAAAAATGAAGAACCTTCAATCGTTCAAGTGATGGGCACAAGCCTTGCCGCTCATGCCGCTGTCTCGGGTCTTCATTGGATAGTGATAGCAAGAGTCATTGGCTCCTGCTGCTGTCAATCAAATCCAATAACACGGGGGGGGGGGGGCAGTGCTGAGTCCTGCTGTCTTGGTCAATTGATGCAGCAGGACCTGGGAGCATGCCTGCACGAGTACTGCCATGGAATGTGGCTTTCTGTGGAGGAGATGGAAGCTCTGGGGAACCCTAGAAAAGGAGGATTGGGGCCGTTCTGTGCAAAACCCTTGCACAATTTGGGTGTGTGTCCACTTAAAAGTAATTGGTAATATAGTGCATAGTCTGACATTTACCTGCATTGAGGACAAGGGTATTTGCTTGGCATACTGGTTTTGAGTACTGACTTTTTATTTTTTATATATATATATATATATACTGCAGTGCACTCGTGTAGTCTTTGTAGATCAAACTGTTGGCAAAAGGCTGCATAGCTCAAACTGCAGTGAACCCATCTGCAGGGCTGGACTGGGACAAAAATTTGGCCCTGGACTTTATACAGACCGGCCCACTTTAATTCAATAAAATGCCCACCAAAAGGCCCCTACATCCATTGTATATCATGAGAGGTTGAGAGAGAGGGGAATGAGAGCGAGAGAGAGAGAGGGAGGGTTGAGGGAAAGGGGGTGGTGAGTGAGAGAGGGGGGTGAGTGTAAGAAAAGAAGAGTGAGTGTAAAAGAGAGGTGAGTGTAGGACCCCTTTTTACACCAAGGCATTTTTTGAGGCGCTTTTGGGCTAAAAATAGCACCTGTAAAGCGACAGAAAAACGCCTCTGCTGCAGTCCCAGTGTGAAAGCCCAAATGCTTACACACTGGAGCGCTACCAGGGCATTAAAAATGTCCTCCAAGCAGCATCTTTGGGGCGGTGGAAGAGCAGTGCAAAGCACTTCGGCAGCAGCGCTACACGGGTGCATTTAACCTTGAATTTGGCTGCTAGTGGGGGTTAAAAGCGCCGAATAGTGAAGCTAAAACGACAGTAAAGTGCTGCTAAAACTAGCAGTGTTTTACTGAAAAATGCTCGCCCCAGTGTGAAAGCAGCCTAGGAGTCAGGGAGTGAATGAGACAGAGGGGAGCTGAGAGACAGAGGAGGGGGCTAATAGAGGGGGACTGAGAGACAGAAGGGGGGGTCTGAGAGGCAGAGGGGGTGACTGAGAGACAGGGGGGTCAGAGAGTCTCCTTTTAAAAAAACGGCCCACTGAGCCATCGGCCCACCGGGAAACTCCCTGTAGTCCCTATGGCCAGTCCATCCCTGCCCATCTGTAGGGAAGACATCAGGGATCACTCTGTGCCTTCTGCTTGCTTTTGGAGTTTGTGGTGTTTGGAGTTCAGGGTTTGGGATGTTTCAGTTTCACCCCCTTGTTCTGTTTTCTGCAATTGGAGGCACTGGTGTGTTATGTCACTGAAAACCATGTACCCTACTTACTTTTTTTTTTTTTTTTTTATGCAGGGGGGAAAAAAGCCCTGGAATATGTATATTTATGGCACCCCTTACAGGTCATTCTGCAGCATAACTTGCATCATAACTTTCAACATGCTAAACAAAAATCCTAAATCTCAAGTATGGTTTTAGTAGTTTTAAATGATAGATTAAGTTTGAAGTGCAAAATGGTTGCCCATGGGCTAAGCCCTGTACGGTGATACCATGCTACATGGGCAACTGCACTAAGCTCATGATTGGACATGCACAATATAGTATCAAATTGAATCCTATAATGTTTCAGGCTTTCAGACAATAGGGGAAAGGAGGCGCCACTTTTCATTCTTCTAGAAGTCCCATCAGATCCCTTGTTTGGCATTTTAGTTGCAAGGACTTGCTGTCTTTCATGTTCCCTGCGAGTCCAAAGAAATGCAGAGTAAAACCCAGGGTGACCTGCACTGCTTTAGTTATTGCCTTGTAGGTCAGTTATGTGAGGACTGTCTGACAGGGTTTTATTGATGTATAGCACAGGCCTCCTCTGCTGCAAAGTCTTTTAGAACTTGGAATAAATATAGAAATGCATGATTAAGAGCCCTGTAAAGGCCAGCTTTACAAACATAAAGAGGTATCGGTCTACACTTGTGGCCACCTCTCTACATATGTTTTGGGGCAAGAAACAGGAGCCTCCATTGTAAAAGATTTTAGAATGTTGGTCCTGTGGTAACTGCACTCCATGACTGAGGCATTTGCCCAGCCCTAACTACAAGGAGCCTGTGAGGGTGGAAAGGTGAAGTTGTCATTGTGGCTTTTTTATTTTTTTTAATCTAAACATTAGTTATCTTGATTTCATGACCCTATGCTGGTATGTATAGCTTTTGATGTTCTTTTGCTATTTTTCAGAATGTTTCTTTAACTTTTCCAATGCCCCTGAAGAAGGGATACATTTCCGTGTTGGGCTAAAGGAGATGAGCTGTATGAATTCCAGTTAGCTTGTCATGAGCATAGCACTTTTTAGACATGTTGTACTGTACAGTTTGCTATGTTTACACAAACATTGTGTTAAATTGATATATTGATACATTTTGTTTTGTTACAACTTTGGTATGCCCATAAAGTCCCTTTATATGGGGGGGGGGGGGGGTACTCATTTTTTGTTTCTTTACTAAACAATATTTTGGGATGTTGGCAACACCTGAGATTTTTCTAAAGTTCTTCATAGTGGTTCTATAATCGGCAGAACGTTTCCAATCATATCCCTTCGACAAAAGCAGGATGACTGCAGTACACATGAGCTGAATGTTGCCCAGTTTTTATTGAACCAGCTGATGCTGCTTGACATTTTGCACATGTTTACTAGGCTATACTGATGAACTCATCCTGTGCAAGCTCTGATCTGGCAATGTGCATGTAGAGGATCGTGCTACTTTGTGCAAAACTATGCATAGAGCAGGCAAGTATGAAATGTTTTTTTTTTTTTTTGGGTTTACAACCCCTTTTTTACACTTTTTGGGTGACAGGAGTGCACATGTTATGGGAGGATTGTTAAAGTAACCGGCCTGGCGACAGGGGCCGCCTAAGATTGTTACATGAGCTCCATAAGCCTTCATAAATGTGAGGGTGATAAATGGCTCCTGTGTTCTGTTCTAGATCACTTGTACAGCCTCTGCCTTTTTGGCTGGAAGCCATTGTCATGCTCAAGGTACCTAATTCTGTTCTGCACACAGTAAAACTTGGAGTTGGGATATGAGAGGTCTTGTCTTTTGTCCTTCAATCATCTTCATCATGGCAGAGAATGGATACCTACATTTTCCTCGCAGGGAAGTAAAAGCCTCAATCTTGGCATTTTATTTGTAAGATTTCATACAGATACTAACGAGTGTACGCATATGTATAAATGTATATTATACATTTATACAATGTGTATGTATAAATGTATACTTTTTTTTTTTTACTACATTGGATGATTGTTCCCGTAAGTCGCTGGCTTCAGAAGCCGGTTGGAAGGGATTTGCAAGGACTTGTGATTGCACCTCTGCCCCACTAAGTACAACTTTACCCATGGAAGAGTGTACATGTGAGCCAGAGGTCTCTTGCTAGCCGTGCTGGGTCTTGCCAGCTGTTTGCACAGAGAAGGGGTGGGGTGAGGGAGGCCTTCACTTTCACACAAGTCTTAAACTGTTTGCCACACAGTCACCATAGTAATTTGCCCAAATCTCCTAGGTCACCTAGAATTTAAATACTTGAAGCCCAGGTTGTGGTGATCTAACCCTAAATTGTTACCCAGGAGCCTGCATTCACTACACAGAACATGGAAATGCAGTAGTTTTAGTAAATATAAACCGCTAAATAACTTCTCATCAGCAGTATATAGCGGTCTTGTGACTTTTTCTGTGTCTAGTTAACGTTTGTACGAGTTTTCATTCTACTGACTGTCCCTGACTCTCTGGACAGTGTGGATTGGTCCTGTACTGATCACATGCACTTTCCTAAGAATAAATCTCTAGCAATGCATACCAAATTGAGCATGTGCAGAATGCTCACAAGGCCCTGTTTTGGGGACAGAGGAAGAAGGAAGGATTAAAGATCAAATCGCCTTTTTACACAATGCCCCCCCCCCCCTTAGGTTCCACATAGAATATAACAAGCATGGTTTGCTGCATATATAGACACATTTTTACTGTTGGTTTAGTAACACTTGAATACATTGCAAATTCAGATTCAAACATTTCTGATGGGTGTGCTAAATACATTTTGCAAAGAGCATTGTGTTAAGTGAGTGGCGACTATGGTACCCGCTGCCATTTAAATCCATCCTGTACAGGTCTGCCTATAAAATGTATGGCTGCTGTAACTTGCTGCACTCTGGGTGTTTCTGTTTAATTGGCTACTCGCATGAAAATAAGGGAGGGGGGGGGGGAGTGCGCAACAAATCTGTCTATCCCATCACCTTTATCTTTTGGGGTCCATGCACACAGGGCTTAACCAGTTCCTGCCTGGTCTATAGGCTGCCAGCAAGGCAGGATTCTGGGTAGGCATCCTATGATGGTCCGATCTGTTGCCAGACATGGCTCATGACAGATCACTGTACCTGGTCACTACCATGTGATCGTTGTGACAATCACAGCAGATCACATGACAATTGTAAACAATGTATGGCTCGCCATATAGGCTAAGTTTTTTCAGTGTATTTCAGGCGCCAAGAAAGTGTGTACGGTGTATAGTGTCCGCCCCCCCCCTCGCAAGCACAGCCCGGCTCTCATAGACCCACCACACTCTGCCCAGGGATGAGAGAGCGGAGTCTGGGGCCGCTGGTGTGCAGAGTAGTGTCCCCCTCCCCCTTCACAAGCACAGATCAGCTCTCATAGACCCGCCGCTGGTGTGCATAGTGGTGTCTGCTCCCCCTTCACTTATGAGCACAGCCCAGGTCTCATAGACCTGCCGCACTCTGCCTGCCCTACACTGTCTGCCCGCCTCACTGCCCAGGGATGAGAAAGCTGAGTCTGGGCCTGGGAACATGACGGCTACAGTTTGCCGCCTGAAGAACCTGAGGATACCGGGGCAAAGGGGCAGGACTGCGACACCAAGGGGATGAAGAGGTACAGCAGGTGAGGAACACATGGACGGGGGTGTCGCCTGTCTATTGCATGCACTGGACTGACACTGTGCACTGACAGTACATGGAGGACTGACACTGTACTGCCTGGACTGACACTGCCTCTGTCTCCTTTCCATTCATCTGCAGTGCAGTTGAGGCTACATAGGACTAGGGAATCTGTCTCAAAGGGGACTCCTAATCTCACCAAAGCCCCCCCCCCCCCAGCAAAAGTTTTAAAGGGTTAAATATTAATAGAACTCTTTTCCACTTGCAGTAGCTGCTGCATTCCCACCATAGGCTTATACTCGTGTCAATACGTTTTTCCATTTTTTTTTCTTTTTTGGTAAAATTAGGTGCCTCTGCTTATACTCTAGTGTGTGTATATACAGTAATTTCATGCCATTTATTGTGTACAATTGTGTTGCTGGCTGTGATTGGTACAGCCCATCTTTGCCATGTTGTTTTCTGTGGCTAATTACAATACACACTGAATCCAGTTTAGTGAATATGGTTACTTATAACTGAAACTCGCTGGTATAAGCAATCGTGTGTATTTGAAAATAAAAATTTAAATTCTGATCACTTTCCCAGAGTGGAACTATAGCAATATTGTGTTGCTCTGGTTAGTGGCCTCTCCCTTCCAATCAGCTTGCAATAGGGGCACCCAAGCAGGCGGTCTCCCTTCCGAGCTGCTGTGTCCATTCACGCATTGTGTGGATTTGAGCCCAGTGGGCATGGACCCCCCCAAAGTCATTTCTTGCCTGACCTGTGACTGGCTCCTGTGTGGTCTACATACATACCTAAGAGTGAACCTAGTAGCATAAAGGATATTGCCCTTGTTTCCTTCTGTTCAGGGGATGATGAATTATAGAACAAGTAATTCACACTCAAACAGCCAGCTCCCCTATTTTGGCTGTATAAACTAGAATGTTTTCTACTCTTCTCTGTAGCTCTAATTGTACACGTTGCAGAATTCCAGCATCAGACCATATCTTTACATTTTGGTATTTCATAGACGGTGAATGATCTTTCTATTAGAAATCCATGTAAAGCAAGGACACATGATCAGGGTCACAAATCTGCCTTGTGACTGTTGGCTGGTTGTGTGTTTTGAAAACCAGACAGTTCAAGGACATGGCTGCAGTGTGGATTTTCTAGCTGGATTTGGTTTTCTGGAAATTTAAACGGCAGTGTTCAGGAAAGAATCCACACTGCATGTTTGGAGTACATTTGTAATTGTGTGGTACTGTATGTATACGCTGGGGCCTAACTAAGGTTAAAGCGGTTTTCACTGTTAGTTTTTGTTCAGGGGCACACCGGCTATACTCCCCTGATCTTCCGCAAAACACTTAATATGCATAGCATGCATCAGAATAAATTACCTTCTGCCTCTACCTTGCAAGGTTTACAGTCAATGCTGTTGCCTACTTGCTGTTGCCTACTTGCTGTTGCCTACTTGCTGTTGCCTACTTGCTGTTGCCTACTTGCTGTTGCCTACTTGCTGTTGCCTACTTGCTGTTGCCTACTTGCTGTTGCCTACTTGCTGTTGCCTACTTGCTGTTGCCTACTTGCTGTTGCCTACTTGCTGTTGCCTACTTGCTGTTGCCTACTTGCTGTTGCCTACTTGCTGTTGCCTACTTGCTGTTGCCTACTTGCTGTTGCCTACTTGCTGTTGCCTACTTGCTGTTGCCTACTTGCTGTTGCCTACTTGCTGTTGCCTACTTGCTGTTGCCTACTTGCTGTTGCCTACTTGCTGTTGCCTACTTGCTGTTGCCTACTTGCTGTTGCCTACTTGCTGTTGCCTACTTGCTGTTGCCTACTTGCTGTTGCCTTGCTGTTGCCTACTTGCTGTTGCCTACTTGCTGTTGCCTACTTGCTGTTGCCTACTTGCTGTTGCCTACTTGCTGTTGCCTACTTGCTGTTGCCTACTTGCTGTTGCCTACTTGCTGTTGCCTACTTGCTGTTGCCTACTTGCTGTTGCCTACTTGCTGTTGCCTACTTGCTGTTGCCTACTTGCTGTTGCCTACTTGCTGTTGCCTACTTGCTGTTGCCTACTTGCTGTTGCCTACTTGCTGTTGCCTACTTGCTGTTGCCTACTTGCTGTTGCCTACTTGCTGTTGGCTGTAGGTGGGTACCTTGGCTACAGGGATGCCTAGGCACAGTCGCATGTTGGGAAGTTTACTGCTAGCTTTTAAGAGGAATTTGAGGAAAAGTTTGAGCCCAAGCAGTACTTTGTGTGAAATAACTGTCTACACGTTCCCTGGAAGATGGCAAATCTTCACTTTGAGTTCAGTTTAAGATGGGCTTGATTCTGCCCCTTTAAGATGGGCTTGATTCTGCCCCTTTAAGATGGGCTTGATTCTGCCCCTTTAAGATGGGCTTGATTCTGCCCTTTAAGATGGGCTTGATTCTGCCCCTTTAAGATGGGCTTGATTCTGCCCCTTTAAGATGGGCTTGATTCTGCCCCTTTAAGATGGGCTTGATTCTGCCCCTTTAAGATGGGCTTGATTCTGCCCCTTTAACAAAAAATGCCATTTGGTGTCCTTTCTTTTCACCAGTCTAGATTGTAAACTGAGTCCAGATCAACTTTCTGTGCACAGAATTTTATGGTTGATACTTGGAACAGTGTCAGCAAATTGCATGCGAAGAGAGAACTTGGGTTTACAGTGTTTTTACTTGTCTGCCTTCCACAGTATAATTACATGTCTCTTCCTTGTGGAGAAAGTTCAGGAGGAAATTGTGTAGGATGTCACAATAAATATGCATGACGCCAACAGCTACTCCTGCTGGCTTTAAAAATGGGCAAATAACAAAATGCTGTTCCTGAAATAATATGAAAGCGCCAACAATGCTTGTAAGCTTTTCTGTACCACTTTTTGTAAAACCTATATCTGATAGTGGGAGGGCTATAATTCTGTATGAAGGGCTCTGGGGGCCTTGCATTGATCTAGACCTCATTAGTGTTGCCAACCTACCAGATTGACCTTTACTGGCACGGCCAAGTTTTTACCGGCTTATCCAAAAGTTACAAAATTACAGTTTTGAAGTGCAAATTTCAATATTTAGGCATGTATGCAATTGGAAAAGTGGTGTAAGGTGATATTAAGGCAAAAACCTGACTTTATTTTCGATAAAGTAAATAAGTAGCTCGGACAGGAATCAAGAGGGCAAGAAATTTAGAGTAGGCGGCTCACACGTGAAATTGACTTGTGACACTGACGGCAGTGTGCAGCAGCACAGATGTTGGCCCCCTCCTGAGTCAGTGACCCTCTCTATGGCAGGTGGTCCCTTCTCTCCACTACCGTGTCCTGCCAAAAAAGTCACCCTGCCCCACCCCCCTGGCAGAAAAACGACCCCTGTACTGCGCAGGCATGTCTCTTGAATGAATGAATGAATGAAAACTTATATAGCGCAGCACATGCGAAGTAAATCGCCTCTGGGCGCTTGTTGTTCCTGTCTCCTTTGGAATCAAAAGAGATGAGTCTTAATCTTTCTCCTGAAGACCAAGTAGTTCTCCTCCAGCCGAATGCTGGCTGGTAGGGCGTTCCATAGCCTGGGACCTTGGACAGCGAATCTTCTGTCCCCTTTGGACTTGTATCTGGCTTTCGGTATCTGAAGCCGATTTTGATTGGTGGATCGTAGAATACGATTGGGATTCTGAATTTTTAACTTTTCGCATAGATAATGGGGAGCATTCCCATGAATACATCTATGCGTTAGACAGAGAGCTTTAAAGGTGATTCTGTCTTTAACTGGTAGCCAGTGAAGGGATCTCAGTGAAGGTGAGATTGATTCCCAGGGTTTTTTCCCAGTCACAAGTCTGGCGGCCGTGTTTTGAACGACTTGAAGACGATTTGGTACTTAGGGAGTCCGAGGTAAAGGGCATTTGCATAGTCCAATCTGGAGTTTACAATAGCTCCCACCACGACCGCTACATCTTTCTTGGGAATGAAAGGAATAAGTCTGCGTAGTAGGCGCAGCAGATGGTGAGATCCGCTGACTACTGACCCTATTTGTGCGTTCATTGTCATGTCGGAGTCAAAGATGACCCCAAGACTTTTGACTTTGGCGCTAGGGGAGATGATTTTGCCCAGAATGGGCGGGGGGAACCAGGTTGTTGCCGATTGGTTCCTACGCTTAGCGTGAAACAGAAGAAGTTCTGTTTTCGCTCCGTTGAGTTTGAGATAACTCTTTGTCATCCAGTCATCCAGTACAAACTCCACTAAGCCTCCAAAGATGTAGAGCTGAGAGTCGGCGCTACACAGCACCTGCGCACTGACAGATTCCGCACACTGCCGATGCTAGTGCTACTCTGCAAGGGGCGGGGTCATTTTGGCAATAAAGTACATGTCTTAGCGGAGCACAGTGCAAACCCCGCCCTTCATTTGTTTTAACACGCCCCACTAAGATGTGTAATTTATTGCTAAAATGACTCCCGCACCTTGCAGCGTAGCACTAGCATCAGGAGTGTGCGGCATGCCATAGTTGGTGCGCAGGCACCGTGTAGAGCTAACGCTCAGCTCTAAATCTTCGGCTATTTTCGGAGGCTCAGTTGAGTTCATAATGCGCCTCCGGTCCTTGTCCGCCGGGGGAAACTTATTCGGCAGAACACCGGCTTGCATTCCTCCTATACTGCAAACCTGCACATGAGGCTCCGGCTGCTCCATTCCCTTGCACCATGACTTCATGTGACACACTGCCAGCACAGTCCAAACACGCTGTAGCAGGCACTTGGATGGTCTTAAAGCATCGCAGCCGTATTTTTTACTGGCTGCCGGTAAAAAAAAAATACTGGCAGTTGGCAACACTGGGCCTCATGTACAATGCTGCTGGTAAACTGATGTTTAGGAACAGTTGGGCATTTTTTTTTTTTTAACTTTATCTTATCAGTACATGTACACAGGGCTGTTTATAGGCAGTTGCGTTAAGAAGCTTTTTTTACTTGAACCCCCCCCCCAGAACGCATTTCATTTAGACTGGTTTCTAGCTGTCAAGTTAAATGTCCAGGAGAGGTTTAACGTCCTGTGTAGATAAAGCCTTATACAGATCGACACGCAATGAACAGTCATGTTGCAAACAAGTCCCAAAACTGTGCTTCCGTTTTTCATGGTCAGTCTGCTTAAAAATGATCAATCTTTATATAGAGATTTTGGTAAAATCTGCTGACTGTTTTACTTTGGGACTCAAAGTGCCATTTCTCAAGTATCTGTTCTCCAGGGCAAATAAATGGTTATAGCCTCGCAGCCAGATTCCTATTTAGTCATTATATTCGTCACGTGTAAACTTCATACTGTTATGTGATGGTTGGGAAATGGAATTAAGATGGCATATGTTGACGGTGGATTTCCAAGGTCCCCATAAAAATATTCCTATTGCAAGACCAGTAACCCAGTTTGGAGTGGAGGAATCATTTTTTATTGTCCAGCTGTTGAACAGACTAAAGGGGCAGGAGGGGGTTTAAGCTGGTACATTGCTGGGGAGGGAGGTGTGAGCCAGTCTCCTAGAATTGCAGGGTTTTTATGGTTTGATACTTGTACAGTAAGAGTGCCAGTTGCTCCGTCACCTGGATTTTCCCTATTATATGACGACATGTGGGGAGTGGAGCATTAATCCATGTAACCACATGCCTGAAAATCTAGTGAATGTTGCACAATTTAAAATCTGTTCATTACACCGTGCCCTGGAGTCACAACCTTAAAAGCTCATTAAGCAGTATGATGAACAAGTCTGTGTACTTAGATTGTCGTTAAGGGTTTTTATTGTGGTCCCTCCTACATGTGGGAACCATGGACAAGACTTAGAATTGCTCATGCACTGGGAAGGGCGTGTATCGGGGTCCAATAACTACACTGCTTTCCTATGTACAAGTTTATTTTCTCAAAGATTGACACAAGTCAAATCTAGACTTATTCTAACCAAAGCTGGGGTGGAAACTCCAGTAGGCAGACTTCATTGCCATAACTAGCTATCCACCTGCTTCCATAACGTGTGTTCTTCCATTGTCCAATTTCGGTGAGCCTGTGCAAATTGTAGCCCCAGTTTCCTGTTCTTGGCTGACTGGGGTGGCACCTGGTGTGGTCGTCTGCTGCTGTAGCCCTTCTGCTTCCAGGTTCGATGTGTTGTGTTCAGAGATGTTGTTCTGCATACATTGGTAGTAAGAAGTAGTTATTTGAGATACTGTTGCCTTTCTATCTCAAACCAGTCTGCCATTCTTCTGACAAGGCATTTTCATCCACACAACTGCTTCCCACTGGATATTTTCTCTTCAGACCATTCTCTGTAAACCCCAGAAATTGTGTGTGAAATTCCCAGTAGATCAGGTGTTTTTTTTATTTTTTTTTTGGCTCACATTAGCCCATCTGTCACCAACATGCCACATTCATTCACTTAAAGGGGTAGTTCCCCCAAAAACCTTTTTTTTAACATTTATTCAGGCTCGTTATGTCAAGGGGAATCGGGTTTTTTTTTTTTTTTAGAAATGAAGCAGTACTTACCGTTTTAGAGATGCATCGTCTCCGACGCTTCCGGGTATGGGCTCCGACTATAGGCGTGCCTATTTGATTGACAGGCTTCCGAGGTCGCATACATCGCGTCACGATTTTCCGAAAGTAGCCGAACGACGGTGCGCAGGCGCAGTATAGAGCCGCACCGTCGCTCGGCTTCTTTCGGCTACTCGTGACGCGATGTATGCGACCGTCGGAAGCCTGTCAATCAAATAGGCACGCCCAGACGATCATACCCGGAAGCGACGGAGACGATGCATCTGTAAAACGGTAAGTATTGCTTCGTTTCTAATAAAAAACCACCCGATTCCCCTTGACATAACGAGCCTCAATCAATGGTAAAAGGTTTTTGGGGGAATTACCCCTGATGCTCAGTCGTCTTCACCATGTCTAAATGCATTGAGTTGCTGCAATGTGATTGGCTGATTAGCAATTTAAGTTATCAAGCAATTGAACAGGTGTACCTAATTTTGTATAAAAGTAAACTCTCCCATATTGCTGTGAAATGCTTGCATAAAACTTTGGTAAAACAAGTTTGTAAGAGTTAAATCTAAGTTTTTAGATTCAGCAACATTGGATAATGTACCCAGACATTGTAGGTGTATGGTGGTGGTCTCGGGATGGAGGGACCTCAGGTAGGTATTATGGGGGCTGCTGCACACAAGGCTTTTCCTGATGCATTAAGATAAACACCTGCCTTTACAACCACTTTAAAGCTGCCTATTGTGTGGTTAACTCCTGTTTTACTTGCTGTCTTGGCCAGGGCTGTGGAGTCGGAGGAAATTTTGGGTACCTGGAGTCTGCAAACAATGCTCCGACTCCAACTAAATTTAGATTGTCGGAACATTTAGGAGTCGAACATTTATATACCGACTCCACAGCCCTGGTTCTTGACCAGAGAATGCAAAAACTCCTTACGCAGACTTGTGAGCCTCAGGGTTGTCGTGTATAATTCATTTTATATTGTCTCGGCTAAATTCCCATGGCAACTTCACTCACTGTTTCAGTAATGGTAACTCTCCATGCACCCATTTGCTTTAAAGTGAAAAAAAAAATGTCCAGCTTGGTTGTCTCTAATTCTTAAAAATGTCTAGTGGGTTTGTGCTTAAAAAACCTTAGCTGTATTATGCTGCATATCATTGGCTTTGATCTTTAAGTTTGGCTGCTGCGAGATCTGCTGCTCGTACATGGGCACTTCCTCCATTCAGAAAATGCCTTGTATTCTTTCCCAGAGTACAAGGAGTTCAGCTGATGAAAATTGCCATCTCCTTAAAGCTGGATTCACACTTCTCTTTCTGTGCGTTGTGGTTGGGAGAATTCGCCACATTGTTCACTTGGAGCATGCAAGATGTTGAAAGAACTGTACCAAATCTTGCCTTGGTGTGCCAGATGCATGGCACGCTAACATGTAAAGGTGTGATTCTAATTGGGTGCAAACTATGGTGCTTTGACTGTTCAACAGCGGGAGTTTGTGGGGGTGTATTTTGTTTTGACAAAACCCCTGATGTGTATCTTTAGGCTTCATTTCCACTGGCGTTTTTACAGCCACGTTTTTTACAGCTTAAAAACGCCTGTCCATGTTTGTTTTAGAAAGAGAAAAAAAATAAAAAAATTTTAGGAGCTGGAGCTTTAAAAACGCCGCGGCCGCGTTTTTGAGCGGTTTTTAATGTCCGGCGTTTTTACAGCTCTATTGCTGGAGCTTCAGAACGCACTGGTCCCGCATTTTTTTTTTTTTTTTTTTTTTTTTTTTTTTTTTTTTTTTGCAGCTTAGCCATCTACAGCTCAAAAACGTCATGGTGGGCATGATGCCATAGACTAACATGGACAGGCGTTTTTAAGCTGCAAAAACGCTCAGAAAAGTGGCTGTAAAAACGCCAGTGGAAATGAGCCTTTACAGATGCATGATGCTAGGTGCTCTCCTGAGCTGCCATGTGTTCTGCTTTATGGGGTTTTCCTGACCTGTATCTTGCATCCAAACGGGTACATGTTCGCACTTCCAGGGCACATGGCAAGGTCCCCGGGAAGCGCTCTTCACCGCTGCAGGGCTATTCATCAAGCTCAGCATGCCTTGTGCATGCACAGTAGGGAACCAATTGAAGCTGCAAGGCTTCACTGCTGGTTTCTTTTATAAGGAATAGCGGGGCCAGCACCCGAGAGACAATTGAAAAACCGGCTGGGGTGTCGACAATAGGATCCCTGGACAGATGAGTCCTAATAATTGTGAGCAGCTACAGTATTTGTGGCTGCTGACTTGACATTTTGGAGGGGAGGCTGGAGCTCTGCTTTAACTGGGCACACAGCTGTGACGGCTTGTGGCTGCACATGCATGAGCTGTACCTTGTGAATGGTCCTGCAGTTGTCTGAGACATATCCCAGAAGATTGGGTGGGAGGTATTAAGATTACCTGCCGCCTACCTCCAAATATGCCATTTCATAAACTGGCAGGGTAGGAGGCCTTAAAGCAGAATGTCACCTTTTTTAGGTAAAAACTCTGCTTTAAGCAGTCAAGGTGACAAGCCAGCTTTGCCACAAGGGCCCATTTGGTTAACCAGGGTTGTGTTTACAAACCATGCTAAACACCTGTTCCTGCTTACATAAGTGACCACAAATATCTGCTGCAAGGCATAAATAACTGTTACATTCTGGCCCAGTTCTAGGCCAAGACTGTATCTGATCCTAAAAACTATGATGTAATCTATTTAGCCAAAAGAGCATTTGTAAGGTCAGGTTGTGATGTGGGGGAAAAGAAGGACCCGGCTACCAATATGCACTCTAGATCATCCCGATGGAGTTCAGCTTTGCTCTGTGCAGACCCCTTACAGTAGACCTCACACACATCTCAATATAATTCCTCGCTTTCTTCCTGTTACACAATCGCGTTTTTTTTTCGTGGTCAATTTCTTGTATCAACAGACTTCTCCATAGCAGTGTGAAGTTCCTCTTGACTTTCCCCAATACCAAACACTACAATTGGAATTTTTATTTTTACAAAGGCTGCATAGCAACCAATCGGATTCTACTTTTGTTTTCAAAGCTCAACTAAACAAGTTGCTAAATTTTTGTCCACTTCAATCTTAATAAATCTCCCTCAAATGGTATGTTGGTGTTGCACAGGGTCAGACTTGAAACAAATGGTCTTTCCTAAAGCTGTTGGCACAGGATTGAAATGTCACGAACGTGTTCTCTTATTTTTGCCAGTTTGCATGGACCCTTAGTTCTATATTGCTGGATTTGTCAAACTTGGCACTTCTTTTTAGTACACCGAATGTTTGGTTAAGGTGATCAGGGATTTATTTTTTTGCTTAGTTTGTGAATTATATCACCAAAATATCCCTCTGCGAAGCTGTACTTGCTGGTCAGTGTGTGGAAGGGAGCCCATTGCCATCACAGGCCGCTGTGGATTCTGTGTAAACCGATAGTTGTATGACCTGGCAGGGGATCAGCAGTGCAGGCACACACTTGTTTTCCAAGGAGTGTGACTTAAAGAGGGGGGAAAAAAATGTATTTCATTTTTTTTCCTCCTTTTGAAAAGCTCTCATTGTTCAATGCTCGCGTCTCACATTCTCCAGTAGTTTGGCACACAGTTGTTGACCAAACAGGGTCATGAAAAGTGCTTCTGCTTTCTGAGTTCCCGCTGGATGAGTAGTGTCACGCATGTGCATAAAATCTATATCCAGCCAGTCAATGTGATTGCTTTGACAACTATTTACCTGGCAACATTCTCTGTAGCCACTCGTTTCCAAAGCTCAGTCATCAATGGTGGTGCTGATGCTATTGGAGTCTGCCGCTCGTATTTTCATAATACAGACTGTTTAGTGGGCAACTGGTAAGATATCATGGTACTGAAGAAGCCTAAACGTATGCCACACCATCACCAAGTGCCTGAAATATGTTGGGCTGGCAGTGCTGTGCAATACAGCCAGGCCTTGTAAAAATGCACTAACTGGCTGTTTTGTAAAAGCCGTAATTGAGAATGTCTAGGACAGTCTGAATATCAAAGTTAGACTGCAGACTTCATGTAATCACATCCACCCTGTACGGTAGTCTGGCTTCTAAGGATGTGGCCCTCTTTCCCCTAATCACTAATCCGTTAAAAGGTCACTTGGGAACCTTGAGCCGGGCCTTGAAGTCCTTTTGAGCCTTAATGTGCACAAATCCTTGTAGTCCCAGTCGTTCCCTGGCTGTAAATGTCTAGTCAGACGGCAAATCCTCCTAACTGTAATTTCAGTCCACCCTCCCACACCTTAATTATGCTTCCTATCTCAAGGGCTCAGCTGTTTCATGCTACGGTTCTCAGAAATGGAAGATTAAAGGGCTATTGGGTTTTGGGTGACCGTCTACTTTTAAATGCATTAAAACCCAACTAACACTATCCACTCGCAGCCACAATCTAAAACAAATCTCTAGCCCTGTAAAGAAGAAATTGCAATACATTTCGGTTTTGAAGCCGATCTGGTCCAATCTCCCGTGGCGGATGTTGTGTGCAGGAGGCAACCGACAATGGCTGTGAAGTGACACCACCCATAGACTTCCTATGGGGCTTCCGTTGTGGGCGGCCTCTCCTGCACACCCCTAGACAGAGAAGCCACCGCTGACAGCTCAGCGTAGAACTGAAGTGGCTGCAGAACTGGGAAGCACAGCAATTTCTTCTTTACAGGGCTAGATGGATTTTGCTTTAGAATTTGGCTGCGGGTAGATTTGGAGTTGGGCTATGGCTGAATAACTTATCACAATATTTAAAATTCTTTTTTTTTTTTTTTTTTTTTTTTGCAGAGCTTGTATAATGTATAGAGCAGGGGTGTTCAAATCTGACCCTCTGAAAAAGTTTTAAGTGAACATGTGTGGGCTGACTTTTTTTTCTCCTATTAAAATTCGGCCCAAGTGTGTTCAAACGCTAATGTACTGCCCAACAAGAGTTCTTTTGTCTGTGTGTGTGTGGTAAAGAGGATGAGCTTGGGCGTCTTTGCAGTAGGGTTGTCCCGATGCCTCTTCTTTTTTTTTTTAAATGCCGCCTTGTGTCCCCCCAAATGCAGCCATAACTCCCCCCCCCCCCCCCCCCCCCCCCCAGCGCCGAACAGCTAGACGGCGGCAGCAGCTCTCCAAGTACTCCCGCAAATACTCGGTATCGGGACAACCCTAGTTTGCAGGGTTCCCGCATTGCAGTAGTGTGAACCGACCCTTGGTGAGTATTAACGGCATCCTTTAAAGAATTCCATGCATGATTTATTTTGACATTGGTACAATGCATATACCATGCCTGGCTGATGCCTCCGGAAATGGCTGAAGTTTACTAAATACAGGAGGTTGGCACAGGTGCTTATTGGATAATGCTTCGCTTGTTCGGATTGAAGGCAAAGTGCTCTCTGGATGAGATGGCGTGTGACATTGCCTTCCTGCCTCATTTATCCAACCGCAGAACACTGCATTCTCTAAATAGTGCTTGTGTTGAGCGACTGACTTCCTGTGTTCACAATGAACTGGGCAGCTGGCTGCTCAGCATGGGATGAGAAGCGGGTGGAGATCATCACTAGAGCACATGAAAGAAGCCACCCCTGCTGGGAGAAGACTGATTATTACTAGCAGGTATAGCAGCTGCTAGCAATAATCGCATGAGAATCAGGCTGGTTGTACCCAGGTTATTGATCAACCTGGTACATGCAGCCTTCCCGTTAACGGTTTGAATCTCTGCTGGTCCAGTAGACTTACACAAACGTGTATGGCCAGCCCAAGTAAAGTTGCCAGGCTGAGTTTTTCCCTTAACGGGTACCCAAAGGTGTGAGATGGTAGCATATAGGTGAACTGCTGGATGCCAATAGACCCTGTGATGTGTGTAGAGGCCCCTTTACTTGGCAGCACTTGTTGCCTCGGTGCCCTGTCACTGTTGGTTAGGGAACAGGGATATAAAATACTAAGTGTCTTGTCCTTGGATATAAATGCCAGCATTCGACCTACATGGGGGTACCCAATGTCTGCATACATTTACACTTGTTGGATTTTTTTTTTTTTTTTTTTTTTTTTTTTCAAAGGATAGATGCAGTTTAAAATCCAGTGTAGGTTTCCTCTAACTATAATGGAGGCAAACGGGTTTGACCACTAAACATGCCTGCAAATCCTGTTAAGTGTTCACTACTACAAAAGATCTTTGGTACGTCTTGATTGTTGCAGTTCAGGGTACAGTACATGAGACCAGGGGTTGCTGGGCCAGAGTTCAAATGTTGGTCCCTAATGTACAGTTGGGGAGAAAAGGATGCAGAAGATTGCCATATAGCTCTGAATACCAGCATGGAAGGCTTATGTGCTTGTTCTAGGGCACGGGTGTCAAACTGGCGGCCCTCCAGCTGTTCCGAAACTACAAGTCCCATCATGCCTCTGCCTGTGGGAGTCATGCTTGTAACTGTTAGCCTTGCAATGCCTCATGGGACTTGTAGTTTTGCAACAGCTGGAGGGCCGCCAGTTTGACACCCCTGTTCTAGGGCATTAATGACTGAAGCGACTGTTTACAGAAGAGGCTACCGAGGATGGTTTATTTTTTTGGTAGACAGTTACTTTTTTAAAGCCATATAGTACTCTGTGGCCCTCATTCAGTTGCTTTTTCCCTAGTTTGGAAAGTTCTTGTGTGCAAGGTGGACTGGTACTGAGACTAAAATCTTGCTTGTTCTTAATCCATGCTTATTTTTTGTTTTCCAGAATGATGTAAAACCCGCAGCTCCTGAAGACCTTGATGGCTCTGGAGACGATGAGGATTTTTCAGGCTCAGGAATGGAGAGTAAGTTCAGTTATTACCAAAGCCATCCTTCGATATCCATGCCCACTTCCTTTGTTTCTTTTAGCCGAACTGCAGGAGAATTTAAAGTTTAAACCCACCTTGGTGAAGCATGGTACTGTAAAGCAGGACAATTGGAAACTTCTAAATTCACTTCACTACTTGGTTGCAAGTATAGAGCCAGCTTGATAAAGAAGGCCCTTCCTTAAATGGTGCACATAACCTCTCCATAGTGCTGTTCATGTCTACAGAAGCCTATTTAAAACTGGACACATGATAGGGCTTGCTGGAGATCGTTGACATTCCAGCCCCTTTAAATTGTTACCACAAGATGCATCAAAACACTCAAGGACGTATGTAAAAATAAGGGTTGGTCAACCCAGAAAATAAGTGAACTAAGCATGCTAATTTGACAGTGCCACGTGTTGCATGTTCCTTCATAGGCCCGAGTTCTGGTTTTCGTAGGGTGAAACATTTTTGCCAGTGCAGGTTCTGTGGCAGTTCTCAGACATGCATATTTTGGGGTGCTTTGCTAGGTTTACCTGCAGTAGAACAAGGGGTGTGTTCTCTTAAGCATAGCAGTTGTGTCTAAACTCACTCTATTCATCTGTTTTCTTATTTCTAGGTGTCTTGGTAGAGGTCTCCCCGACACTAGTCTCTCCTCTGGCCCCTACAGTTACACAAGTATCCACAGCCCAGCAGCCGGATATTGCTATCGAAGAGGAAAGTCATGTCGAAAATGCTACTCAACCACATGATCTTGATCTTTTTGATTTTCACCCTGTTGGGAAAGAACCATTTGCTGAGGAAGGTACAACTCTTGACCCTACAACCCATCAGACAGCTACTGTAGAATCTGATGTAAAAAAACACCACCACCACCACCATCATCATACAACCACACCAGGCACATCCATTCCTGCTGAGGTTGTTTTAGTTGACACCACTGCTGGTCCTGCTGAGGTTGTTTTAGTTGACACCACTGCTGGTCCTACTGAAGTTGAAAAGCCTTTTGTTGCCACCAAGGAAACTACCACAAGTACTCCAGATGGGGGTGACATTCATTTGGTTCAAGAAGTCGCACCCACAACTGAAGATTCAGTCCAACCAGTTGACCATCCAGAAACCACCTCAGGCTTAACTAGTACTGCATATGCAGAAAATGAGGAGACAACTGCAGGTCTAGCAGATATTGGTGAAATTCCAGGCTTTGTGGACTCCGTGGAAAAGACTACTGTGACAGATGAAGAACATGCTCGTAAACATCATCATCATCACCACCACCATCATCACCACACCACCACCACTGCGACCACCACCACTGCAATCCTGTTGGATGAGTCTGATATTCTTATTGAGAAGACAACACAACAATCTGACCATCTTGAGCCTGAAGATCAAAACCAGCAAGGAGAAGCCACCACAACACCAACTAGTGAAGACAAACACCATGGGCACCACCATCACAAACATCACCATACAACTACACCAGGGGCCACCCAGTCTACTGCCTCTGAGCAGGATATAGTTCATACCAAGGAACCCAAGGGCAGGAGGGTCAACATTCCCCCTGCAGAAATAACGACTGCAGTTCCAGTACTACCTGAAGATGAGGAACCTGTTGGCTCAACTGTGCGGTATAACCACACTGTCGGTCCAGTACAAGATGAAGACATCCCAGATTCCAGCGAGGAGGAATCAGGAGCTGGACCAGTGGAAACAGTAGATGTAAGTTTTTAGGTTTCTGTTTTGATTCGTTACTAATTTTAAAAATTTCCATATTGGAAACGCGATGGCTTTTCATTGTAAATATCCTTATGCCTAAATTTTTTCCAAATGTAGAAGAGAAAATGTTGTAACCTCCATTGAAGAATTGTCTATTTTCGAGCTGCTTTTTCCAAATCCTTGTTAAAGGCTTATTTATTTTCCTCTACAGGACTTGTTTTTTGAAGTTACGGCTTCAGTTGATAAAAGTGACAAGATGGCACCCGCCCCAGGTGATGGCAGTGCAGGTGCCTCACATGGAATAATGGAAAGGAAGGAGCTTCTTGCAGGTAAGGGGAGGGCGTGGCATGTTTTGGTTTATGCTGAGGCATGTTTGTACTTGATACTGTAAGGCCCCTTTCACACGATCGGACTGATTGGGCTATCCATTGACTTCTATGGGGAGGGGATGTCAGTGGATATGTGTCAGCTGACACCCAATAAGATCGACTGAAAACAGAAGTATGGCAATGCGTCCGCCCTCCATCCAGCGGGATCAGCTGAAAACTGACAGCCTGTTTTCATCTGATCTCCCCATAGAGAGCAGGGCTCTGACAGGTCAGTCTCGACAGTGAGCGAAGCTGGACCTGTCATCCATGGTGATCAACGGAGTGATTTCCTGCTGAGTAAGCAGAGTCTGTCAAAACAGATCTGCCCTATGTGAAAGGGGCCTAATGCACCAGTCATAATTTTATTTTGGTAAGCAATGTTTTGAAATGCGGTTTTGTTTTTAACCACTTGCTTACTGGGCACATAAACCCCCTTCGTGCCCAGGCGAAATTTCAGCTTCCGGCACTGTGTCGCTTTAACTGACAATTGCACGGTCGTGCGATGTGGCTCCCAAACAAAATTGGCGTCCTTTTTTCCCCACAAATAGTGCTTTCTTTTGGTGGTATTTGATCGCCCGTGCGGCTTTTATTTTTTGTGTTATAAACAAAAAAGAGAATAAAAAAAAAAAATTATATATATATATTTATATTACTAGTAATGGCGGCGATCTGCGATTTTTATTGGGACTGCGATATTGCGGCGGACACTTTTGACACATTTTTGGCGCCATTCACATTTATACAGCGATCAGTGCTATAAATATGCACTAATTACTGTATAAATGTGACTGGCATTGAAGGGGTTAACACTAGGGGGGTGAGGAAGGGGTTAAATGTATTGCCTGGGTGTGTTCTAACTGTGTGGGGGGGAGGGGGGTGACTGGGGGAGGTGACCGATGCTGTGTCCCTATGTACAAGGGAAACGGCATCTGTCTCCTTTCCCTGACAGGACGTGGAGCTCTGTGTTTACACACACAGCTCCATGTCCCTGCTCTGTCACCGCCAATCGCGTGTACCTGACGGACATCGCGGCCGCCGGGTACACGCATCGAATCCTCGGTGATGCGACGGGACTGTTTTTCCGCGCCACTCTGTGGCGCTCGCGGGGAATTACAAATACATCACGTCCAAAGACGTGACCCCAGCGCCTCAGGTCCGCGCTGTTGACGTATTCTGTCAATAGCGCGGTCCTCTAGTGGTTAATTATAGCACTGATGGGCTTTTAAGTGTTTTTTTTTTCTTTCTTTCTTTTACATCGGTGCGACACACTTATGCAGAGTACGATTCAGCTTAAATCAGGTTTTACATTTTTCAGTTTGGTTTGTCTACCTGCTGGGTCCTTAATCATGACCCCCCCCCATGTTTGCCTGTGTGTGGTTCAGGGTTTTTCTTTTCTGACAATTTGTCGGCAAGGAAACCTCCACTGACGGCCGGGATAACTCGCTGGTTCTTACCTGGCGGATCCTAACAACCAATAAAAGATGCAGACAGACATTGTTTACAAATGATTGCCTCTATTCAAATTTTTTTTTTTTTTAAATGGAACTGAAACTTGTTTCATTAAAGTGACACTGGTCTAATTCCTATTATTATACAAGCCTAATGCATTACTTTTCATTCTAATTCCAGGTATCATTGCCGGCGGTTTAGCAGGATTGGTGTTTGCTGCATCCTTGGTGGCATTTGTGTTCTACCGGATGAAGAAGAAAGATGAAGGAAGCTACTCCTTGGAGGAGCCAAAACAGTCAAATGGGGGATACCAGAAACCACGGGAGCAGAGGGAGTTTTATGCATAGATGTCCATGGCTAAAAAAACGTTTTCACTTTTAGTTGCCCCAACGGCCTGTCTACTTTGTTGACCTACGCCCACAGCTTTTCCTATGTGGCCTTTGTTCTGTACAGACTCAAACATTCTTCTAAAAAAGGAAAGTCTCTAAAGTGGCTCTTGTACAAAACCATGTCTTCTAGAAGATGAAGGCCATTTTATTTTTTTCTCTCTCCTGCAGCCAAAGTCTAAATTGGACTAAGGTGAAAGACTAACTTTGACTTCAGCTGCGTCGGAAGAAAGTACAAACGTGCTCCACATTCTAACAAGAACTTGGCATTGATTGCTTGATCATTCTGCCGCAACCAAAAATTTAGACCGTTACCCCTGCTGCCCCCCCCCCCCTTAAAATGGTTGGTCTGTTTTTTAGTTTTGACTCCAGCACTTATAATTGCAAGCTTTTATTGTGGAACTCTGGCTGAGTTGATTCGTGTAGCAGTCGGGCAGCAGAGTTTTTGTAACTTGCACTGTATGGGTACCTGTTGGAGTCTGATCGGCTATAAGCAGCACAAGTTTCTCCCGTCCTACTGGTTAGAATTCCACCCAGTTGAAAATGTGCACCGTTGCTTGAGTAAAAATATTGGAACTGTAATGCGTGTCCATTCAATGTACCTATCTATATTCAATCTTCGGGCTGTCGGGGTATTTAAAAAAAAAAAAGTGTACTTAAGCTTTAAACTGCCACACATTTATTCATAGCTTTAAACCGGTTTGTGCACACAGTTGACAATTCAAGCATTAACAGCATTCCAATGTGCACCTTTTTTATTTTATTTAACTTTTTTAAATCTATTGCACTACCCTGTCAACAGGTCCGCTATTTTTTTTATTTTTAATTGGATTCGTTTTGCATTTTTGATTTTGCTTGCTATAAACTCTGCAGATTTATAATTATTGTGTAGACTCTACCAAGCCAACATGTCCCCCTTTTTTTTCTTTCTTTTTTTTTTTTTGTGCAGTGCCAACAATTTTTAATGTATAGTGTTCTTAAAATGCAAGTGTATATTTGTAATGTAAATTTGGTACGAGTTAAGGGAAAGTGTAAAATTTGTAGGTTAAAGAGGGTGTTTTTTGTTTTTTCCAATATGTCTTGTCCTGCTATCCTTTTAGAAATGGTTTCCTTTTTGAATATGGTATGTATGCATGGAGAGAGGTTTGAGTCTGTAAAATAAGTTTAAACTTTTGGAATTGGTATGACGAGTTTTGGGGGTATAAGTATTTTTGTTATGGTGTTTTCTTGACTTGAACAACCCACTGGCTTTCATCTTTTAGGCACAAACATCCCTTTACCTGACTTGCTAGCTTGTAATCCTAATGGAAAGTTTACCAATTTTTATTTTTGGTTTAATTGATCTTTACTGTTAAGAACTCAAGTGGCTGTGCAGGCAGTTGTAAGTAGATGGCACAGTGCCGTGAAGGAGCAATGTATATAAGAAATAAAGGAGATGAGGGTTTTTCAGCAAGACCTAGGATGTTTCACTGGCTGTCGTGGGTTGTAGTGTGTAGGTTTTGTTTTTTAAACCATGCAGCTGCCTGCATCTGCTTGTCACTGAGGGGTTCATAATGTTTTTTGCAGCCGCAGTGATGGAGTTGCAACATAAGAGGGGCTAGGCTGTGGGAAGATACTGCACTCTGATGCTCAGAGGGCAATCCCAAACTGTACCTGATGTGTTCCAACCTGGGACACGGACAGTGGCAGAGATTTAAACCCTTATCCAAGTGTTGTACCCTATAGAATACCAGGGCAGATGGAAACCTGTCTGTTATGCTTATCTAATGTCTTTAATGCTTCCCAAATTGCTGAGTAGACACAACATCCATGTTGAGATTTATGCATTTTGATAAAGTACAATGCACATGGCTGAGAACTGGTGCCATTTAAAACCATAGCAAATCTGTGGCATGCATTGATGTGTGGTACAACTCGTAGGTGTGCATGGTTTCTTGAGGTAAGCTGCTTCTGGCACAGTTTGCTGTTTAGTAAGGGGGGTGTGGTTTTAGTGTTCTCCCCTCTGCAAGGTTTTCACGGGCCATGATCTAGAGCTGCCTGCCAGCAGCGCCCTTTTCCCCACTACAAGGTAGGACAGTGCTGCATTACTTGGTGACCTTCATAGGAGCAGCAATGGAGATCCACTTCTCTGAAGGGAACCAAATACTAAGACTGTCTGGGGGGCATCCTGGGTTGACTTGACTAAGTCATGGATAATGCCCCCCAAACGTTCTAAAATATGCTATATAGCAGACTGCTTTTACTCTGCTGGATGTTTATATCTGTAAATAGGTTTTAAAAAATTTCGACACAGATTGTTTTTTTTGTTTTTTTAATTCTCGCCTTACCCCTGATGGAACTCCTTGTATGCAGTAGGTGTCTCCCCACAAGGAAATGTGTTTTTAGCCAGAATCCTCTGAATACAAGGACAAGTTTTAATTAAAGGGCTTTTGACTCAGGGACTGAAGGTGAGAAACCAGCAATAAACAGTTATGTAAATTGTATTTTTTGGTAAAATTGTCAATCTTTGTGCCTTTACAACTTTGCTATGACTTTATGCAACACATGCTGGTTTTAAATTTTTATTTTTTTCTCTAGAAATGTCATGTAAAGTTGTTCATCCAATCTACTTTAAGCAATGTGTTGTAAGGGTTTAATGTAATAAAATTTTACTTGGAAAATCCAGTTGGTCATTGTTTTGTGTCTGAAATATGTAATGTTAAAGCTGAACTCCAGGCAAAAACTACTAGTGTAGGGTCACAATGTTGACCCCCCCCCCCCAACCCATGCCCCAGGGGTCCTGTGAAGACTTCCTGTCGTATTCCGTTTTACACATTGACAGGAGGGGTGGCAATATACAGGAACTGATTCTCTCAATTTTCCTTATGCCACCGCTGAATGGTGTCTTCTCCTCCTCTACCTCCTGCAATTTAGTGACTGCAGGAGGAAAATGTTCATTATGCTATTGAAATTAAATTCCAAATTGTTTAATTGTGACTGGTTACCAAATCGCTTAAGTAGCTCTCAATTTGTAAGGTTGAGCACCCCTGATCTAGTCCATCTTGGGAGTGAGCAAAAGAGGGTGGCGCTTTCTACATACAGTGGACACCCATTGTCTCCTGTATCCTTTAATTAAGAAGCGGGCAAAATCATGAGGTATTTGGACAAATTATTAAAATCGCCACCCTTGCTAAAACCTGGTCTGGTGTGTTGAATGAAAGAGAGGACAGCTCCGGTTGGAGCAGTTTTACAAACTATTTCCCCTGTTTTATATATATATATATATATGTGTGTGTGTGTGTGTGTGTGTGTGTATATGTATGTGTGTGTGTGTATATATATATATATATAATTTTCATTCTGGAGTTGACTGTTTAATGCCCACTTTACACTTTTGGTTTAAAAAAACTAAACTACTAAAGTAATGCTGCTGTATTTAATATTACACACTCTTAGGTGTGGTGGGTCATTTATATTTTAATTTTCCTTATTTCCAGTTTTATTTTAGTCTTTCCAAATTTCTAAGATTCCTGCATCAATGGATGTTAGAAATAGATTGGCATTATTCATCTGTTTATAAGCTTCAAATACATTGACAGGACAATATTAAATGAATGTGGAATGCTGGTGATTATCCCAGATTGCCAACCTACATGGTCCAGCTTGGCACTATGTATTTATCCATCTTTGTATCTGGAGGGCTTCTAGGGAAGCTGAAAACCACTGTAGTAGCCTGCCCTGTTATCTTCAGGGTCCTGCTTGAGTTCCCCCTCTACAAAGTGAACACTGGGTTGCTCAATTTGCATCTCTGCTATTCAGAGAATACTTTGGGTGGTTTTGTCGCATACAATGGGGTGGATTTACTAAAACAAGAGTGCAAATTCTGGTGCAGCTGTGCATGGTAGCCAATCGGCTTCTAACGTCGGCTTGTTTAGTTATGCTTTACCGAAAAAAAAACGCAACCAGGAAGTGGCTTGGTTATCATGCACTGCTGCATCTAATTTTGCACTCGCCAGTTTTAATCAACCCTAATATGTTTTCTGATTGGATAAGCATAGATTGTGATGTCATTAATAGTCTCCAAACCACATTATCTTATCAGTGTGTGAAAGCTATCTGTCCAAGTCAGATTTTTCTACGCAATAGTCCAAAACACTCAAAAATCCACCAAGCAATAGTTAAATGGAGTATTGTGGATTGCTCAATCAAATCCCAGAGAAATGTTGTTGTTGTTGGGGGGATTTTAAACTGTCGGTTCATGCATGGAATACACAAACCTCTTTAAGTGAAGGAATTTTCGTGGAGGTATTGCAAGGACTGGTGGGCATATATGCAGGATTGGTTATCACTGGTAAGACTGAGCTTTACCAGATTCTGAGATCAAGGGTGTACGTACTTTCCACAGTACACCATTGCATCTATTGACATTTCTGTTGAATAAATCATTGAATGGTGAATTTTCCTTGTTTTCCTATTCATGTATATCGCCTTTATCTGCAGGCACTGTTTTTAAATGAAGATAATTTGCCTGTTCAAATATGTTAAACAAGCCATCATTGGGATGTACTTACTTTTTCACATAATTGCCTGTCTCTGCTATGAGGTTAAAGTTGTGTAATCTGATCCATCCTGCCCTTCAGATGTATTCTATAAAACGCTGATATCTGAACCTACGGAAAGTTTATTTTTTTCATTTGGCTACCATCCCCCCTCCCCTGCAGCAGCACTGATGTGTAATATTTAATTTTATAAAGAAATAGTTGTATAGTACAAAACTTACAAACGTGGTAAAGGAGAAACTCTGTAGATTGTAAACTGCCAGGAGCAGGGCCCTCCTAACCCTACTTGTATTGTTGCGGTCTCCCTTTTTATATTGTAAGGTGCTGCACAAGCTGTTGGCGCTATATAAATCCTGTACAATAATTTTTTTTCTTTGATGTACCAATTGTAAGTATTGGAATTTTCCATCTGTAGTAGAAGGTAGAGCTAATCCAGTTCTTCTGATAAGTTGATCTGTGTTGAGGTCACAGATTGTCCTACATAAGATAACTCGCCAGTGTTTGTTTATTGTGAAGTGCAGAGTGGAAGGTCAAGGAGCTTTGTACTCTGAGATCAATAGATGACCCAGTGCCCTGGGTCCATTTACCTGCAGGTCATGTCCGTTTATCTAACTGTAGCCCTCAAGCTACAGACCAGGTCAGCCAGTATGGATGTTCCTGACAAGGTTCTGCATAATGTGCTTGATTGCCTTCCCAGAAACAAACTTTTACGTAAAAATCACACTGGCTAATACGTTTTTTGGAATCGGTAATTTTATGTATTTTTTTGCTGATAAACGGTGTAGATGCAGACGGCTACCACACCTACAAATTCAATGCTGGGAGATCATGGATGGTTCTGGTTCTTCCGTGTGTCCTCTTTGTTGGATGTATCTAAATGGTACCTCATAAGGGGCATCTATATGAAATGCCTAAACCACCTTAAAGAGGAAGTAAACACTTAAATACATTTCTTTAAAAAAAAAAACTGCAAAAGAGGCGTAATGAGCTAGTATGCATAGCATACTGGCTCCTTAATTGCCTGATATCTAAGCCCCCTAAGCGACTCTCATTCTTCTCCTCCGCCACCATGATACCAAAGTGACTACTGGGTATCGCAGCTCTGGCGCTGTGATTGGCCGGAGCTGCGATGTCACTCCCGCGCATTTGCGTTGGAGCCGTTGGTGACAGCACGATCACCTTCCCGAATGGCACACTCAGTGCGCCTGTGTAGTTGACGTCGGTGCAGTCTTTTCGGCAATTATCTCCTAAACCTTGTAGGTTTATGAGATATTTGTTACACCTACAGGTAAGCCTTAAAGCGGAGGTTCACCCTAAAAAACAACTATGTACCATGCCATCCTGCATATTGGCGTCAGCTACAGTATGCCTTTATTTTTTTGCGCTGTACTTACAGTTTAATCTATTCGTTTGTTTCAGGCTACCGCGGGGTAATGGGCGTTCCTATCAAGAGGGGAACATGATTGATGGCCGGCTATGGCGCGTTACGCGTTCCAAAAAATAGCCGGAGTAGACTCGGCTCTTCACGGCGCCTGCGCACAGACTAGGAGCTGACTGCGCAGGCGCCCGTGTAGGACTCGGCTCTTCACGGAGCCTGCACAGTCAGCTCCTAGTCTGTGCGCAGGCGCCATGAAGAGCCGAGTCCTACTCCGGCTATTTTCGGAACGGGTGACGCGCCATAGCCGGTCGTCAATCATGTTCCCCTCTTGATAGGAACGCCCATTTCCTGCCCGGAGTCTGAAACGAAAAAAAAGGATTAAACTGTAAGTACAGCACAGAAAAAATAAATAAAGGCATACTGTAGCTCACGCTAGTATGCTGAATGTCAGTGGAGACAAATTTTTTTTTTTTTTTTCTAGGGTGAACCCCCTCTTTAATCTAAGCTTACCTGTAGGTTAAAGTGGTCTGTAAGGGTTTACAACCACTTTTAAATTGGTTGTTAACCCACGATAGTATAATCATGCCATCCCCTCTGTTTTATAACATTGTGTCCCTGTGCTGTATTTAAAAAATCAGCTTTTTTTTTTTTTTTTTTCTCAAGTCGTCTTCCAGGACAGCCTCTGAGACCTTGGGCTCCTCCCTCCGGGACAGGAAACACACACCCCCATCGCTTTAAAGCTACTCCTTCAGTCTTCCTTCAGTTATTTCCACCGGAAGGGAAGGAGCACGCACAGGAATTCAAAGGTTGTCTGCCTGGATGGTTCTTTTTCCCTTGTCTGGGCACCCCCCTGTCCTATTAAGAAGGGAGGGCTGCCGCCCCCTGGACGCTGCCACTCGGCTCAAAAGCGGGACCTCCGGCGACCACAGTTCTAGCCTCCCTGCACGGTACCTTAGAGGTGAACGCTTCCGGCCAGGGGGACATCCTGAAGTGAGAGACGCTGGTTGGGGTTCCACGATTGGCGGAAGGAGCCAGGTGCAGTAGCATGGTCTGCGGCGAGAGACGCTGGCTAGGCCACGGGTTCGCGTGCTTCCGCGTTCTAAGGGGGCGGTTCTGCGTTCCAAGAGCTGGAAGTGACAGACACTTCCGGAGGAACAGCGTCATCGGAGGGTGCTGAGAAGACTCGGTTCCGGTCTCCGATTTAAACGGCGCGGGGAAGCCAGACACCAGAGCGGGGGTTTCAAAACGCTCGGTGAGGCCGCAGCTGAAACCGCAATATGGAGGAGGCGACGCAGGCTACAGGCTCCGGCGCCTCCCAGGTAAGGTGGCGAGGGCAGGCCACTTCTTACCGAGGGGGGGCTAGATACCTTGGGGTACAATACTTATCCCTCCAGGGGTGGGGAACCTTGGTGGAGGGACAGGGGCACTTCCTATATTGATCCAGCACAGAGGTGTGTGTGTCAAGGGGTATTCTAATTTCTGTCCAGTCCTTCTCTTGTTAGGTTAAGGCCCAGGATAGGACACCAGCGCAGATGCCCAAGAGGAAGTGTGCCGTATGCAGGACTAAGTTGGCTTTAAATTGGAAGAAACCCTTATGTCCTGAATGTGTCAGTAATCTAGTAAAAGACGATTCCATGTCGGAAGCTTTTCTCTACGGTCAAGAGTGAGCTTTCATCTACCTTCCAGTCCTTTAGAGGGATAATGGACAGGCTACAAGGACCCCTCCTGGGCAAATAGTGCTCCCTCGCTGTCAGAAGCCAGAGAGGTAGAGGCAGTACGGGAGGGGGAAGATGTGATCACTGAGCCGGGAAAACTATCTCGAGCAGACTCGGCGTCGGGGTCTGAGATCGAAGATTCCTCCAGGGGGGCTAGATAAAGACTGTCCTTGGAGGATGTGGGGAATCTGCTTAAAGCAATTTACGACACGCTGGAAATAAGGGAAGAACCAGTACTGCTTACAAAGCACGACCAGATGTATCGGGGGAGTGCTCGGAAAACCAGGGTACTCCTGGTACATAAATCCTTGATCGACACGATCTTGCTGGAGTGGGAACAGCCGGAGAGGCGACCCTTTTTTTTCAGGCAGTCTTAAGAGAAGATTTCCCTTCGAGACTAATGCAGAGTACCCATGGAATAAGGTTCCGAAGTTGGATGCCCCCCTGGCTAGGTTGTCCAAGAAGACGGACTTGGCGTTTGACGACATTGGGTTCGTTAAAGGACCCCATGGATAAGAGAGGAGACGTGCCGCTTAAGAGCGTGGGACACATCCTCCATAAGTCTAAAACCAGCCCTAGCAGCCACTTGCGTGGCCAGAAACCTTGAGTGCTGGCTTACTCAGCTTCAGTCACATATTTCAGCCGGTACCTCTAGACGACAAATCTTTCCCCTGCTTTTCAAAGCAGTAGGATTCCTAGCCGACGCCTCCGCTGAATCGGTCAGACTAGCGGCTAGGTCAGCAGCGCTGGTCAGTGCGGCCAGACGAGCGGTGTGGCTTAAAACATGGACAGGGGACGCGGCCTCAAAACTAAGCTTATTCGGGCTCCCCTTTTCGGGCGACCACCTATTCGGATCCGGCCTCCAGGAGGCATTAGAAAGGTCCCAGGATAAGAAAAAAATCCTTTCCCAAAAAAGAAAACCGAAGCTAAGCGTTTTTTTTCGAGGCTTCAGGCAGTACCAAAACCATTAGGAGGTCTGCCCCAAAAAGCACTGGTCGGGCCATAAGGGGCACGGAAGGGGGGATCTTATTCAATCCTCCTCAACCACCCAACCCCCCTGTGGGAGGAAGATTGAGGGAGTTCCTTACACAGTGGATAAAAGCCACGCCAAGTCCTTTCGTACTGGATATAGTGAGGAAAGTTTACAGGCTGGAATTCAGTGCCCTCCCCCCACCTATGTATGTTTTTGGTTGCCCAGAGACCGGGAGAAAGCAGGAGCCCTAAGTTTGCTGTTAGGGGAATTGTTGGACCAGAAGGTCCTGATACAGGTACCCGAGGAGGAAGGCCAAGGGGTGTACTCGCACGTGCTCGTTGTGAAGAAACCCTCAGGAAAATTCCGATTTATCCTAAACCTCCGTCCCCTGAACAGGTACATAAAGTACAAGCGTTTCAGGATGGAGTCTATATATTCGGTAACCAACTTCCTGTTCCCGGGCTGCTTTATGGCAACCATGGACCTCAGGGATGCGTATCTACACATACCGATACATGTGGAGTTCCAAAAGTTTCTGAGATTGGCCGTAAAAAGTGACTTGCAGATAATCCACTATCAGTTCAAGGCCCTTCCATTTGGCCTGTCTTCCTCCCCCAGAATATTTGCCAAGGTCCTGGCAGAGGCTCTGGCCCCTCTAAGGATCAGAGGCATCTTGGTGATACCTTACTTTGACGACCTCCTGTTTGTCGCCTCCTCCAAGCAACAGTTGGAGAAAGATCTTCAGGAGGCTCGAAGTTTCCTTCAGTCCTGGGGTTGGCTAGTCAATCAAGAGAAATCCGTTATCCCCCTCGCAGGAAGTGTTGTATCTGGGATACAGGATCTCCTCCCGAGGAGAAGACTCCAAAAGTGCAACAAGCAGTGGCCCTCCTTCAGACCAATTTGGTTGTTCGGGTCAGAGAGGTTATGAGGGTTCTGGGGCTAATGTCGGCCTGCAGTTCCTTGGGCGAGACACCACCAGTGGCGGTTGCAAAACCTCATGCTGAGACACTGGGACGGCACAAGAGAATCTATATCTTCCCATGCCCATCCCTACCAGCGTCAAAAGAGCGCTATGGTGGTGGCGTTCCCACCCCAACTTAGAAAAGGGTCTGCCTTGGACGGCATCGGCAACCTTAGTAGTAACTACAGATGCCAGTGCATTGGGTTGGGGAGCCCACCTAGAGGGGGACTTGGCTCAGGGGTCCTGGTCCCAATCGGAAGCCCGTCAGTCCTCCAGTCAGAGGGAACTCCGGGCAGTTCTAACAGCGCTAGAAGCCTTTCGCTTCAGATAATGGGTCACCATCTCCAAATAAGATCGGACAACGCAACAACGATCGCTTATATAAACAAGCAGGGGGGCACAAGGAGCCCTGCTCTTCAGGCCATATCAAACAGTCTGTTCGACTGGGCCGAAAGAACCCTGGCCTCATTGTCCGCAGTCCACCTGAAGGGGACCCAGAACACCTTAGCCGACTTTCTCAGCTGGCAGACGGTGAGCCGGGACAAATGGTCCCTCAATGGGGAAGTGTTCGAGGAAATAACATCGCAGTGGGGATCACCAGAGGTGGATCTTTTTGCTTCAGGGAAGAACAGGACAACAAGGTTCTTTTCCATCCACCCACAAGACCAGGCCTCGCGGATAGACGCCTTTGCCAATCCTTGGCACTTCAGACTGGCGTATGCCTTTCCCCCGATCAGATTAATACCCAGGGTCCTTCAAAAATTCCTCTCGGAATCCAGACCTCATTATGATCGCACCATTTTGGCCCAAGAGGCCGTGGTTTACCACCCTGAAGAACCTGGCCATATACCCACCATGGATCCTTCCTAACAGGGAGGATTTGGTTTCCTTGGGGCCGGTCCTGCGCTCGCAAGTAGAGGGTTTAAGACGAACATCTGAGGTATCTGAGGAACAGTTGCTGAGAGTGCACAGATTCTCAGACAAAGTGATTAAGACATTGTTGAAATGACGCAAACCGGTAACTCGGGCTGTCTACGCGAAAGTCTGGAAGAGATTCTGCTCCTGGCTGGTCGAGCGAGGTCAAGACCAGGCAGACATACCAGCAGTACTGGATTTTTTGCGAACTGGGGTAGATCTAGGGCTATCCGTTAGCACCCTCAAGGTACAAACATCTGCCTTAACCTTATTTCTTGAGACCCCGCTCCAGCAAAATCTGTCTTTTTTTTAAGGCCCTGACTAGGTCCAAATTCGTCAGTTAAAACCTGTCCTGCCAGGGACTTGTCTCTAGTTCTGAGGGCTCTCATGAAACAGCCTTTCGAACCCCTGGAGAAATCCTCTCCTAAAAATATTGTTTTGAAAACAGTTTTTTTGATAGCGATCACATCGGCCAGGAGGGTCGGTGATCTACAGGCCCTATCCATTAGGGAGCCTTTTTTGTTAATTTTAGAGGATAGTTATCCTTAAAACAGATCCTAATTTTCTCCCAAAAGTACCCTCTTTTATTTCATAGGACTCAGGACATTGTCCTACCGACTTTCCAGTCCCCTGCAGAAAGTGATGGAGAAGTTTTTTCTCTAGATGTTAAGAGAAGCCTGTTAATTTATTTAGAAGCCACCAAAGGGTTTAGGTGTTCGGATTCACTTTTTGTTAATTTTTTTTTTGGGTGCCCGCAAGGGGGCAGGGCTTCCAAATCATCTATTGCAAGATGGCTAAAAATGGCTATTAGCGAAGCTTACCAATCTGAGGGTAAACAACCGCCCGTGGTAAAAGCACTCAACCCGCGCAGTGGCAACATCCTGGGCAGAGAGCCGGAGCCTCCCCGGAGGACATATGCAAAGCAGCAACATGGTCTTCTTCTTTTTCCACGTTTGTGAGGCATTACCGCTTGGATCTGCTCTCACAGAGAAGGAAAGTTCTCCAATCAGCAACCCTACCCTACCTAAAAAAAAAGCCCTGGTAAGTTTCTTGGAAACTTATCTCAGAGGCTGTCCTGGAAGACCACTTGAGAATACCGGAGTTAGGCTTACCGGTAACTCTGTTTCTAGGAGTCTTCCAGGACAGCCGGACATTTTTTCCCACACGGCATTGATACAGGAACGGGGATTGTGGAACTAACGTGAGTATATTATGTCTTTCAGAGCCTTCCGGTGTTTTCTTGGATAACTGAAGAAGGAAGCCTGAAGGAGTAGCTTTAAAGCGATGGGGGTGTGTGTTTCCTGTCCCGGAGGGAGGAGCCCAAGGTCTCAGAGGCTGTCCTGGAAGACTCCTAGAAACAGAGTTACCGGTAAGCCTAACTCTGTTTTTTTTTTTTTATCGGAGCGCCTCTCGATGCTCAGGTCAGTGGCTAGCACATCTGGCACCCGGGTCTCGACATTTATTTTTTGCACCCCCCCCCCCCAATGGTATGTGCCAATATAACGCTGACAAAATTGTGGACGTGGTCAGATTGCATTAACAGTGCAAAGGGTTTAAAGGGCCATATGCTTTAATGACTGTGCACCAAGTGAGTATGTATCAGACAGCACAAACCTCAGTATACTAATTTTTATAAAATAAAACTACACACAGTTAACCATAAAGTGATATTAAAGTCTTTATTATTCAGAAAAAAAAACATGTTATACTTGCCTGCTATGTGTAATGGTTTTGCACACAGCAACTTGGATTCTCCTCTTCTTGGGTCCCTCTGCCTCTTTCTGGGTGCCCCCACAACAATGGGCTTTTGTCCATTCACACACTGAGCCGTGGCTTGACCCGCTCCCTCAGTCTTCTGATTGGCTCACTGACAGTATGACTCCCACTGCCAACAGTCAATCAGGAGTGCGAGTCCCCAAACAGCCAAGGCTCTCGTGGACATTGTTGGATTGAGAGGGCTCGGTTAAGAACTAGGTGGGGGCTGCTGTACACTTTTTTTTTTCCCCTTCATGTATAGAATGTTGTGCCTTTACAACCACTTTAACCGCTTGCCGACCGCCTTATGATCATTTACGTCATCAGAATGTCCTCTTTGCCGCCACGTGGTCGTGCTCACGACCCTGTCACAAGCTCCGTGCCCGCGGAAGAATGTGGAGATGTCGGTGTAAACGCAACATCTCCCCGTTCTTCCTAGTGACATGTCGCTCGTCACCACACCCCCTAACAGTTTGAAGCACTCTCTAGGACACACTTGACCCCTTCCGTGCCCACTTCAGGTTAACCCCTTCACTGCCACTGCAATTTTTACAGAAATCTGCAATTTTATAGCACTGATCGCTGTAAAAATGACAATGGTCCCAAAATGGTGTCCGATGTGTCTGCCATAAAGTCATGATAAAAATCGCTGATCGCCGCCATTACTAATATAAAAAAAAAAACAATGCCCTATTCTGTAGACCCTATAACTTTTGTGCAAACCAATCAAACTCTTATTGTGGAAATGGTAGTGCAGCGCGTACAATAAAATGTGATTAGAAATAACAAAGTAAATGTATGACAAAAGGTAAGTGAAAAAATACAATGTAACAATACAAACTGCAAGAATAATGGTGACCAGTATGTCAAGCAGTATCATAAAGTCCAAAATGCACCATGTGATAAAAATCAGTAAGTGGAAAAAGAAGTGTCTGATTTTTCAATTCAGTGAAGGGTATGCTGGGCTTGACTTCCTAATCGCAGATAGATGTCCCACCACCAGTAGAAATGTAAGCTTACCAGAGTTAGTGGACTCAAAGAGTCAAACAGGCTTAGTATTCACTGTAAACTTGATGTGGGATCTCCTCAGACACAGGAAATCTGCAGATGGCTATGATGCCGGAATTTGATTGCCCAAAGTATGATAGGACACTGGCTCGCGAGGCACAAAAATAATCCTCCGTTGGAATTTCAGATGAATATGGAAAGGAGAATTGGAAGCGCCATAGTGTAACACCGTATGAGTATGTTAAAATTTTATATATAAATATTGCACTTACATCTTTCTTGAAAGTACAGCGCATGAAACATTAAAATTGTGGCAACAGTGGAGTAATAATAAAATCTTATTGGGGGATATTTATTATAGCAAAAGGTAAATATGGAATTTTTTTTCAAAATTGTGTCTATTTTTGTTTATAGCGCAAAAAATGAAAACCGCAGAGGTGATCAAAATACCGGCAAAAGTAAGCTCTATTTGTGGGGAAAAAAAGGACGCCAATTTTGTTTGAGAGCCACGTTGCACGACCGCCCAATTGTCAGTTAAAGCGACAGTCTGGGGCTGAAGTGGTTAACAAAGAATGTGCTGTAATTAGAATGCAGTAATCAAGAGTAAAATGTAAAACACAGTGAAGGGAATTTATCAAAACTGGTCAGAATATGGAACAGCTGTGCATGGCAACCAATTGTCTCATAGCTTTCATTTTTAACCACTTCAGCCCCAGACCATTTTGCTGGTCAATGACCAGGCCACTTTTTGCAATTCGACACTGCATTGCTTTAACTGACAACTGTGCGGTCGTGCGACATGGCTCCCAAACAAAATTGGCGTCTTTTTTTTTCCCCACAAATAGAGATTTCTTTTGGTGGTATTTGATCACCTCTGCGTTTTTTTTTTTAATTTATTTTTTGCGCTATAAACAAAGTGACAATTTTGCTGTAATAAATATCCCCCAAAAATATAAAAAAAAAAAATGTCCTAGTTTTAGGCCGATACGTATTCTTTTACATATTTTTTGTAAAAATAAATAAATCGTTATATATATATCGTTTACAAATTAGGGGGTAGTTTTGTGTGTGTGTGTGTGTGTGTGTGTGTGTGTGTGTGTGTGTGTGTGTGTGTGTGTGTGTGTGTATATATATATATATATGTGTATGTGTATGTGTGTGTGTGTGTGTGTGTGTGTATATATATAATTTTATTTTTTAACTAGAAATGGTGGCGATCTGCAATTTTTATCGGTATTGCGACCTTATGCCAGACGGTTCGGACACTTGACAAATTTTTGGGACCATTGACTTTTTTTTATAGCGATCAGTACTATAAAAATGCATTGATTACTGTAAAAATGTCACTGGCAGGGGTTAATTATGTTCCCTAGGTGTGTTCTAACTAAAGGGGGGGTGGGACTGCCTTGGGGAAATGACAGATCGCTGTTCATACATTGTATGAATATGCGATCGGTCATTTCTCGCCCTGACAGGACCGGGAGCTGTGTGTTTACACACACAGCTCCCGCTTCTTGCTCTGTAACGAGCGATCGCGGATTTGCGTGTCGGCACCAGGGGGGCGCGCCCCTAGTGGCTGAAATGCAAAATCACGTTATAATACGCCGCGAAGCAGCAGATGATAGAGAATCATGTCTCATGGTGCTGCTGGCTCTCGGTGCAGTGTTCGACACAGTAGATCACAAAACTCTACTTATTTGCCTTGAAGTAGCTGCAGACTCTGACCTGCCCTGGTTTGTATCCTTCATAGAAAATTGTTCCCAGACAGTGAAACTAGGAGCCTTCACCTCTGAAACTCACACAATTTCTTGCGGAGTCCCTCAAGGATCACACCTGTTACCCGTTCTCTTTAACATCTACCTCTGACCACTCCTCAAGATCATAAGCAAAAAGGACCTGTGCTACCACTCATATGCTGGCACTCTACTCTACGTTCGCATTACCGGAAAAAACAGACCAATATCATGGACTGGAAAATTGTCTTACATTGCTTGGATGACTGAGAGCGCCCTTAAACTCGATGGATTCAAAACAGAACTTCTTCCCCTCCACACAAACTGAAAGACCAAAGCTAAGACTTCATGGACACCACCCACCATCCTTGGACAAACCCTTACCCCGAGCACCAAAGAGAAAGGTCTTGGAGTCATCTTTGACTCGGATGTCGATGGATGCACAAATAGGATCAGTAGTCGGCAGATCGCACCATCCCCTCCGCCTGCTGCGTAGACTCGTTCTCTTCATCCCAGAAGCGGAAATGGCGGTAATAGTTGGAACAATCATCAATTCCTGATTCGACTACACAAACTCTCTCTACATAGGACTACCTAAATACCAGATTTCACGCCTGCAAGTCGTTCAGAACACGGCAGCAAGACTGGTAACGGGGGAAAAAAAAACCTGGGAATCAATCACCCCGTCCCTGAGGACCCTTCATTGGCTAACCGTAAAGGAGCACATTCAAGACCCTCTGTCTCACCCACAAGTGCACACAGGGGAAACCCTCAATACTTATGTGAGAAAATAAATCCCCACCCCCCATCGCATTCTCCGATCAACCAACCAAAACCTCCTCCACATCCAACAAGTCCCACTACAAATCGAGGGGAGAACGTAGATTTGCAGTCCAAGGACCCCGTCTATGAAACGCTCTAGCCAGGGACATCCGCATGGAGGAAAACAATCGGGTCTTCAGGAAAGAAACTTAAGACCCACCTCTTCTGAAGGATTAGGATGTCACCGGATGCAAAGCGCTTGAGGCGATTTAGTTTGCATTTGTAGCGCTATACAAGTTATTCACTCACTCTTCCTCCCTTCATGTCTGCATGTCTAAATTTGATATTTGACTGTCCATGCAGCTCCTGCGTCCCAATTGTCTTTGGAACTGCCTGCACAGAACCATGCATTCCAACGTGGTAC